>JARHVA010000159.1:5117500-5617500 GCA_037957365.1 Torreya grandis | reverse complement strand
TTATATAAATTTTCAACATTAAATATTTGAGAGATATCAAAATTCTATGGTAAACTCATGTCATAATCATTGTTATTGATTTTCTACACAATTTTGCATCGTCTAATTTTCTTGTACTTCAACATTTTATATGTGTCTTTCATAAATCTCTCTTTCCTCAATTAAACCATCAATAAATATCCTTATTAAAATATTTTAAATATTATTCTGACATTTATTATTTCTTTATACTTTTCATTACTTTCCTGCAACTTTCTTCTTACTTCTTGTAATTGTTGTATGTGTTTTGAAAATGCTTCTGCATCATCACTAACTTGCTATGAAATTTGTATCTATAGCAAATTTAAAACACTCATAAGATTTATCCCATAAAAAATATGAAATGTTGATTCATCTATTCACTAAATTATTACATACAAAGTCAACTTTCAGTAAAGCCAAGTCCCATTACTTGGTCTTCTATCTGACTATGCATTTCAATAAATTTCCCAAGCTCCTATTTACAAATTATGTCTATTCATGGGTGGTATGTGGTAATTAATTGTATATTAATCCCCATATTCCTCCATAAAGTCCTCCAAAAATGACTTATAAATTTTGTTTGCCTATTTGATGTCATGGTTTTTGGAACACCATGCAATCTCACAATATCCTTAAAAAATAGTTCTATAACTATAGTGGCATCATTGGTTTTATTACATGTAATAAAATGAACCATATTATAAATTTTTTTTTTAAAAAAAATCATTACCTCTTTGTGTATTTGGTAATCCCAACACAAAACCCATACTAAAATCTATCCATGGTCCTCTTAGAACCAACAATGGCTCTTAGCTGTATTTACCCCTAATGAATATCTTTTCGCTTCATAAATCATTTTAGAGTAGACTTAGACTAATTTAATATCTCTACAAGCACTATAATAATATATAAATATCAATCTCATTCACTAATCCCCTGGATGAAAAATAGATGCAAATCTCATGAATAAACTTAGAAATAGTTGTGCGAATCAAGGTTATTGATCCTTATTTTTCCCTACTTATACATACACCCATATATAGAATCCTATAGCTTAAATTAGTCATGTTTTAAATCTTAATACATACTAAAATAATTCAAATTTATATTTATACTACTATTCACTTTCACTTGCACTAACACTTAGATTCCCAGAACTACATCAGGTTTAATCCCTTTTTGAGGTATTAGTATGTAGGCAAAACTCAATTTATGGGGTGTTGAGGTCAAGTACAACCTACTCCACTAACACCACTCTACTTATACTTGTGTTCTTAAAAAATTCTAACAAGCATGGAGGCCTTGATCCAAGAAACACTTCAGGCAACAATTTGGGTGATAGTTCTACCCCAATTGGTGGCAGAACTTCTGAGAGCTATAAATTTTGAACCATAGCTCTGTTTGACTCCCTATTTGAACTATTGGAAAGATAAGAAAGAGGATAATGTGATGATATGGCACTAAGATATGCTCTATGGGTTTTGACCCATAAAAATCTAATAGAAGTGCCTATAATTTTAATTTTAATAGTGTTATCTAAAAATATAAAGTTTTTAAAAATAGTAATTTATTGAATTCTATGTTGTTGTAAATTATGGAAGTCAAACCACTTAATATCCCTAGAGATTGGTGACCTTACACATCATCCTCATACCTTCAAATTATGTATAAAAATAGATGTATCTTGATAAGGGAATCATACATCTCTTCTTAGAGATAAGCATATGTTCTCTGCAATTTTGTGAGCAATAAAACATCTCTTTCTAGAGATATCATTATATGATTGTTTTATTTTATGTTCTTGAATTATATTTAAAACAAAACCTCTAAGTTTTGGATCAGGCCTAGCATTTCACATTGAAATTAGTCAAAAAGGTAACAGATAGTGATTCAAGATTTGGTCACATAGACACAAGATTCTCATAACAAGGCAAACATCCTCACATAAACACACTATTTCATCTACTCAAGGTCATTAGTGCAGTATAGGAGGATACTATCATATTTCATTATTAGTAGAGGGACCACACTACTATCTAAAGGAGACTCTAACATAGTTTTCCTGTTGAAGACAATATGTATTATTCCTACACTAGTTTTAGCCTACCACTTATTCATCTATCTTTTTTATAGCTAAGTATCTCTTTTATAATTTATTACTATTTATAAGCTAAGAAAAAAAATCAATTATTGTACAAATCATTGACTGTTGATATTGTTATATTTATTCCCTAGTTTATATTACTCAGCTCTTTAGCTACAGATAATTTAACATTATATAAGTCCCAAAATGGTTAAATCAACTACCAATATTATATAATTATTCTTGATCATATCCTAAAATCTAAAATTATGTAGCCTTTCCCTTAAATAAATATAAGTTATAAAAAATAACTATTTTCTAATGTGATCAATCTAGCCAAAGAAGTTCACAATCTACACCTTTACATCATCATCAGTTATGTGGATGAAGCTATATTTATCTGATATGACTTTAACATTCTAGAAGATGAATTTTTACATTCTTCATGGTTGATGACATAGGATAAAATAATTAAAATAAAATATTAGACTCAACCCATACTTAGGTCAAATCAAAGATCATCTATCAATTTATTTCTTAGTTATAAACAATACAATCTGACATTAAATAATAGGTCTCATAAAATAATACTCTAACCTTTATTTATGGATTCGCTTCCTTGAGCTCATGCATACATATCTTAAACATTGAAATCTATTAATGATAACACTCTTTGACATGAACATTCCTCAACCACCAACTATGGGGTAAGAAGCTCCCTTTACTAGTACTAATGAATGTATAATAAAAAATGTCAATATATTTTTATCCAACTCAATAAAACCATGGACCAAACATTATTTATAATTTTTCCTATCCTATGTATCACTCTCAATAAAATGCTTCTTCATGTGAAACAACCTCTAATTTTCATTAGAGTTAAAATTAGTGATGCCCCCATCAAATGATCCCTCATTGAAATTGGAACTATCACTTGTGTTTCCTATTTTAACTTTATTGAATATCATAGATATTTAAAAATAAACAATAAGGCCAATAGTAGCATGCACCAAGGATATGACCATGGACAAATGTATCCCTTTGGTGCATTTGGATTTTAAATTTATTACACCCTCAAATTATTATGATATAGGTTATAATATTAATCATTTACCTTTCCTACAATATTTCTATTGCTTGCATTTGGACTCATACACAAGGGCCATAACTTCCTCCACATGTCAATATGTCAAGCTTCCATAGTTGGGATCTATCTATGAATTGAGAGGAAATATCAACCCTTTAAACTTAGATAAACATCAACAAAATGGTTTCATTATACCCACCATTGAATATATCCCAATTATCCCTTATTGTGAGTATCAATGCTTTGAGTATCCCATCAACTCATTGAGAGGTTATAGTGGCCAGCCAAAGCTTCTAAAAAATGTGTCACCAAAATTTCCTAAATCTGATGACAATGAACATAAGGATATCAAATTTAAAATAAAAACTTTTAATTTTCCCCATCATATCATAACTAAATAACATCCTACCTTTCAACTTCATTCTATCAAGAGGATAATTGACAAGACTCACATAGCTACAACATCTCCAAAACAACCTATGTTTAATTACTTCATATGGATTTCATAGGATATATATGAAGTTATATATACTATATGGTTATTGGGTATCTCTCAAAAATCTACACTTATTTTCCAACCCAATATCGGCACACTCCTTAAGATTTAGACCCACAAAGATTAAAACACTAACTAATTATAAAAAGTAAATTTTTCAATAATTGAAAAATAAATTGTATACATCATGTACTTTAATATAATTAATTTTACACAATAAAATTTTTTGAAATAAATATTTGTTAGCATTAGCCTTATTTAACTTATCTATGAGAGAACATGTAAGCTTGGATAAATTATTTAAGAAACATATAAGAAAAAATAATTAAAAACTAACATATTACTAAATATTTGAATTTTTGTAGCCTTATTTAATTGGTCTGTAGATACACAGTTAGGGATAATTTTTAGAACTTTAATGATAATAAAGTGTTATGTTTTCAAGGAGTAAAAAATTATGGTGTATTTATTATTTTTATTGCTCACATGATTTGGCTAGGTGTTTTTTGTTAGGTGTCCAATTTTGAGCCTAGTCATGGAGGAATCATCTTGATGCTAGTGTCATAGCTTTCACATAATACTATTTATTTGGGCCCTAACCCTACACATCATGTGATGTTGACTTATTTTTACTTTAATGGCTAATTTTTTTGGTTGGCTAACATGTATGCTTGCAATGACACCATTGAAAGATACCTACTATGGAGGTGGTTGTAAGACTCTCCTCAATGGTCTTTGGGTGCTATGTGGAGATTTCAACATGTTAGAATATAATTAAGATAAATAATGTCATCTCCCAATCCATTGGTATGCAATGGAAGATATTAATGGTTTCACATTCATAATAAGGTCAATATCTTTGATCCTAATCACCATAATATAAGGATAATGATTCTTCTTGGTTCACTTTTTATAACTTGAGACAAGTCCAAGATAGAGACTTTAAAATGTTAGATTGTGTATTACTCATAGAGGAAGACATGTTTTCCTTCTCTAACTCCAACACTTTCCAATTTTTTTCATTAATTATACCACTATTTTATATCATCAACCTATTTGATTCTGCATTGAATGGATATCCCATAGAACTATATAAACTAAGACTCATATTTATCTCAATATTACTCATCTTAAGCATTAGATAACTCTCAGTCATATCAAGCAGATCTAGAACTTGGTGCCTAACCCCTCAAGAGACATAGGTTAGATTGAAATTACTCAAACTACCACATTCTTACATGTATATGGTAAGCAAGAAACTTTCTTCAAACAATGCGCTTGTGAAGCACCATATCATGGAATCCATATGATTTTATATGAACTTGATAGCTCACCATAATTTCACTTACACGTTTAAGCTTATCAATGGATATGCAATCTCAAAATTGAGGTCCAAGCATATAATTATTTTTTATTTCAAATCATAGCTAGAATTCATTGGTTTAGAATGTTGTATAATATTACCAAATATTTTGTTATCCTTTTTCAATCTATATGAGATTCAGATAGAATTATATCCATTTAACATGTTAATTCTAGGATTATAAGACTCCCAAACATCATGCAATAATTTTTGCATATATATTGATGGGTGTTTAGTGCTCCACCTTATTCCCCATATAATGAAATAACACTATTTCTATGTATTTGACTTGTACCCTTCAAATTATCTCAATCATATTGAGTTACCTATGATGGACCTCTTACTCTAAATGATCTCAAGGAAGTGGTGAAGAAAATTGAATATGAAAAAGCCCCTATAATTTATGGTTTCCCTTGTCATCTTTATCAAGTCATATAGGATGTTATTGGTCCAGATCTTGATGAAGTCTATTCTATATATGTTTTGTCTAACTCCATGGGAACCCTCATCAATTAGGGTAATATTAGATTAATCTTGATTGCTAGATATCCTAGTATTATTACCATTTAGATGCCAATAACCCTTCTAAATTTATATTATTTGTCATGTCCCCTTTTTAGTTGACATGTTCAGAGTTGATGGTTAGCCTATTATGCGATCCTCGTAGGCTGATAGGATGGTTAGAGGGTCTTGATGGAGATTGGCTTGGCTTCGTTTAGCAAAAAATTTCCAGTTGGCTTTCGTTTGGGCTCGATCGGACATGTATTGAGGGAGATATTAATATTTGATTAATTTAATCAAATATTAATTATTTGGTCTAATTTTAATTTAGAAACCCTAATTCTAATTTAAGAAAACCCTAATTAGGGCAAGCATGTCTTTTTGAGGGTATAAGGGTTTCTCATGGAGGCCATTATTGATTATGATTGATTATTGATTTTTGATATTAAAGAATTCTTCTGTGAAGACTGAGCCAAGGGTTCCAGGATTCCATCTGCATTGGAGAATGTCCACTCTTCAGTGTGTGCGATTCAGAGGCTGTGAAATATCAGCTGATCTATTTCCAAATTGAGAGATAGCTTCATACAGAAGTTATCATAGAGGTTTACAGATTTGAGAGGTAACTTCATACAGAAGTTGTCACAGAGATTTCTAGGTATTTATTTTATTAGGTTTTTGATTCAATAAATTATATAGATATATATCTTCTATATTAGAGCCATATATCTTTAGATCAGGGGTCCAATAGACAAGTTGTGCTTTATTGGCGGCCGTACAAAGTCCGTACCGGTCCATACAGATCCATGCAGATACCAACCTTGGTAGATAGAGATTCCTAGTGATCGACATCAGCCAACTGAAGACCAACATTGGTAGAGAAGGATCGACAGAGACCGACGTCGGTAGTATATCGACCGACGCCGGCAACTGTGTGTTCGACATAGCAGGTCGAGACGTCCAAATTCAAGCTTAATTGCCAGATTTGCAAAAGCCCAGGGTTTTAAGATAGAATATTTCATATTATTTTATTTATATGACAGAGACTCAATTGTGTAATCATCTAGAAGAACAAGTGATAAGATCTGTGATTTGCTATTGAGAGACTATATTGTGGTTTATTGTTTATCTTCTGAAATTATTTTGGCAAAAATTGTATCTTTGTTCAAAGCTTTTGTTTTGGTATCCGAAGGGATATTACATTAGTAAATCATTTTTAAAGCCCATTCCCTTAGGATAATACATCATCTCCTCAGTGTTAAAAGTGAGAAAAAAATTCTTAAGTAATTATAATCTGGGAATTGTTATTTGGGAGGGTATGAAATGGGACAAAGTCTCTGGTCAAAAAAGACGTGTTTGAATACTTATGTTTTGAAATATTTTGACATGGTTGAGTGGCCATTCATGAATTTTACACTTCAAGATCTATGTTTTAGCCCTTAATTTTTTCATATTGTCAATATGTTGGAGATTCTATCATAATTAATGGTGTGTAATCATAAAGATTGAGATGTTCAAGTTTAATAGGAAAGGTTGTCCTTTGGATCCCTTAATCTATGTGTTAATTTTGGAATGATTCAACTATTGTTTCACTATTTACTCATCAAGAGGCTTAGTGAAAGGAACCCATTTCCCCCATTTTGTTCAATAGTTCATTAAAGTAAAGTTTGTAGATGATTATTTTCTTACCCTTTTAAAGGAAGAAGATCCAATCAAGAATTCCATGGAGTGCCTTAAAAAAATGGTTTTGCATTAGGATCCTCTATTAATGGATAAAGAATGAATGATATAAAAATGATTTCTCCCCAAAACCTCCTTGTTTGAAAGGATTTCAATAAAAAAGGATCCTACTAGGTGTGCAATTTAACTATCTAGGCATTTATTTTCTTTTTTAGGCCTCTCTTTTGAGCTTTGGCCACAAGGTTGGAAAAAAAATTGCCTTTTGGATTAGTATGGATCTCTTTCTATTAAGAAACTTCCATGTTTTATCCAAGTTTTTAATGTTTCTACTTATGTGTACTACTCTTCCTGATGGGATCCTTTTAAAGATGCCTACGCTAATTTGGAGAAGTTGTTTAAGTAAATTATTTGGGATAACTTAGAAGGCCATAAGGGTTTTTATATGGTTTCCTAGCGTATCCATTGTAGGCATAAATAAGATGGGGCCCTTATGCTCATTGACATCAAACTCCAAGGTTATGCTCTAAGTGTCAAATGGATCATCAAATGTCTAGAATGGAATGAATCTTAGGAGATTCTATTAAATCACTACATTACCCAATGAACCCCTCTTGGCTAGGAGGAATGAAAGGGTCTTGATTTGTAGAATATTATTATTTCTCATATGCCAGTTGAGATTGGTGGAACCTTTGCGGTTAAAATCATATGGAAATCTTGTAAAATTATTAAGCCTATCCTCATCTAGGTTGGGATGATTTTAGAGATGGTATTTTTTTTCAATCTCTCACCCTCTTGTTGTCTTCCATCCTTAATGTTTATAATGTCCCTTTTGCCATGGTTCCATAGTTTAAAAGCCTTATAAATTTTAATTATTGAATCAAAACTATTAGTGACATCTTCTAAAAGGTATCTCAAAGATGAATCTCATGGGATATGCTTAGAATTAAATACCAACTCAAAGTTGAAGATGAAAAATAAATTCATGAAATTCATAATGCCATATCTAATGTTTGTTTGCATAAACTTATTGTTTTATCTAAATTCCAATGGTGTAAATACTTGCATTCACATAAGACTACTCCTTTCTATAGATACCAACCTCAGATTGTGTATAATCTTATTTCCACTTAGCACATACATATAGAAACCCAATCACCTTGTGGGAGCTACAATCTATGGATGTCATTTATGCTACAAGGTTTTTCAATAATTGGAAACTCCACATTTAGCCCCCCAAAACATCATTTTATCCAATGTATTGTTTGCAAGGGCTTACCAGTTAGATAAAGACTCAATCATGTGGGGGTATAAAATCTCATTTTCCCTATCTGCCATCACGCTGAGACCTTGAAACACCTTTTCTAGTTTTCCTACCATGCTCGGTCAATCTAAAAATGGATTCATAACTTTTTAAAACTATTTCATCCATAATTATTTACCATAAAAAATTGTTCTTCTTGTTACCCTCAAGATATAACATTTTTTAGAAAATATTTTGTGCTAATATTCTTTTTTCATATTTGAAAAACTAAGAACTAGATTATTTTTAATAATTAAGATACGAAAAGAGATTTTTTGGTGACTAACAAAGTTAATTTCATTTTCAATATTTTTTTTCAAATTCAAGTCCATACAAAAAAAATACACATGGAGGTGGAGCACCTTATGATTGTCTTGGACCAATAGGGGAGTGTTCTTTATGCTATCAGTTGTGTGCCTCTAGATACTTTTCACTATCGATGTCCATCTCAAGGCTCAGGACAAGGATTTTAATCTTGCCATTTCAAGAGTAAGAGGAGCTCTCATCCATGTTCCCAATGTCCTTCATCTCCCTGTGAGGGTGGTGTGTTCAACTAGCTTGGACATACTAGTGGTAGTAGTTAGGATGATTCTCCCTAGTACAAGTTGCCTCACTTGACTCTTGCCCTTCCCTCCTCTAAACAAGCTAAGAATTCTAAAGAAAAGCATTAAATTCATAGGTGGGAACCTATATCTAACATAAAAGATCCTCCAGGTACCAATTGTTAGGGGGGCAACCTTGATACTCCCCTTCTCTACTTCCTATGGCTGCCATGTTTGTTGTTGTTACCTATGGCTTTGGTCTTTGTATTTTTTAATTCTAGTGTTTATTACTTTTTTTATTGAACCACACATATTGTGAGTTTTATAATTATATAACCTTAATTTTGACATTGTAATGTAATTTCTCTTTCAAAACCTTTATTAACTCGATTTATTTTCCATTCAGGTGTTACATTTTCTACCTATTTTTATTTACAATTAATAATAATTTTATTATTTTTATTAATAAAAATACACTTTTTAATTAAAAATACTATTTTTTTTTTAAAATGTTGAAATTTTAGCACTCAATGTCTAATTCGACATTAATTAGTATCACAATCACACTTTTTTCAAGGCAGAAACGTAAACTTGAAATGCTCGGCTACACAATATCATTGCCATTTTCCCTAATTTAAATAAAAATCTAGGTTTTCCAGCGTAACTTTTGCCTAAAGCACACCCTATTACACTTGCAAAACCATAGATCTATTAACCATATAAAGAAAATAAAAAGTATATTAAAAATTTCTGACTCGATGTTTTCGAAGCTAAACTATAATATAGGTTTTCAGGCTCACTTTTGTGACATATAAACAAATACAACATTTTTAGTGATTAAAATGAAAAAACGATCTCAATAAAAATTTAGGAAAATTCAGATAGATATATATATATATATAAATTTGCTCCAGCACCCACAATCTAAAAGCCTAAAAGCATAAATTCCGGTAAAATACCTTAAAACAAAATGATCAGGAATCAAACACGCTGGGAGATTTAAACCACGTAATTTGTAAATATGATGTTGATGAAATTAGTCTTATGTTGTGACCAGGTTTCATGGATGAATGAAGGAATAAAATACTATATTTTATTTCATTTTTCATAAATAAATATTAAAAAACATAAAATAAATAATTATAGAAAGAAGAAAAAAACACACACTAAACTAAACTAATATGCATGCAATGTAATATCCGTAGACTGAAAAATTACAATAGCACTACAGGAAGACATTTGGCTTGTGTAATCTCTAAAGTTAAATGGTGCTCAAATTTTGAGCATCTAATTCCTCTTTGAAAGCCATTGTTATGAGTCATGTTTGGCAATAAACAAATGTGTTTTTAATTTTTTTCTCAGTGGTTTATACATCTTATTGTTTTTCATGTCTTTCACAAGAAATAGGTTTGGTTTAACATGTGGGCTCTATTGATTTTATAAGTCTCCAAAATATTAAATAGCCTTTATAAGTTTTGACTTTGAAATACATTAATTTTTATCGATTCACTTTAAATAAATAAAAGTATTATATAATAAATTTTAAATGAATAAAAATATTATATAAAAATTTCGAAATAAAGTTCAATTCAAAATTAGAATTAACAAGTACAATTAAATATTGTAAAAAAATTAAAAATTATTTAAAGTTAATTAAATCTTCTATAAATAGATAAATTCAATTATAATTGACATGTAAAATTAAATATTGTAAAAAAAAAAAAAAATTATTTAGAGTTAACTAGATCTTTTATAAATAGACAAATTCTTTTTACAACAACTTTGTCATGGGATGGACCTAAAATTATAAACATATCTTCTAAATATAAATTTATAATATTGGGAGACTTTCAATTCAAATTGACGTCCAATTATAAAATTATCTGATTTCTATTATTTTTAATGACTAAAAAGAATTTAATATAATTTCATACCTCTAGATGATCTAGTATATCTCTTCAAATATTTTGGAACAGCCCTCAAATGGTGTAACCAATTATAACTATATGCATTTTTCTTTTATCTTCATTTTAATATAAATAAGAACTCAATTAAATTAACGAATCAAAAGTGATAACCTCTTGAAATTCGATCTCCACATTAAAATGTTTGAATTAAATATAAATTTCTCTTAATTCATTTTTTAAAATATAATTTTTGTTGAAAAAATTATTCAATTTCATAACAACATTTTATATATATGTTAGGTAAGAAATGTCTTTATAAAAATTAAGCATTCAACCCCAAAAAATATTCCATCCTTTAGTCAGTTATTTATAAAAGGGTAAGAAATTTTACTTTTGATTGTTAAGAAATGTCTTTATAAAAATTAAATATTCAATTAAATTTTACTCTATAAAAAATAACTATTCGCAAAATACAATCGTGGTATTCCTTTTAACTATGTCTGAATACATGTGGGCTCATTACATGCTAAAAAGACAATTACTTTCAAATGAAATATTGAAATGAGTTCTCATCAATCTACCCAATTATTTATTTGTTGAGTTTAGAAAACTTAACAGATTTATTTTTAGTTTGTTAAATAAAAAACATTTATAACACTTATATAATAGTTGAATGAAATAAAATTAACTACCACTGGAAATGGTATATTTCTAGTGGTTGTGAACTCTTCATTAATGTTAATTTGAAAAATAGAAATATTGAATATGATTATAAATTATTGATTAGTTATTAGTTATGGTTTTTCATTAATAGTATTTTAGAAAATAGATTTTAATATTTTTTTATTATAAATTATTGAATTTGAAAAATATAATTTATATTTAAAAATTATTTTTTAAAATTAAAAATAGCACTTTTATTAATAAAATATAGTGCCAGTCATATAAAATTATACACATTTTAAGAAGGAAACAAAAAACAAGTAGAACCAAGTAAAGATAAATCATCAAGATGGATGATGAGTGGTTTAATCAAGGTTTGTTTGCTTATGTTTGTATTTGTGTAGAGGTAGATCATAGTAAAAAGCTCCTGGAAAGAATTTAGTTGAACTTTGGATTATAAAAATATCATTTTTAGATGTTATTATGCTATCAAATTGGCTATCTCCAAAGGTTTTCCCTCATACAGGCAAGCCAAAAAGAAAAAAGATCGGTCTTTTTTCTTAAAAACTGACAGCCATATTAACACCCTCTTTCAAACAAAAACAAAAAAAATCTCAAAATGATATAAGAAAAAAAAAAGGTACAGAATTTATTTGAAAACTTAATATTTCAACTATATAAACAATGAGAACATTACATCTCTCCTAATATTATTCTTCACCTGAAATACAAGACATTTGAAGAGATTATTGAAACAGACCAAAATACAGACTCAAAAGTGGGACAACTGCTCACCATAAGGTCAAGCATTCATATAAACATTATTCTTCACCTGCAATACAATAAGTTCGAGAGATTACTCATATAAGCATTCATATAAATAGATTGGGAAAGAGAGAGAAAGAAAAAGGGAACAACTGCTTACCATAGTTGAAGAGTAGTTTGAAGGTCCAGAACAGCATTAGAGTTTGAGCACTGTGGAGATTTCTCCAAGGTTGTCTTTTGGGAAATTTGCGAATAAGTTTGAGAAAAACTCTCAAGCTCTGTCTTGCTTGTGTAGCCTTCAGTTTTCCCTATCTGAAAATAAATGCACTATCAATTTTTTTCCACCAACATAGACGGAAACAGATAGATATTGAAGTTACAGTGGAATTAAGTTGTGCATGAGTAAATGATGAAAATAAATAGGCCATCAACTTCTATGACATTTTCATGAATCATTGACGATAGACTAGGAATTAATAGAGTAAGGTATAAATTATAGTATTTTATTAATATTTCCCCGAATAAATGAGAGCTGAACAATATTGGCAAATCCTTGAAGGTGGACCTTTCTAATAAATACAACATTATGTGCTTTGATATGGTCTTACCATTCTTTGCAGATTTTCAATGTGCCCTAATAGCATTTCCTCCTGTTGAAAGAAAAGAAATCAGATTTATCTTGAAAAGAAATCAGATTTATCTTTATTGTGTTCTAAACAATAAGCTATTGTTTGTTTTGTTATGTCTAGAACTTTTACCGGTAAAAACATTTATTGTTGACCTACCTTTGTCGATCTTACACAGGCAAGGCCTTTCTTCATCCTAATTTCAAGATCGTGGAGTTCACTTATACTTAATGCTTGAAGGGTTTCTCCCATTAGTTGCCTGTAAGTAAACACAATATTCAGCCATCAGTTTCCATTTTAATTTTATAACCATGAAAAGTACAAAATGAATAATTGTTTCAAGCGAAAGATAGAAGTAAAACCTGATGGAATTGGCTAGACTGTCACTTCGTTTCTTGAGTTTTCTGGCTTCGTCAAGCCAATATTCCAAGTTCTAATGATTTTGCATAGTTAGAGTCAGCACAATTTAAATAAAATAGAGCTCTTCCCAAATATTTCCAAAATATAGTTTCACTATGTTATCAAGCTGATTCGAGGACCTACCTGAACTTCAGGGTTAGTAAAATGTCCATCATTCTGCATTTTCTGAACATTGATATTCTTGTACTTCTTAATCGTTCTCTCCATACTTATACAAGCAAGAGATAAACATTAAAATCGAGCGGTACAAAGAACACATTCTCTTCCTACCACAAACTCTTAAAAGATTTTAACTTAAGCAAATGAAACAATGTGTGCAGTTATATATATAATTATTAACCAACATGGATCAACATTCAATGCTAAAAAATATAAAAGCATATCTGAAATCGTTCTTCAATAATTTCTGACACCAAAGATATTTCTAATCATGGTTGACATTAATTTTTTTATTACTTCATAAAACCAATTTAAATTCGGTTGATAAGTTTGTCCATGATAACATATAAACCTATTATATTATCAATGGAAAGATACTACGATAAAATTTGTTGGTTTGGTCATAATGTTGCATAATATAAGATGTCTGTTTGGTCCCATCTTGATTGGTTTGGTTGTAATGGTTACGAATTTATAATGGAAAACACATTTCATCTTGAAAGATTATAAAATTCTGATTCATTTTAAAACTTAATCTTACACTGGTTGATAAATTTGGTCTATAATATTAAAAAAACCTTTAATTTTTATTTTTAATTCGTAATAATACATAAATCTAATATATCATAATTCTTAATTAAATATTGATATCACATTATACACTCTAACTCTCATAACAATTGATTGGCTGCAAAATAATTGATTGGTTGTATGGCTTTTGAATCCAATATACCGTGATTCTTAGTTAATTGAAATGATACCACATTGTGGCCCCCCTCCTCTGACAATAATTGCTTGGTTGCAAGAATTTTGTTTTATTTACATAAATATGGATTAGCTCCAGAATGAATATATTACTTGGCGCAATTTCTGTTTTAATGTCCCATTATTACATCTTAAAATTATTTTTATGCATTTAAAATCGTCATTCCTTCATCCGAATAGTTTATATGAGAATGCTTTAGAACCCCACTTTTATGTCCTGAAATGTCTTATTATTGACAACATTGCAAGTTATGTAACTTCTGTCTCATTTGAGAAGATTGATTGCAAAATGAGTAGCCACATTAGCGATAGACTTCAACAATTAAAATGTTTTAGCATTACACTTTTATTTCTGGAAATCGCTCTCTATATTTAGAATATTCCATGTTTTGTAGCTTCTGTCTCATTTGACAAAATTAATTGTCAAAATGAATAACCCTTCAGGACGACTTCATATATATACCCCTTTCTTTAAAATACCTATAGTTTTTTTATTATAATTATCATGGAAAATGCTAATTAAATGCCCTCTCACGGGTGCATCCTTGCCTCTATCGATTGATCTCTTTTAACGGAGAGCTTAGACATTAGGTAACTAATTTTCCGCAGAAAAGGATCACTTCTCAATATTGAAGAGGGCTATTGATGGCAAAAGATTACGTAATTGACTATGTGCTGAATTCCTTGAGCATGATGTAACACTTTTCTCCATAAATGCATCTAATCTCTTTTCAAATGTTTACAAATTCTCTCTGAGTAAGTACCACATCCAGCTACTGCCTGTTGCTTTGAACTTCTTTAAATAGGGTAGATTAGCACAAACCTGGATGGATAATGTTCCTTACCATTGCATCTAGTCACATGTGTCCTTTAACAAGATATTCATGCTCAACCCAAAGTATTTCACATATATTTTTTGTTAACAAGGAAAACTTATGTGTTGGGAAATGTTTCCACTTTGCATGGATATGCGAAATGATAATTGTATAAAAGGTTTGTGTCATATAAGGTTTTTTTCTATAAACACTAGTTGCACAAGATATTACATAGGTTGGTTGTGCAATATTGCTTGTACAAGATAGTGAGTTTACATAGGGTTGTGTTGATATTGTTTAAGAGTATTGTGAAAGGTTGTCAGCTTGTTGGAGATGATGTGGAGGTGTGCAATACTTTCTACATAGTATCATTGCACACTAGATGGTTGCAAAGTGGTTGGCAATGGTGGATTCATGATAAGGTGTTGGGATGAGCTACACAATGTTGACAATAATGTAAAAGTGTGAGGTGTTAATAGACACTTGTTTGATTGTGTGGATTGAATGTGTGTGATTAGTACCTTGATGGCACTCAGAGATGTAACAATTGAGGAGTGTTATAGAATGATCACTTTGCTCAATAGTGATGTATTTAAATTCCCATTCTAGTGGGCATTACAAAGAGAGATCCTAGATATAGGCATGGTTCTTATTAGGAAGAAGATGATGCTTGGAAAGCATATGCAAACATTCATACAAGTGAGATGTATAGAGTGAATGCGCTCTTGAATAACCTAGTGTGTGGTTAATATTGATACATGGTTCAATGTATTTTGGATGCAAATAATTGCATGAAAACATAATACACACAATCAAGTATGTGCATTGTAATATATAATATTGTGTTTTATGAAGGCTACAAAACCTTGCCACTTGTATTATTGTAAACATGATTTTGATAATGCTATAAATAAGAAGGTTACTGTAACATACACCCCTATTCTAATTTTTTTTGTTTGTTTGATGTTTAGGGTTTTCATGTGATGTTTGCATTTCACATAATTGAAAAATAACAATATATAAAATTTTATAACAATACCTAGATGAATATATCATTGATAAATCAATATTTTGAAATACCCGTAAGCTGTAAATAAGTTTCAGGTCTCACACAGAGTTTAGACTACAATATATGTAAGGAATAACAATACCCAAGTCAGTGAATCACTCTACGAACAATATTACAGCATACCTAGATGGTCAAAACAACTCAAAATAATAAAACAAGCATACCCATTTGTTGATGTTACAAAGGATAGATAATGGAATTCTGAACAACAAACTTTATGACTAAAACACTCCAAAATGGCTCCAAACATGCAACCTTCAATTTTGAAATAATATGTGTTTTCTTCCTCATATCTTTATTCATGGAATACAAAAAGATTTGCACATTAAACCCTTACTTGCAACAAGAAACTCCCAGCAATGAAGCTATAGCACAGACTCTCAATGAATCTGTCAATAATCAACCTTGGAGAGTCTTTCACCTCTGTAGTTGATGTCCTCTGTGAAGGTTTTCATCCTCACAAAGCTCCTTAGTTGAAACCCCATCAAAACTTGTAAAAACTTTCTTCAAATATATATTTTCTTCCTCTTTCCAAATGAGCTCTAACTTACCTTTTTATATTTCCCAAAGAGGGACGATTTTCCTTGAGGGAACATGTTTTAATTTTATATTTAAAAAAACCCTTATATTACCCACTTGAGCATCCCCACTTAAGTTATAAAATAACTTAAGGTTATAACTTTATTTTTCCCTCTTAGGTGCCACATAACTTCCTTTAATAAATTAAATAAATACATTTATAATTAAAACATTATATTAAAAGTAGTTATTTAAAATATCACTAAATACATGTGGGAAATCATTGACAAAGCATCAAATGATGTCTTTGACTGATTTGAGGTGAAACCGATGTTGAAAGTTGAAGTCAGTGCCGAAACTGATGACAGGCTAAAAATAGTAAATTTGGACCATGTGTTTGAAACATGCCTAGAAAGAGTCTCCATGAATCTCCTTAAAAGTTGATCTCAGACTCAACCCTAAAATCACCAAATGAAGACAAAGAACACTCCAAAATTCAAGGATCCCCTCACCAAATCACATTAGCCTATGAAAACCCCTAAGAACAAGCTAATGGTCCACTGAATAATGAAGCTTAGGGAAGGGACATTATAATTACTCTGCTAGTTTTTTAACTAGAAAGAGTTTTACTATGTGAAATATTATGTATTCTATGTATATTACATTATCCTTATATATTAAATATTATCATATAATAGTTATTCTTTATGTTTGTTTACTATGTATAGGCCATATCCCTAAACTTTTAATATTAGATTTTGGTTGTATCTTTCTAAGTTGGGGAATTCCAATAAATAGATTTTTTAGAGGGAGTTCAACATAAAATAAACTCATGTATTCAAAATGACTAAAAGAAAAATAATAGGTATTGATAAATTCAATGATCAATATTTTGAGTTATAGAAACTAAAAATGTAAGATCTCTTGGTAGATAGAGATTAGTTGGTTTTTGTAGTAGATACACTACCTAGCATAATTAAAATAGATGTAAGTGAAAATATTGATAAGAAATCTTACATATCTATCAAGTCGTGTTTTTTGTATTTAGTGCTAGTAAATGTTTTGAGTAAAACCAATGTGAATCTTTGTTGGGATAAGCTGGGAACATTTTCCTAGGAAATGTTGCTACAAAATAAGTTGTATTCATTGTGATTAAATAATGGTGACTAAGTTGCAAAGCACCTAAAAAATTTCAAAATTATGATAATTAAATTGTCATATCATGATTGATATAGGTTAATACTACATTGGAGGTATCTTTTCCATTGATCATGATTGATATAGGTTAATTTTTATTATGATTATTACATTGTCATGTTGAGCTTATATATGAATGCTTACACATGTCTATACTCATGGTTACATCTTACACAATGTACTAGATATTATATGTTATATGACATTTTTCTAACACATTTTTGCAAGAATTAGCATGATATTCTTATGTTCATTGATTATATTTCACATTTTCATATTCTCACATAGATTACATAAGTGTATGTATTGTTTGCTACCGTATCTTTATTGTGGAATATTTGAACATGTACCTTTTTGTTTGACCTTAGTGCCATGATTTTCATTTCTTTGGTGTGTTTACATTTAAACATGTCCTTCCGTTGAATGTGTGTAATTTTAAAATGCACCTTATATTTGATCTCCTTAGACACATTTCTTGTGACATTGAGTGTTCTTGTATGTGTGCTTAATTTTTTGTTAAGTTTGTGATTGTTACTTATAGATGTTGTCATGATCCATGTCATTCATCTTATGTCTTGTTATGATTAGATAATACAATTTTCATTGATATATCTACGTAAACATGATACCACTATATGCATCTTTACTACATGATAGATATACACATATGACATGGTTATCATATTTTATTGAGATAAGATGATTACCAAATTACATTTTCTTCTCCTTAGGGGGTGGGGGATGGTGGGGGTGAGGTGGGGATATCAGTGTGTGGATGTCATAGATACATGAGTACACATACATAGTTGGGAGAATTTTCATATAGTTTACGTGATTCAGATATACACTTAGGTCATAATCTTATGCACTTTTCACTAGTTTTATAGATTTAGGAAAATAATTTCATATTTGTGACATATAACATACACAACTTATAGATCAATGGTTACATTTAATAAATATTTTAACATGAGACACATTATAGATGAATATTCCATGCTAATACACCAAATCACATATACATATTCAAATTAGATACTCATGTATGCACTAACCTTACCAAAAAGCATTGATTTAAATTTATATTTTTGCAATAGTTAGTTCCATCAATTAGTGAATTTTTTCAATGCGCTCAACAACCTTAACACTAATTCCCTTTTTTAGGTTGATATGGTTACACCATTTGACATAGGTGAGATTGGTTAGTTTGGCTAGATTATGAATAAATTGAGTTTTGCTATTTATATTCACTTATTTCAATGGCCTTGGAATAACTCACCCTTGTGGTAGATTGGGGTCATGATCACCCTTAAATTATCCTATTCACATCTCCAAGGTTTTTTTGTAAACCTCTTTCTTTAATGATTTATCAAAGTATCATCATTACCAAAGAAAACTACCAATGGAAAACATGGTTGCATCAATACATAAGTGTAGTCCTTCCTTGATTTATTTTATTTTAATTATTTCAATTATAAAAAATTCAAATTATATGCATCAATTACACAATAAAATTCTCCTAGCAATAGGTGATAACAAAAACAAAAAATTCAAACATAGATGAAGTCAAATCAAGGTGGGTAGTACACACCATTGTATACATTTCTTTCCTTTAAACTATTAATTTCATCCTTATGCATTACTATATTAAAGTGGGGACAAATATAAATACCAAAATCTAGTTTTATATCAAACTAGTCTTTTACACTTGAAAAATATCACTCATAGATAAACCCTTTAGTTAATGAACTTACCACTACCAAAAGGCTTGCATTTGGCATTTCATAATGCTTATATGTTTATCCTTTAATCTAACCCTGATATTATGATTACATAGAGTAGTTATGTCCCACAGTGTACTTAAAACCTAATTAATACCCTACTTTTTCAGTTACATATCTTTATAAAATTTATATCCTCTTGAACACTACCATCTAAACTAGGACACCCAGCTTGATACTAGTGTCCCTAGTCTGATGCTAGTGTCTAAACCTAAAAAATGATCAAATTTTCAAATATTTTAACATGTATGGGTCATCTTGTTTGTCTTAAATATGATCCCATGAGATAATTTATAAAGGTATGGTATAAATAAAATTAAAATACCATTCATTATCATCAAGTACAAATCAATTATGCATTTATCTTATATCAAGCAAAAGCACCTCCAAAGATTGATAAAATACCCTATTATTCCCTATTTCCAATTCAATAATAAGAGATATAATCTTACATGTTTGAATCATTCAAATATTATCCCATGAGAATTATTTTTCTTGTTCAAATCTATATCACTACATGTACTCACATATAACATATTACACATTGTTCACATAAGCCCACAAAAGGAGGAAAACTACATATGTTTCAGGCCCTCTTCAAAGTATATGGATATGTAGGTAGTGTTCACTAATAGAGTGGTATTTTAGGTAAATTTGACATCACTTGAGCTCAATAACCCATGTTTTTAAAGGTGAAATGCCTTAATTGGAGGAGTTAGTGTTTTTAGCTACATACTGATATCTAGATCCTATGCACAAGATCTATATAAAGAATCTATAAGGCAATAATGAACCCTAACCAAACTATTGATATAAAGATCACCTTTTCCACCATGTCATTCTTAGGGAACATGTCCTCCATCAAGTTATTTATGGTCTAAAACCAAAGGCCATGCCCTGGTCCACCTCAAACATCTCATAATCATAAATCTTCAATTTCACCTCAAGAATATTTAACATGAAGAAGGGAGTTTCTCCTACTCCAAAATCCACAAATGGTGTAGATCCTTCAAAAAAATTCCTAATTTTTTCAATGGGAATTTTAACTAAAGTAACACACATTCAAAGGACTAACAGTGATGAACACAAAAATATTAGACTATACAGTGTTTACAATAAGATTAAATGAATGTGAATAGATAGTAAAATGTGTAAGGATAGCATTCAAAATATAAAGAAAAATCTCCACAAAAATTTTCTCTCATTCACAAGGATAATGACAGAGAGACATTTCCCCTTTAAAAATATTTTAGATTTACATCACAAAGATAAACACCTTTCTTTGATGTCAAATATTGATATGTTTAGATATTTAACAAAATATAACATGCAATAATGATCTGATTCAATTCAATAAATTACTTGCAAATATATAGGAATATAATCTCCTTAAAATAAGGAATTATGCCTTGCTCCAAATCTCGTAAATATTTATATGAATATGATTATTGAGTCATTGAAATAAATCTTAACCAATACAATATACACACTAATATTAACTTAGGAATATTCATAACATCAGTTAAGAATGAATAATGAGAAAAGGATGAGCTGATTGGGCTCATAAAACATGAATAAGATATGATAAAATAATTATTTGATCTCTTGATTCATGGACTAACACAAGAAAAATCTCTTACAATGATAAAAGGTTATTAGTGCCAACTGAAGGGTGATTTTTTTTACAAATGATGAGGATAAAACAACTAAGAGTAGGTAGAAAATAATAAAGGAAAAGACTAGGAGGCCACCAAGCCCAAAAAATGTGGAAGAATTAAAAAAAAATTGCAAATTGGTACATATATGATTCAAAGAGAAGAGTAAAATGAAAAAACCATTACAATCCTACTTGGTCAAATGGACAAGGCACAATAGAGAGATTATTGTGGAATGAATAATACTAGGGTGTCTATGAGTAGGGGTTCACATTTTTAATTATATGGTAGGTTTGATTCATGGGAATCTCAAGACTAAAAAAATTACACATTTGTTTTAGTTTTATATTTTATCACCTTTATAAAATTTTGAATATTTTTAAAATCACATTCCTTGCCTTGAATTCATTTAATACTATTTTCAATTCATAATTGAAACATAGATAGATGTTTGGATGCTTCTAATTACTTATTCAATGCATTAGTCATGGCTTAATGGAAAGTGGGAGAAGTGTATTTTTTTTAAATGTAACAAGGGATATTGTTAATAGAAGGAGACAATACTATAAAAATGTGGAGAGTTTAGTGTGACCATATAAAAATGTCTATTTTGTTTTTATATTTAGCACACCAAGAGTGAAGACATGAGAAAAAAAATTTATAAATTTAGAAACAAGAAATAAGACACATGCATTATTAAGCACACATTGTAGGTTTTAGAAGGTTTCCACTAGTATAGAAGAGTCCTCACTCTAGGAAGATAGATGGGAGAAATATTTTTTGATAGAGGAATAATTTTCTAAGATATGTTTCATCCAAGACAACCACTTCTCATTGTGTCTCACATAGATTTTTATTTTATATATGGTCTTGTGTATGTCTTTTATTTTATATAATATATTTCTATGTGTGTATATGCACGCACCTTTTATTTATGGATTTTAAATTTTTGTGTGATTGCACTACTTAGGGAAATATTTGTTCATTCCAAGATTTGTCCAAGTCTACACAATAAATTCATAATAAAAATGAAACAAAATGGAATCACAACATAAATTGATAAGGAAATCCTTGCTACTAAATTTAAACCCTATTTAAGATCTTCACATGTAGGAAGTTTAGAATTAATTGTTAAAAGATATGAGAGGAAAAAATAAATATAAATATAAGGTTTCTAATGCAATAATATGATAGTCCATAAAAACCTAAGTTATTTTTTTGGTCCAATATCACTTATAAACCCTATCGATAATAATATATATCCTAAAAAGGATAAACTAAAAAATATGTGTAATTTACACCAACATCTGCTTGATATTTCCACCCTCCCATCTCCCCCATGGTTTCTACTCTCATTGATTCCCTCCATATAAATTATGCCACACATTAAGGGTAACTTAGAGAAGTTTAACAAAATATATAATGAAACATTAGAAATGGGTCTCAATATTAGGTCTCATGAGGTAACCATGTACAATATAAAATATCATGGAGAAGGAAAGAGTTATAAGTACTACATCCCTAAGCTTAACATATGTTAATCCTAGTATTTCTCAAAGATGAACATATTTATACTCAATTATTTTTTTGGTGAACATGACTATTACCTAAAACTCTTTGTGATAGTGATATAGATAAGTGACTTCCTCATTATTCATGCACCAAATGTAGTGCATGTGGACCTATATGTGTTTGGTATGGTGATGTTCCATTGGATTTATACATATATTGATGGTACTCTATTTATGGCACCAAATGATAGTAGGTATGTGTTTTTTTAATTTTTAATCTCGACAAGATATGATAGATCCAAATGGAATTTTTTTTGGAATTTAAAATTTATATGTTGCAACTCCATGGTTAAAATAGATATCTCATGTTTCTGTTGTCACATGGATCTTGCACACATTTGATCATAAATTTGATCTATAAAAATAATTGGAACATTCCCAAGGTTTTTGACTTTGGATCCTTTGGATAAACCTATGGATAAGGCCAAATCCTACCTAAACCAAGTGCACATAATGTATAATTAGTTAGCATGATTAGAACATTACTTTAAATGGATTATTTATAGCCTTAACTAGGTATTTCATCATGATAATGTATATAAGTAACTAAAAATACAAATTCGTTATGCACCAAAGCTTAGATAAATCCTTAACTTGATTTAATAGCACAAGAAACACTAAGAAAATATATAAACTCACATAAATCCCATATAGACACTGCGTAAAGTTACAATGAAAGAGATAAAAACTATTAAAGGGATTAATTATCTACAATTCACCTTGAAATAGGCCAAAAGAGATTTATAATACACAAGACATACCTAAAACTTAGATATATATACACATCATAACAACAAATGAGAGAGGAAATATCAGTTCATTATTGATTTCAAGGCCAAAAGCATGTGTAAAATCTTTAAAAAATATGAATTTTACCATAAAAAGGTAGAGTGTCCCTTTTCAAATCATTTTATAATCATATATAGAGATTAAAAGTGAGTGAGATAAGGAAAGACAATAACTTCCTCAATTTCCTCTCTTAGTTTAGGCACATGTAAGAAAAAGAGACCAATATGTTCTATACATTGATCTCCTTCAATACCTCAGACCTGTTCCATGTAGACATCATTGGTTTCTTGGCCTAATATAGGATAAATCATCTTATCTTCACTCCATTTTTATCTTCAAGGAGCTACCTTTGATGTTCCTTAGTTGATTAATTGGTCTTCCTATTTTATAAACTCTTAGAAAATCTATTAACTCACCACCTTTCTTTTAATCTCGTGGCTATTTTTTAGAAGATAGTTAATTTTGAATTTTTCTCAATACTTAGATTCCTTGATAAGTCTCTTGCACTAAAATAGGACTCAAACTGACATAACTCACCCATTTATAACCTTTGCACATGTTTCTCATGCATTCTAATTACCTTGAGGAGGTTTCACTTCTATAGGGACATGTTTTTAACTAGTTTCCATGTTTTAATCACCTTTTCAAGCAACTTGAACTAGTCATTAGTCTAAAGAGATCTTGTTTCAGTCCTTGGAAATTTGTGTAGGTTTTTTCATGTAATGTAGATGCTTGAATAGGATTGATAAAATTGTACTGCACAATTGGGAGCCTTAAATGTTGAGCTTCTACTATTTGAAGGGTGTTTATTAATTTATAATGGTCAAGAGTGGGTTGGAAACATGATTTGTATGAGTAACATCTTCAATATCCTACACTCTAACATACTCCCTACCTCATACCCTATAAATTAAATTTTAACATCTCAAACAAGGATTGTAGATATGGTTTATTCATTATTGAACAATAAATTCAACCTTTAGTGCATTGCACAATATGTAGGCCTGAGAAACATGTTTATAACCCTTGCAATATTCTCAACTATTTGATCACTTCAAGTTCATTCCTAGAAGGCCTATGAGGTTGTCAATGGTATGTCCTAGGAAGGAAATAAACTTCCTTTATTACCTAGGTTTATATGAGCTCTAAAACCTTGTTTTAACCTTATAATATCATGGAAACCATGTATATTATGTTAAAAGCCTATTGATGTTACTAAAATATGCTTGAGGCCTACGTTAATCAACTTATAGACTTGAAAACTTCATGCTTCTTACTTATTATTTTTCTCACAGACCTTAAAACACATAATAAACCTTGGAAACATTCTTATAGACATATAAATTGGTTTTTGTCTTACAAAAACTTTGTTTTGACATCATAGAGCATGGGAACCTTTAAACTCTACCACATAACTATTGATGTCTTTAGATCATGATTGAAACCTATATTTTAATTTATATACCTAAAACCTCATGTTTCTTACTTAATATTATACTCACATACCTAAAAACTTACTTAAATACTTTTGTTTGTACTTGATGAGGTCTACATCCTTGTTTCATACCCTTCTAAGACTTGAAACATGGCAAGACATATTATCAAGGGCTTAGGTTTTTAATTGCCTTATAGACTAAGTGTAGAGATTAAATGTTTTTTAAGTAGATCCATAGGATTCCTACCCTATTTTGAAGTTTTAATATCACCAAGAGATGCATCAAGGATTACCAAGACTTTTCCAAAACGTTTTACATACCATGCTTGAGGAGAAAAATCAAAGAACATTGACTGGTTTCTTTATAAACTCCTACAAAGATAGTATTTTTGATTCCTTATATAGCTTTCATAACTCACTTCCTTTAAGGCATGAAACCAATCATTGATGGTCTCTAAGACCCATCTAATCTTCCCAATATTTTTTTTTTGCTTTATACGTTTGACAGGACCCTATAGAACTCCTGCAGACCTATAGTCATGGTTTTTTGGCTCATGAGAACTCTTTTTTAACATTAAAATATCATGGGAACCATGGAAACGTGCTTTAAACTATGTAATCTTACGCAAACCTTGATTTAAATTTCTCATATTTTATTCAACCATATTTCATGCTCAAGATCTCATAGAAAACCACTTCTCATGCTCATGATGTATGACTTAGAAACTCACAAATTTTTCATGGAAGCCTGATCAGTCAAGAAAAACATTATGCCTTAATTTACATGTTAACATACTCATATACATCTTTGGGACCTGTATGAAGCCTAATATGGCACTTTTAGATGCAAGAGAAGTTAAAAGATTGACAAACCTTCTTGAAACTTGCACTAAAACAACTTATAAACAATAAATATTTCTTAGATTTTCTTGAATGAGAGCTTAAAAAGTTGTAACAAGCTTGATCATGGTCTTAACTGATTTTTTCTACATTATAAATTTAAAGTAAACCACACAAACGCAAGAAAGAGGGAAAATGAGGTCAAAGTTATTCTTGATCAAGATTTATGGACTTAAAGGGTCTGTGAAGGATTTTTAAATCTCTAAATGGCCTTTATCCTACTTTTGGAATGTTTCTCCCCTTTTCATGACCTAAATAATTTACTTAGGACCTTTTTGATATGTTTTTACATTAAAACTCCCCATTTTATTCTTTTAATCATCAAATAGGCCTTGACAAGGGTTGATATGACCTTATGACCTCAAAATGCTTATTAGGCCTTAATGAAACATGAAAATGTATGGGAAACTATGACTAATTCATGAAATACCTCATTTTTATTTAAGGTGGTGCAAATGAAGGTACTATTACTTGTTTCTCAACTAGTTTTGGCCTAAAAAAATGTTTCTAGCATGTGAAATAATGGAGAGATCAAGAAGACTTGAAAATTCAACATTTTAGATACCTCTAAGGGCTACTTTCCTTATAATAAAGAATACAATATCCTTATGCATGTCCATTTTTCATAGTAGTCACTAAAATCTTTGAAAAAAAATAAATCTTAAATTAAAACCATGACTAAAACATGATTCAATAGCCTCTATACAAACTAAATAAGCCTCAAAACACACAATAAGAAATCAAAAATAGAAAATAATGTGAAAATATAACTTGCAGAAAATTGAAAACAACTCCACTAATAGATACAAGGTTAGAAAAATGACCTCAAAGTTAGGTTTTTAGATGTATCACATTGAGTGGGATAGGTAATGATTCCTCATTCAACATTTAAATTTGGAAAGAATTTGCTTGATTGAAGCTGGTGATAGTGTATGGGCCACTCCAAAAGGCATTAGAATTTATATTTTTTCCATATTTATCTCTATATTAATCCCACTTCAAAACTAAATATCCTTTCTTAAAGGTTCTAACAATATCTTTCTTGTAAAAAGTTCTCTTCACTTGTGCTTGATGAGCCTCAAGAGTATGCATTGCTTGGCTTCTTACCTCTTCCAATTTTATTTTCATTGAATTATTATCTAGAATTTATAGCTATTGCACAAGCTCAAGATATGATAACTCCAATGACAAGGGAATTTTTTCCTCTTTCCCATATACTGGCATGAAGGAAGAGTTACTAATGTATTTCTTAGGTGTGATTCTATTAGCCCAAAGGTTTGTCTTGAGTTTAGAATGCCAACTTCTCTGATTATCCTCCATTTTCCTTTTAATGATCCTTATCAAGTTCTTATTTGTAAACTCGGATAAAACATTGCCTTGAGGGTAATAGTTTGAATAATTTTTAAGATAGATTCCATGCTTAACTTCACATTCACTAATTTGAGTGCCTACAAATGATTTAACATTTTAATAAATTATAGTAAAAGGTACACCAAAACTTATAACTATCCCTTCAAGGAAATCTATCATTGAAGCCTTAGTGGCCTCCTTCAATTTAAATACTTCATCAAATATAGTGAAGTAATTTATGGTTGTCAAAACCCATTTGTGACCATCACTAGATGGTGGATTTATCATACCAATAAAATCTAAACTCCATTCAACAAATGGCTAACTTGTTTGAATAAGGTGAATCATAAAGTTATCTAACATTTATTTTCTCTTGAAGAAGGCACACTATTTACAATTTATCAACTACTTATGGGAATATTTCAACAAATTGGTTTATTAATAACCAGCTCTCATGATTTTAGTAACAATATTCATTAATGAGAAATGACCTCCTGATAGTCCATCACTAAACTCTTCAATCATTATATTAACTTCATTATACTAAATAAACCTAATATAACTCCATTCATGTCTTTTATAAATAAAAATCAATTAAAATTTACAAAGGGATTGGATTATGAT
Organism: Torreya grandis; assembly: GCA_037957365.1. Taxonomy (NCBI): domain Eukaryota; kingdom Viridiplantae; phylum Streptophyta; class Pinopsida; order Cupressales; family Taxaceae; genus Torreya; species Torreya grandis. Next base: position 5,589,420 of record JARHVA010000159.1, on the reverse strand, counting down.
GCAAGTGCATCAGCTAAAAACATTTATGTTCATACATATTAGTCTAAAGGTCATGTTGTAGCTATGAGAATATTTGTTAAGCTTCATTTTATTATTTAATGGGTAATTTATAGATTTATAATGTATTTTTTATTCATGTTAGAAGAGTGTAAATATTCATCACTAGTAAAATTAACCATATAAGCTCCATTTTGGTTTTCCTGCCAAAATGAGTTATTCAAGTATTTGAACTTGTTATTAAGAACTTGGAAGGATTTACATGTTGTAAATTTTTATATCCTCTTGTAAAAATTTATTGGAGTCTAACCATGTGAATTTAATATCTTCTTATCCCTAAGTCAATGTAGACCCTATAATAAATGCACCCAACAAAGGTGGAACACAAGTTAATCATGATTGAGGTAAAGTCTAGAAAAGTGGAAAGAATCTTATTCCATAAGACAAATATAGACATAAAATAATTTGGAGATAAGAAAATGGTATAAAAATAACCATAAATAAACCTCAAGGAGGAGTGAGAAACAAGAAGAAGAAGGAGAGGAGAGGAGAGGAAGGAAGGAAGGAAAAGGAGATCAAGAAACAAGGGTCTACAGGGAATAGAAGATAGTTTGGAATTCTTGTCATCACTTTGTATATGATAAATAAATTAAGACATTAAATGAATCTATATGACCTTATGGATTCCATTTTATATATAAATATGGTTATTCATTTATTTGAATCAATAGTGTTCTCTTATGGGTGTTCATCTAGGTTACAATCCTATTCAATAGGAAACAAGGGTATGTAACCAAGAAAATTTATTTATTTTTAACTAGAGACTTTTTTTTATATCAAAATTGGTTTTCATAAAAATTATAATATATTTAATACCAAATAAAACTTCAAAATATTCATAAACAAGTTATTAAACTTGCAATTGATGTAAGTATATGCTCATTGCCTTATGCACTAATATAAAGTGTCATAGTTAAGGAAAAAACATGTTGTTGAGCTCATTTTAAGAATTGTTCAGACTTATAGAATACTTAATAGGGTTATATTTTTTTTTTAAGGTCTCCCTCAATATCAAACAAGAATTTTAAATTCATTCAGACTCAATATTTCTCCATTTTTGCCCTCTTAAGTCTTCATATACAATATGCATGTAATATTTAAGAAAAAAGATTATTATTCTTGACATTTTAATTTGGTTTGGAAATAATAATTATTGATAAATATGTATATATGTATTTGGAAGTCTTCCAAAAGTTTAATAATTCATGACAAGTGTTTCCATTTGGAATTTTCCTTTTTGTTAGCTCTCAGCGCGAGGTTTATAAGACAAAAAGCTTTATATCTTCATGTTTAACAAACCAAACTTCATAAAAATTTGTAAAATTATGGTATATAATTTTTATAAGGTGTTTCAAAAGTTTTCATGAAATAATAATAGGTATTAAGAGAGAAAATATTAATTATTAGTCATCAAGCCTATATGTTACAATCAAACCCTATTTGAGAATTATAAAGAGAACATAACTCTTACACAACAAATTATTAGTGTATGAAACCTATAAGGGTGATATAGATAAGAATTTTAAATATTATTGAAGTTTTTTTAATTTTATTATGTGAATATAAAGGGATTTATGTGAGTTGCAGAGTCTAGAGTCTTATTTATAAGTCTAAAATAGTGTTTTGGTATTATCTTACATTTCTAAGATTGTATGAAATAATTTACCATTAGAATGGGTTTAAATAATATTAATTGAAAATTAATAATGGAATTAAAACCTAAATATTTCATTATATAGCTTAACTTGTCTTCAAGAAGGTTGATTGTAGTCAAGATGTTCTAGAAATCTTATTTTAGAAGTCAATAAAGAGAGTAAAGTAGAAAGAGGACTAAGAATGAAGATTTAAGACTTTGTAAAGGAATAATATATTATATGAATGAAGTATTAAATTCACCTTCAAATTTAATTGATCTCTCTAATTGAAGTTATGGACAATTGATTAGTATACATGTGTAGTATAAGGCCTAAAAGGACTATGTATAGAATGTAATTTTGTATACTTATTCAACATTGATTGTAATTTTATATGGAGATTGAAAACATTATAATGAATGAATAAATTTAAAAATAATTAAACATTTGGTTTGATTCTAATATCTTTGGAGAGGACTATAAGTCATTAAATTAAGATATCTAAGAACAAAGGCCTAATTAAATTATATTGTGTTTTGTGATCAAATATCATATTAATGAAAAATCTTAGATCAATACAATGATAAGGGAGTTTATTTTTAAAAAATTAATATTATTTTTGAATTCATATAAATACTTAAGTAAATAAAATCCTATGAAATAATATAGAAGATCAAGGACTTAGTAGTTATAATGTAAATCAAAAGAACCCTTGCTATACCAGATTTAGTCATTGTGAGAAATTGTAATTTTTATGGATTGTCACCATTTTTTTTACATCAGTGTGGTCTTATAAATAATATAAATAATTTTTATTTTTAATTATATAACGAAAAAAATAGATTGATTTGGATACAGAGATATAAGAAAAGGTTTGGGCCTACATCATTTTTGGTATTAGAGCTCAATAAGAGTTATTGGGAAGAGTGTGTAAAGAAAGATACCTAATTTTTTTAGTACAAACTATAAAAAAGTTAAAATTTGTAATTTATCTCAGATAATAGATTAAAAAAATAGTTCAAGTAGTCCTAAATTACCATTAGGATTTCAAAAGAAGGTAAGATCACATTAAGGCTCAAAAGGTAGTTCTAAAGTGCAAAACACTTGGACATAGAGTCAATGGACAAAGGTGAAAAATACTTGGATGAGATTGAAATAAGAGTGAATAAGTGTCAAAATACCAAAGAGGATTTGGATGAGGCATGAGAGAAATAAAAATAATATGAAAAGATTGTTAAGGAAGAAGAATTAGGTAAAGAAAAGTGAGGATGATATTTAGAAATAAATAGATGAATTGAAGTAGGATTTATCATGTTTGATGCAACATGTAGAATAATGGAACCAATAAAAATAAGTATTATTCATAACAATGAATAAGGTGGTCAAGTGGCCAATAATATATTATGAAGAGAAGAAAGAGGCATTATATATATGAAGCATGAAAATATGTATAAGGATGCTAGGAGATCAATCCAAAAAGAAGTAAGAAGAGACAATCAAGTCTCAATTTTTATTTCTAAAAATGATTTTGAGTGTTTGTTTTTAGGTATGCAAGTGTATGAATATAGTGACCAATATGAGAAGCAAGAAGATGAGATGAGAAAGAAGATAGAAATCTCAAATATAAATGAATAGATATATGTCTGGTATGATAACAAGATTTCTTGTGTGAGATAGAAAGAAAGAAGTAGCTATGAAGAGTTGAAAATAAAAGAAGATGGCAGCCACTGAAATGTTCATGAAGAGAAGTTTTATACTATCAATAAGGAACCTGATTTTTTAAGCATGAACAATAAGAAGGAAGTTGGACCATCTTAAAATAATGAAAATCAAATAAATGTTCAAGTACAGTTATATGAAGAATAAATAAGCATTAGGAAATTTTATAAAGGATATTTTAAACTCCATCAAGTTAATGGGAAGTATGAATGACACTCTTACAATGAAGAAGAATGGAGGCTACCTCAAAGACATAATAATGAAATGATTTACTAATTTAATGATTTTATTTCATGTGTAGGTAAAGGAAAAGAGAACGAAGAAAAAAATATTCATAAGTGTGGTACAAAATTCCATGTTCACATGTATGAGAAAATAATTGAAGAAGACACACAAAAAAAAGTTATTTGCAACAATGAAGGCAATAATAAATATATCATGAGTGAGATCTCATGAACATTTCCAAGCCTATGAGTCTAATGTAGGTGCATCAGCTAAGAACATTTATGTTTTTATATATTATTCTTGAAGGTCATATTGTAAATATAAGAATATTAAAAAATGTGATTTCTAGGAATCAATTGTGTATTCTTATTTAAATGAATGCAAGTAAGCATACATAGTTGATTCCTAGAAATCACATTTTCTATCTTATGCAATGTGAAAAAATTAGAAATATTATATGAGAATCTTGTCTAAATTTCATTTTATTATTTAATGGGTCATTTAAATATGTTTAAGGTCTTATTTATTCATTTTATAATAGTGTCAATATTCATCTCTAGTACAATTGGTCATACAAGCTCCATTTTGATTTTCTTGCCAAAATGAGTTATTTAAATATTTGAACTTGTCATTCAAAACTTGGAAGGTTTTACATGATGAAAAGTGGTAAATCCTCTTGTAAACATTTATTTGATTCTAACCATGTGAAATTAATGTCTTATTGTCCATAACTCAATGTATGTATTTTAATAAATGCACCCAACAAAGGTGGAAGACAAGTTAATCATACTTGAGGTAAAGTCTAGAGATGGAGAGAATCTTATTCCATGACGAAAATATGGAAATAAAATAAGTTTTAGGTAAAAAAAACATAGGAGACAAATAATAATTATAAATTTATCTTAAGGAGGAGTGAGGAATAGGAAGATAAGGAGAGGAGAGTAAGAAAGTATGGAAAAGGAGCTCAAAACCCAAGGGTTTGCAGGGAATAGAAGATAATTAGAAGAATTATTGACATCACTTTGTATATGATCAATAAAGTAAGACACTCAATGAATCTCTATAAACTTTTGGATGCCTTTATATATTTAAATGTTGTTATTCATTGATTTGAACTAATGTTGTTCTCTTGTGGTTTTTCATCTAGGTTGCATGCCTATTGAGTAGGAAATAGGAGTATGTAACCAAGAAAGTTGATTTATTTTTGATAATAGACTTTGTTTGATATAAAAATTGGTTTTTAGAACCAAGATAATATATTTTTGCCCAAATTAATCCTAATTATATTCATAAACAATTTCTTAACCCTACAATTGATGTATGTATATGCTCATTGCCTTATATACAGTACTGTAAAGTGTCACAGTCAAGTAAGAAATTTGATATTTAGCTCATTTTAAGAATTTTGCAAACTTGGAGAATACTTAAAAATGTTATATGGTTTTTTTAAGGTCTCCTTCAAGAAAAAACAATCCTTTTAAAGTCATTTAGACTCAATATTTATCCATTTTTACCCTCTCGAGTTTGTATATATAGTCTACTTGTAATAATCAAGAAGAAAAGATAATTTTTCTTGTCATTTTAAGTAGGTTCATGAATAATAATTATTGATAAATAAATATATATGTATGTTGAAGTATTTAAAAACTTTAATAAGTCATGACAATTGTTTCTATTTGGAATTTTCCCTTTTGTTAGCTCTTAAGTGTATGTAGAATAGTGAAACCCTAGTTTAGAGTTTGTAAGACAAAAAAATTTATATCTTGATTTATAACTATCCAAACTTCATAAAAATTTGTATAATTATGTTATAACATGTTTATAATGTTTTTCCAAATGTTTCATGAAATAAGAATAGGTATTGAGAGAAAAACACTTAAAACTCCTATATAACTCATATGAAACCTATAAAGTAGATATATATAAGAATTGTAAAGATGATTAAATGGATACAAGTTGATTAGGTTACTAGGAAGTGAGTTATGTGAGTTGTAGAATTTGCAGTCTTCTTTATAGCTCTAAAACCCTATTTTGGTTTTCTCTTGAATTTACAAGATTGTATGAATGAATTTCCAATTAGAATGAGTTAAAACATGATTAATTGAACATGATTAAAAGTAATAAAATAAAAATAGGTCCTTTTATATTTTAATTTATATTCAATAAGGTTGACTACAATCCAGAAGGTCTAAAAGTCCTATTTTAACAGTCAGTAAAGAGAGAAAAGTAATAAATAGGACTGAGAAAGAAGATTTAAGACTTTGTAAAGGGATAATATAGTATGTGAATGAATTATTAAATGTATCTTCAAAAGTTTTTGGTCTTTATAATTGAGATTATGGATAGTTTATAAGTATACAACCTTGGTATAAGGCCTAAAAGGACTGTATAAATAGAGTTTTGTATTTTTATTCAACATTGATTGTAATTGTATATGGAGATTGAAAACATTATAATGAAGTAATAACTCAAAAAAATACTTAAACATTTGGGTTTAGGTTAATATCCTTGTATAGGAATAGAAGTTATTAAATTAAGATATCTAAGAACAAGGGCCTAATTAAATTGTATTATGTTTTTCTATCAAATATTAGATTATTAAAAAGGCTACGATATGTAAAATGGTAAGGGAGTTTCTTTTAAGAACATTCATTTTCTTGTTGAAATCATAAAACTACTCAAGGAAATAAAATCCTAAGAAATAATATATAAGATCAATGACCTATTAGTTATAATGTATATCTAAAGAACCCTTGATGTACCATATTTGGTCATTGTGATATTTTCTAAAGTTTGTGGATTATCGCCATTTTGTTTATATCAGTTTGGTATTATAAATAATATAAAAAAAATTGAGTTTTCATCAGAGAACCAATGAAAGGGATTGATTTAGATATAGAAATATAATAAAAGGTTTTAGCCTACATTAGATTACAATCTAAAATAGCTGCTCTTTGCCTTGTCAAGGCCTTGAGTATACTCACTTATTGGTAAGAAGATAATCATATCTATGGTCCAGTTGATTGGAGGATGAAGAGAAGCTAATTGGTACTATTTTAACATATCATGGTCTTCTTACCAGCTTTCAAATATGTTGTTTCTCAAAAAATCATTTACCCCTCATAAGCTTAGTGATCTTGATATGAACATCATACTCCATAACCTTGGTAATACGTCCATATCTCTTCTCATTGACATATGTATTCAAAAGGAAATCTATTATTAAAAATCATAAGCATGAATTTATCAAGAGATATTATAACAATAAATACTTATTTTTCAAAAAAAATGTACTTCATTTTAAAATACTTTAGTGCTTGACTGAAAATGGCTATTAGTTGATCAATTTAATCAATTTTTGTTAAGTGAGGATAGTTGAAGTGCTCTCACTTCCTAAAAATGAATAAATAATGAAGTATGTCATAATTAGGATTCAAAAGAGTAGGAGATTTAGAAATGGATTTCTTGATACTTTAAAAACTAGCCTTACCTTCCTCTGACCAATTGAAAATAATATTATTTTTTATCATAGAGGTAAGAGTCTTGACCAAAGTGAAAAGTTTGATATGAATCTCCTCACAAAGTTTATTCTCCCTAAGAATATTTGAAGACCTTTCTTAATTCTTGGGAGATAAATAGATAAAATGCCATTCACTCCCTTTGGATCATTGGAAATACCATTATTTGAGACTATGTCCTAGTATTTTGCCTTGATGAATAATAAACATGCATTTATTTTATTTAAGGACACACCAAACTGCCTCATCTTTTGAAGACTTTGCTTATATGACTCAAATTTTCACTTGCATGCTTTGAAAAAACAATTATGTCATCTAAATAGACCAAGATAATGTCATTAATGAGTCCTTTGAATGCCATATCCATTTCTATTTCAAAATTTCACTATAATTAGTCAACACAAAGGGCATCTTCCTATAATCATAAGTCCCCCATTTGGTATTAAATGTTATTTTTAACTAGTTTAATTCTTGAACAAGGATATCATTGTACACTTAATATCCATTGAAAAGAGAAAATATCTTATCTCCATCCACTATTTGAAGGATTTGTTCCATGAATGAGAGAGGATAATAGTCTTTGAGAGATGTTATATTAAAGTCTCTAAAGTCTACACATAATTTGATTTCCCCATTCTTCTTCCTAACTTAAACTAGATTATCCACCCAAGAGGAATGCTTGATTGGTAAAATAATGCTTGATTATAAGAGCTTGGCTATTTCTTTTTTCATTAAGGGTTTAATCTTAGGATTTATTATCCTTTGTTTTTATCTAATGGGCTTTGCATTAGGATCTAACTCTATGGTATGTTTGGATAAAATTGAGTTGAAAACTTTAATATATTCATAGTTTCATGTAAATACATCATCATACTCTCTATAAAGTTCAATAAAATCATGTATTTCATATTTGATACATACCTTTCCAACTTGCAAGATTTTTTTCAATTGAGATATCTATTTGTTCAAAATATTATTTGATAATCATGTTCATACTTTCACCCTTGAGTTATACATCATTATTAAAGATGAATTCTAAGATGACCAAAACCTTTGTAAATTTTCTTGTATTTAGTTGGATTCTCTAATCTCCATAATGTTCTTACAAATTAGACTAATTTTTGGCAGAAAAATTTGCCTCTTCTAGAACAAAATTAACAATTTAGTTGTCACTATCAAATAATTACCTACTAGTTTTACTTTCTATAATTATTTTCCTTACCATAAGCTTGACATGTTTTTCATTGTCCTTCTTGATGTCATTAGGAATATATTATATTTTCAATAAACTATTTTGAGTCTATCAACATCTTTATTTTGATCCCTTGGGACTACCTAGGTGTTGAATGCATCAAAGTCTACAACTAGGTCCCATACTTTGTGTTTGTATGCTTTCAACAAATTGTTCATGGTTTCAATTTGAGATCTGACCTGATTTATGATGAGTTAACTAACTCTAAACACATTTAATTATTTGATTCCCTATTATGTGATAGTTGGAGACCTTAAATTAATGCTTCATATTTATCTACATTATTTGTACAGTTGAATTTAATCCTATGAGAAAAATAGTATCTCTTTTTTAGGATAGATCATCATTACACCAACACCTACACCATTTTGGTTCTTGATCCATAAAATTAAATCTTAAAATTTTTTGATGTGGCTTTATGAGATTGAGTATGACAGAATCTTCTTCATGTATGCAATGAGTACCCATCCATATTTATTTTACATAATCATATGGATCAAATTGATAGAATTCATTTCCATAATCATAAAGCCTCATGAACATCATTATCCTTCTCTTGGTTGTGCATGGTACAATTCATGTTAATAATACTAGGAATATATAGCTTAGTATGATATTTGGAGATAGTTTAGCTTTGATGGTTATCATTGTCTCATATCTAGTCCTAAGAATCACATAAGACCAATATAAATACAAATGCCCCCCATTTTTGTAGTAAAGTCTCTATAAATACATATGGAAAGATAGGGAGGGAGATCAATAACTGAAATATCTTGCAAGATGGAAAGACTTGCACATGCATGAAGGGTAAGGTTTCAATTCGTAATTACTCTTAATAAACTAAAGGTAGCTCCATCTAGTTGAAAAATCCCATAGTGATTGAAGTGTACTCCATGACTAAAAAATCAGTAATTTTTTTGGGCATAACAAAACTACTAGCTCTAGAATCTATAATACAATTATGCACAAGATGTTTACCAATGATTAGGGAGATGTAGAAAGGAGATGACTTATTAGTCTTACTTGTTTCTCTTTCCTTTGGCTAGCATAATATTATATTAGTAGATAATATACCCTTTGTTGGTTTATTTGTATGATATAAATGACTCAAAACCTCTTGTAATAAATCTCTTTATGATGGAATTGAGAGTGTTTCAAACATAGTAACATTAATATTAGTTATTTTCATTTGATTCACTATACTAAAATGAATATGACCATTATTTGACTAAATATTCGTAAAAATAACATCCTATTTTGATTTTTAACTAATTAAAGTCTAATTTTTGGACTAATTGTCCCTCCTAATTACCTGATTTACTTGTAGTTCAGCAGATTTATTAGTTGTGCCTTTTTTATAGCCTCTTGAAAATTTTGAGAAGTGGATGCTTGAGCAACCATAGAAGATGGGTTTCCTTCCATTTTTCTCTTTTTATACCTTGTATTTTATGTAATTATATTTCTCCATTTATTTTATATTTCATTATGATTTACCCCAAAAAATAACTTTCTTGTCAATTCAATAAAATAGATTCACTTGTTACCTGTGTTCAGAATTATTCCCCTTTTGGATTTGATTCCACTTGTTGTTCCTAAATTATTAATGCACTTTGAACCATTAGATATTGACTAATAATCAAATTTGAACAAGCATTTTGATTATTTGAATGATCACAAGGGTAACACCATTCATAATATTGGACTAAGTTATTTTGAACATGAATAATGACCTTGGAATAACTTGTAGCATCTATATTATGGGTTTTAAATGGCCTAATATAACTTATTTGGCCTTATCCTTAGGTATTACCTAAATGAGGCTACCTCTTAGACTAATATGATTAATTAAAAGACTTCAAAGGTCTACTATCCTAGGTATGATTCCTTTTTAGAGCCACCAACTTTCTAACAAGTCTTTGACTTCATGTAATTTATTAGAAGGGGTAATAGGTTGAGATGGTTAACTAGTTGTATTAGGGAGAGGTGCCAATGTGTTATTATTAGGTGGAGGCTCAAGAAAAATTGTCATTGGGGGTTAGGGGCTATTTTTCCATCATGGATTAGGTAACTTTCAAATTTTGTAGATATTTCATAAGCATTAGGTAAAATGGCTATACACATGGATTGAATCATAATAACCACATCACTATTCAAATATATCAAATAATACATAAATGGAACATTTGGAGAAGGATTGAATAAAGGTGGAATCCTATCCTAGGTCTTATAGAACCTAAAATTGAAGTATACCATGAGATCATTAGGAGCTCTTTTAATATGTTGGAACACAACTAGATACCGAGAGGGGGTGAATGAGTATATCAACTAAAATTTGTCCTTTAATCCTTTTAAATCAAACTCAAAAGCATATGAAAATTAAAAGATAAATATAGAGATCACATACACACATGAATAAAAATGACACTATATTTATATGTGGAAAACTCAAAAGGAAAAACCACATTGAGAATAGCTGCTAGAATCTATTATTCTAATCTAGCCTCACAATAAATGCCTTACTTAGTGAAACCTCACTAGTTACATTTAAGGACACCAATCCTAAGGAGACACCAATCCCCTAACTAAGCACCAACTCAACTTAACCTCATTGGTTACAATGTTTAAGGGCACCAACCTTAAGGAGACATTAATCCTCTAACTAAGCACCAATTCAACTAATTTGATGGCACCAACCAATCATATATATGGATCCATAACTCCAATTTACAAATTAGATTCATATATGAATCCAAATCTCTATTATTTGTTATAGGTCTACTCTATAACTGATCATACTCTGCACATTCTCTTTGTGCCTTTATTCCTCTCTGCTCCTCTCTAATCCTCTAGTCCTATATCTTTATGATTTTCTATTTTTCACACTTCATTAGATTTTTCTCTCTACTTATATCTATATTTAACTTATCTCAATAGCTAATATAATTATTCCAACAACATTTTCTTTGTCCTAGATATCGTATATATATATATATATATATATATATATATATATATATATATATATATATATATATATATATATGTGTATATATATATATATATATATATATATATATATGTATATATATATATATATATATATACATATATATATATATATATACATATATATATATATACATATATACATATATATATATATATATATATATATATGATCTAGGGTTCCATTTCTTTAGTTTATTCAAAGTCAGACCATAACACATCACACCAATTTTGGACTCTAGTTCATTATGACTTGAGTTGTAATTTTCTCATGTCTCAATTCCATGCATTACATCATAATTGCAAGTCTCTTTACTCTCTACAGTATTGATTAGACTAAAGTTTTGATGCTTAGGTTATTTAATGTAGATTTGATCAGTTGGATTGATCAATATTGCTATTTGTGTTGAGATATAGAGATTATATGTAGGTTCCTACATGCTTCTACACTTGACTGTTTGTATTTAAACTCTTTAAATACTAGCCTTTGATCTCTTTCTTCATGCCATCTCTAAACTCTCTCTCTCTCTCTCTCTCTCTCTCTCTCTCTCTCTCTCTCTCTCTCTCTCTCTCTCTCTCTCTCTCTCTCTCTCTCTCTCTCTCTCTCTCTCTCTCTCTCTCTCAGATCTTTGTATGATGTTGAAATTTAATGTCCCCTCTTTAGAACTTGTCCATTGATCTCCATATCCTATCTTCCACATGCCATTAGATCTCCAAAGATGCACTTTCTTTACCTTGACTTAGTCATTAAACTTTGACACTTTGACTTCATCTAACTAATTCATATATCTTTAGATTACTTTTGCTTCATCAATCTTCTCAAACCTACTCAGTATTTAACTTGTTATTGTGTCGATAAGCATTCAGCATGTGATAGCATTTGAGTCCATTTTCTCTATTGGATAACCTTTATACAATCACCCAAAAACTATCGGATCTTTTGACAAGCTCGATCTTTATATTTTTATAACCCTCATAGATATGACACTTAGTGTAAGTGCATGCCTTCTACTTATATCTATCAATTCTTATTATTGATACATTTGGCATCCTCGCATTACTTTTTGACATTATAACTTTATTTCACTCCATTAGATTAACTATCTAAGCTCTATGATTATGACACTTGTAACTTACACGTTAACTCAGAGGTCATTTTAGCAATTTGACTTCACTTCACTTTATTAGATCATCTATGTATGATGAATCATAGACCATTGATCAAGTTGGTACACAATATAAATTCTAAGACTTAAGAAATATTAAGTCCTTACTTTTCGACCTTCTAACTTTATTTCACTCCATTGGATTAACTATCTAAGCTCTATTATTATGACACTTGTAACTTGCACATTAACTCAGAGGTCATTTTAGCAATTTGACTTCACTTCACTTTATTAGATCATCTATTTATGATGAATCATAGGCCATTGATCAAGTTGGTACACAATATAAATTCTAAGACTTAGGAAATATTAAGTCCTTTGATCACTACTCAAGTCGGTAATTGCTAGGTTGAGGGTCCAGTTTCATAATGATGATAAATGCTTAAGTTATACCTTAAGCTACCAAGCCCAAGCTATATTAGTCAACATCAAAATAGAAAGTGTCTATTGATGCCATGACATAAACCCTTAGGGTTTAATTGAGAAACCCTATTTTATTTGAGAGTACAGATAATTCAATTGTGAGCACATACCTTCTATTTTGAGCTTACAGAATAGATATTCAAGATGCTCATGAAAAACCCATAATATGTCCTCAATCTATTTGACTTTAAACATCCATAAATGGTCTTTGTAAAATCATGACAACTTTACATAGTGCAAGTATGAAATATTATCTTCTCTCCATCAATCCTTCCTAATCCTTTTTTCATCAATGACATCTATAGTATCCCTTTTGACATCAATGATAATCATATTACCAATTATCTCCCCCTTTGGCATTAATGGAAAACTAAATTGTCTAAGGTAAACTTAATTCCCTGATCTTCTAATAATTTTATCCTTATCTACAATTTCTTGCATTGGCTTCTTATGAGTATGAACTGAAGTTGTTCATACCATACTATCTCCCCCTTAGGTAATGACACATTTGCCTAATACTCAACTAGGACACTTATTCTACTTCTTCTTTGACATTTGTACTTTTTACTCCAAAATTTTGCAGAGAGCATTTTGTTCTTCTTCTCCCATAGACAGAATTTTTCTCTTCTTCTCACATAAAGAACATTTTGCTCTTCTTCTCTCATAGAGAACATCTAAAAAATTTCTCCCCCTTTGACATCAATGGAAAAGGGACTCTAGTTGACTATTGTCCAAATATTTCTTCCCATTTATCAGATAAAGGAGTCTGTCCAAAAATATGCAAATTTTAACTCATTAGTAATTTTTATAAGTATACATACCTAAGTTGACTTTTTTTCTTATTCCAAGGATTAATAAAGATTCCATGAGACTCCCCATGGACTCATGCCCTAGCACTAGTAATTTAGTGATGTGGTGTAGGAGCCACTACTCCCAACTTTTGTCTCAAATATTCAAATTATTCTTTGGGAAGAAATTTGGTGAATATGTCAACAATTTTGTCCTTATTTGGCACATATTCCATTTTGACCTCTTGATCTACAACCCTTTTTCTTAATAAGTGATGATTGATATGTGTTTGGTTCTTAAATACATCACTATATTCTTTGATAAATTTATAGCCCTTGAATTATCACAAAGAGTAGAAATGGGTGATATTTACTCAACATTCATGTCCTTGAGTGTTTTCTTCATCAATAAGGCTTGAGTGAAACATGCCACTATTTCTATATACTCCACTTTTGCTATAAAAAAATTAACTAACTCTTGATTTTTACTTAGCCATGAAACAAGTCTATTTCTAAGTAAAAATGCACCACCACTAGTGTTTCCTTTATCATCCAAAATTCCTACCTAGTCAACATCTGTATATGATGTCAAAGTGAAATCTTCACTTGTAAGATATTGTAAGTCATAGTAAATTATGCTCTTGATGTATCTAAAGATTATATTCACTACATTGACATGTGACTCTTTAGCAGTAGCCTAAAATATAGCAACCATGCACACTACTTACATGATATATAATCTTGATACAGTTAGGTATAACAAGCTACCTATCATTGATCTATACATAATATGATTTGCATCAAGGGACTCATCCTCTTTTCCCAACTTGCATCTAGTTATCATGGGAGTACTAATTGGTTTTATATCTTCCATTCCAATTTTTTTGATAATCTCCTTTGCATACTTGGTTTGGGATATGAATATCCATTCATCATATTATGTTATTTTTAGACCAAGGAAGAAGGAAAGTTCTCCTAGCATAGACATCTCAAATTCACTTTGCATTTATGTAGAAAACTCTTTACACATTTTTTATTTCTACCACCAAATATGATGTCATCTACATAAAAAACCAAAATCAACATATGCTCACCTTTTGATTTGAAGTATAGATTATTTTTTGCACATCCTTTGTTGAAACCTTTTTATTGCAGGTATTCATTCAATCTTGAATACCATGCTCTAGGTGCTTGTTTTAGACCATATAGTCATTTCATTAGTCTGCACACATAATCCTTTTCATATGATAATTGAAAACCTTTTAGTTGTTAAATATAGAATTCCTCTTTTAGGTTCTCATTCAAGAAAGCAAACTTTACATCCATTTGATAGACTTTGAACTTCTTGTAAATAGAGAATGCTAGAGACATTCTTATAGCTTCCAGTATAGCAACTGGAGAAAATTTTTCATTAAATTATATGCCTTCTACTTGTGCATATCCCTTTCACACCAATCTCACTTTTTTTTCTTATAACAACTCCATCCTCATTGGGCTTGTTTCTATAGACCCATTTTGTTCCTATCACATTGCTATTAGAGGGTCTTGAAACTAATTACCAAGTTTTGTTATTTTGTATTTTGCTCATTTCTTCTTCCATGGTTTTTAGCAAATTCTCATCCTTGTTGGCTTCAACACAACTCTTAGGCTCAATTGTATACATTATATAAAAACTTACTTGCTCCTTATTCATTATATCTCTTCTTATCATATGAACTACTTCATTCTTATTTCCAATTATCTGCTCTTTAGGATGATCTTTTTGAATAAATATTAGAGGTGTTTTTTCATTCTTTTCCTCAGCATCTTTACTATATACTTCTTCAAGATATGTCTCTTCATTATAAATTTCCTTATCAAGTTCAACATGTTTTATGATTTATTCAACCTTGACAGTTTTACTCTCCACCATCTTGTGTATCCTCTTATTTTGCGTACATAGGATTTGATTTGAGTGGAATAACCAAAAACTATTCCTTCATCACATCTTGATTCAAAGCTTCCCATTTTTTCCTCCTTTCTTCTAATGTAGCATTTGTTTCCAAACACTCTAAAGTACTTAATAGAGATAAGCTTTCCATACCATATCTCATATGGATTGTTTTCACTATTTACCCTTAGTTGAACTCTATCTAAGATGTTTACTATTTTTTGGACTAATTCTCTCCAATATCCATCAAGTAAGTTAGCCTCCTTTAGCATTATTCTAGACATTTCCTTGATTTCTTTGTTCTTTCTCTCAACAACTCTATTTCAATATGGAGTCCTTGTTGTAGAGTACTATTTTTTTATCCCGTGATTTTCACAATACTCTATGAACTCATTTGAGGTGAATTCTCCACCTTTATCATATCTTATACATTTGATTTTTTATTTAATCTCATTTTCAACCATGGCTCTAAAGATCTTGAATCTCTCAAAGGCTTGAGATTTGTCCTTCAAAAAAGTTACCCATGTCATTCTTGAGTATTCATATATAACATGAAGTACCACTCTCTTTTATATCCTCTTGTCTTGGTAAGACCATAAAGATTAGTATGAACTAATTGTAGAGGCTTTTTAGTTACATACTACTTTGTTTGAAATTTGACCCTTGTTTATTTCCCTAGTTGACATTCCTTGTAGGTAGTATCTATAGGTTTCATTATCTTAGGCATGTGTCTTACACACTTATTTGAGCTCATTTCAACTAGATTATAAAAGTAGACATGACCCATTCTTCTATGCCACAACCAAATCTCATCAATATGTTCCATTAAGAAACTATTACTATTCTCTTCAACAAGATTTTAGATATTGTTCTTAATCCTTTTCCCTTCCATAACTATTATTCTAGATATCTTTAACTTGTATACTTCTGCATCAAATATGACCTTTTATCCATTATCACACATTTGGCTAATACTTTATAGATTATGCTTCAATCCTTCAACATAAAGAAAATCATGTGTAGGTATTTTACCATATATGTTCAAGGTTTATTTACCTTTGATCTTTACCATTGTGTTGTCTCCAAAACCGATATATCCTTCTTTACAATTATTTAATTTGGTGAACTTGCTCTTATCACCAGTCATTAACTTTGAACATCCACTATCTATCACCCATAAATTTTTATTTTTGGCATGGAGTGCAATTTGAGAAATCATGGATTGATTTTTCACTTTCCACACTTCATTGGATTTTTTATCTGTACTGTTCTTCTCTTTATTAGAGACTTTTGAACCTTTTTTCACACTAGAAGACATGCCTTCCTTTACATTGTGTAATTTTGTTATTACAAATCTAGTTCTATAATGTTTAGCTATGTGACCAAAATTAGTGAAATTATTTACATTTGTGTCTAACAAGGGTGAAAACATTTTTTTCTTACAAATCTTGTCTTCCTTTTAGATACTACTATACAATTACTAGCCTTATGATTGAAATGATTATAGCTATAATAATAACTATAAAAGGATGAGGAATACCTAGTCATAGATTTTATTTGTGTAGGATGGGGAGCTCTTCTCAACTCTTACTTCTTTAGGTTTCTTACCCTTGTGTAACCATTTTCATCCATTGCCTTTGTCTCCTACATCTTCCTTGAGTTTGCAGAGATGGCCTCATTTTTAATTTTCCTTTCCCCAGGATTCTTTTATCTTTTCTCCTTCTTCCATCAATAGTTATACTATTTGCCTTTGTATCCTTGTAAGTTTTCTCTTTATTTTCTCTTGATCCTTCTACTTTGAAATTATCATATAACTCAATAGATGTACTGGTTATGGGACTTTTATCCTTTTCATAACCAAGACTAGATTTCTCTTTTGATGGATTTTGAGAGCTAATCAATTCATCAAGAATGTTTGATCCTCATTTCAACTTTAGACCTTTGTCTATTCATACTTTAGCCATTTCAAGCTCTTTTCTCAAAGCCACTATCTCTGATTCTAGCCTTATACATTCAATAGACTTAAGTTGTAGTTAAATTTTGACTACATCTTTTATTCTTTTAGCCTCTTCAACTTGAGTCTTTAGACTCACCATCATCTGATCTCTTTTTTCTCAATATATCAATCTCATTTAGAGCATAGATGAGTTCACATTTAAGGGCCACTTCTCCTTCCTCTTATTCATTAGTCTTCAAATTTAACTTATTTTTTATCTATTTATATAGAATTTGATCCTATTTTGATGAACAGGGACTCATTTCCCTCAGCCACAAAGGCATAGTCATGGTCATCATCTGATCTATCACTATCATCCAATGATTCACTATCTTCTCTTATACAAGCTTTTCTTGTTTTTAAAGAAGTTAATCCTTTTAAAATAGTGGGGATTCATTCTTTTAACATCTTCTTCTTGCTCATAGTTATCTTTTTTCTTATAAGGGCATTTAGCATCAAAATGTTCTACCTTGCCATAGTTAAAACATGTAAAGGGTAACTTACCTTTGTAATTTGTAGACCCTTTATTGAATTTTTAAAAAAAATTGGCTTCTTCTTCATCAATCTCCTTAGATATGGATTTAGATGCTTCTACTTTTGCATGTTTGGATGCTTTGGATGCAGCTTCTCTCTTGGAAGTATTTGCTTCTCCCATTATCATCTCATAGGTACTGAATTTTCCATGCAACTCATCTACAATAAACTTATCTAGATCTCTTATTTCCTCTATTATAGATATTTTAGAATCATATCTTAAGGGAAAATATCTTATAACCTTTTTGACAATGATTATTTCATCTCTTCTCTAAGGCCTATAATTGCATTAACTATTTCATCTACCCTAAGAAGGTATTCTATAGTATTATCTTCTTTAATCATTTTAAGACTCTCAAACATTCCTCTATATGTTTATAGCTTGGCCTACTTTACCTTGTCATAACCTTCATATATGATCTTCAACTTGTCCGAGATCTCCTATGCATTTTGACAATGCATCACATTGACAAACTCTGATATGGATAATCCATAAAGAATAACATTATTTGCATTAGAATTAATCTCATATACCTTATTTGAAACTTGATTATTGGGATTTATAATAGGGGTTATACACACACACACACACACACACACACACACACACACACACACACACACACACACACACACACACACACACACACACACACACACACACACACACACCACAAATGTCCATACATCAAACCCTAATGAAGATAGATATGCTTCCATTCTTATTATCCAGAATGCATAGTTTGATCCATCAAAGAGAGGTGCTTTTTTTTATGAATATCCTTCTTGATTAGCCATTGTGTTCATTATTCCAAGATCTACCTGACTTGATCAATCTTATTTCAAGGAAACCTAGGCTCTAATACTAATTATTGGAACATAGCAAGATTTTGAGAGGGGGTGAATTAGTATATCAACTAAAATTAGTATTTTAATCATTTTAAATCAAATTCAAAAGAATATTCAGATTAAAATATAAATGTAGAGATCACATACATACACAAATACACATGACACTATATTTATACATGGAAAACCCAAAGGTAAAAACCATGGTGAGAATAGTTGCTAGAATATGTTATTCTAATCCAACTTCATAGTCAATTCCTCACTTGGTAAAACCTCACTGGTTACATTTAAGGACACCAATCCTAAGGAGACATCAATCCCCTAACTAAGCACCAAATCATCTTAACCTCACTAGTTATAATGATAAAGGGCACCAACCCTAAGGAAACACAATCCCCTAATTGAGCACCAACTCCGCTAGTCTAATGGCACCAACTAGTCATATGTATGGAGCTACAAATCCAATTTACAAATTAGATTCATACATGAATCTAATTCTTTATTATTTTTTATAGGTCTACTCTACAACTGATCATACTCTGCACATTCTCTTTATATCTTTCTTCCTTTCTACTCCTCTCTATTCCTTTGGTCTTGTGTCTTTATGATTTTATATTTGACACAATTCATTGGCTTTTACTCTCTTCCTCTATCTATATTTGACTTAGCTCAATAGAAAATGTAATTATTCCAAAAACATTTTATTTATCCTAGATATCATATATATATAAATAAATGATCTAAGGTTCCATACCTTTAATGTGTTAACACTTGAATTGTAACACATCACACCAATTTTGGACTCTAGTTTATTATGACTTGAGCTTTAAGTTACCCACATCTTGATTCCATGCATTACACTATAATTATAGGTCTCTTTACTAACTATAGTATTTTTTAGACTCAATTTTTGATACACAGGCTCTTTAATGTAGATTTTATTGGTTGGATCAATCAATCTCATTATTTGTGTTAAGATATAAAACTTATACTTAGGTTCCTGCATGTTTTTCCACTTCATCATTTGTATTTAAACATTTTAAATACTAGACTTTGATCTCTTTCTTCTTTGCCATCTACAAACTCTCTCGCTCCATTGGATATCTATACACTACTAAAATTTATTGTTCCTTCTTTAAAAATGCATCTATTGATCTCAAAATAATATCTTCCACATGTCATTAGATCTCTAAAGATGCACTTTCTTTACCTTGACTTGGTTGTTAAACTTCAACACTTTGACCTCATCTCGTTACTTATTATATCTTTAGATCACTTTCATTACATTGATCTTCTCAAACCTACTCAGTCTTTAATTTGCCACTATGTTGATAAACAATGAGCACAATATAGAATTTAATTCCATTCACTCCATTAGATATCCTTTATATGATCACCCGTACACCAATAAATCTTCTAAAAAGCTCAATCCTTATATTTTTCCAACCTTAAAGGATATGACTCTTGGAATAAGTGCATGCCTTCTATTTATAGCTATCAGTTATTGCTATTGAGACATTTAGCATCCTGACATTATTTATTGACCTTTTGACTCTATAGTACTCCATTATATTAACTGTCTAGGCTTTATAGTTATGACACTTGTCACTTGCACATTAACTTGGAGGTCTTTTTGACAACTGGACTTTGCTTCACCTTATTAGATCATCTATGTATGATGAGGCACGGGATATTAATCAAGTTAAGATATAATATAATGTCTAAGACTTAGGAAATATTAAGTCCTTTGATCAGTACTCGAGCTGGTAATTACTAGGTTGAGGGGTCAATTTTGTAATGATGACAAAAGATTAAGTTATAATTAAGCTATTAGGTCCAGGCTATATCCAATCAACATCAAAATAAAAAGTGTTTGATGATGCCATGACATAAACCCTTAGGTTTTAACTAAAAAACCCTATTTTATTTGAGATAAAAGATAATTTAATTATAAGCTCATTCCTTCTCCTTTGATCCTATGGACCACATATTCAATATGCTCATGAAAAACCCATAACAGATCTTTTATCTATTTTACTTTAAACATCTATAAATGGCCTCTATAAAAGCATGACAACTTTTCATAGTGAAACTATGAAACATGCTCTTCTCTCCATCAATCTTGCCTAATCCTTTTGTCATTAATGACATTTATAGTGTCCCTCTTGACATTAATGACAATCATATTTCCAATAATAGTGGTATTTTTTCCATTAAGGATAAATGATCACTTTTATCCTCAAACTATTTGTAAATATTTTCTTCTAATCCATCTTATTTGTGGATTAAATTGGGATGTAACCCCCTATACCATTAAATTTACTTACTTTTGAGGGAAGTTTTAAACAGTCGAATAGATACATTGTCTTCTATAATATCATGAACCGATAATATGTTATCAATATCATGAATGTGTTCTCTGGGGGTAGTGGTATTTTCACCAATAAAATGAGGTATACATTTTAGGGATGCTATTGGTATTTCATTATGTTGAGCATAGTTAACAGGAATGACACATTTATGATGAAAAATATATGATTTATCCGAGCCATATAAGGAATTGGAAATATCCTTTCTCCTCATTGAGAAAACCTACCAAAAGGAGGTGTGGATTAACCTACTAAGGAAGGTGACCTAGATATTCTTATTTTTCTTCTTTTTCGAGATAAAGACAATTCAAAAAATTAAGAACTATTACCTCTTGAAGAAACTCTTGTCTCTACTATTGGAATAAAAAGATATTATTGATTTGAAATAAAGAAATTGTGGAGTCTCTAGGTGCTTGTATAATTTCTTCAAAACTATATATTTCTAAAAATAACACTAACTTTCTCAACTATAACACTTTACTCAGTGGAATTGAGTGTCCCACTAGTGTGCCAACAATAATTATCACCTTGATCTTGCATGTTTGATAAAAAAGTTGATTTAGTGTAACAATGGGAACAAACCCAAGATGTGGCACCTTGGCTCCTTTGGATGAACCTATGCAGAAGGACAACTCCTACATAAACTGAGTGTACCTAATGTATAATCAATTTGTAGACCTAGAAAACTACTTAACAAGGACTATTTATAACCTTAACTAAGTATTTCATCATCAAAATGGATAGAAGTAACTAAAAATGTAAAGTGGTGATGCTTGGAAACTTAGACAACTCCTCAACTTGCTTTAATAACACAAGAAACCCTCCAAAAAATATAAAATCACATAACTCACAAATAGGCATTGCCTAAAGTTACAACAAAAGAGATAATAGTTGTAAAAGGGATGAAATGTTAATAAACTAGCTTTAATAAGCCAAAATAGAGTAGTAATCCACAATACACACCCAAAACATATATATATACATAATATAATAGAAAATGAAAGAGGAAAGACCATTTTTTTATTGACTTCAAAGCGAGAACATGTGTACAGTATTTAAGAAATCTGAATTTTACTATAACAAAGTAGAGTGTCCCATTTCAAATCATTTTTTAGTCATATATAGAGAGTAAAATTTATTGAGATAATGAAATACAATAACTTCCTCAACTACCTCCATTAGTCTAGGCATGTGTAAGAAAAAGAGAAAAATGAATTTAAATATAGTAAGCTCCTTCAATACCTTGTAGTTGTTTTATGTAGACAATGTTGGTTGCTTGGCATAGTGTAAGATAAATCACCTTATCTTCACTCCATTTATCACCTTGACCAGTTAGTTACCTTTGATACTTCTTAGTTTATGACTTAGTATTCTTTCTTGATAAATTCTTATAAAATTTATGAACATGTCACCTTTCCCTTGAACATGTGATAATTGGAGAGAATGTAATTAATCTTAAAGTGTTCTCATTTCTTAGATTCCATGCTAAGTCTCCTATACTAAAATAGTCACAAACTGACCTAACTCACCCATTTAGAGCCTTTGCACATGTTTCTCATGAATTCTAATCACCTTGAAGAGGTTTCACTTCTTTAAGAGCATGTTTCCAACTAGTTTTCATGTTTTATTCACCTTTTCAGGCAACTTAAACCATTCATTAGTCTAAAAAGATCTTGTCTCAATCTTGCTAAACCTATTTATATTTTTTCATACATTGTAGATGTTGAAAGAGGCTCAATAAACTTGTATTACATAGTTGGAGGCCTTAAATGTTTAGCTTCTTCTAGTTGGATGGTGTTTCATCATTTGTATTAGTCAAGAATGTGTTGGAAACATATTTCATATGAGTAACATCTTCAATACCATGCACTCCAGCATAGTCCCTTACCTCATACCCAAAAAAATTCATTTTAATATTCAAACAAAGACTTTAAGATGGTGTCTTCATTGTTGGGCAAGAGATTAAACACTGAGTCCATTGATCGATATGTACGCTTGAGAAACATTATTACAATCCTTACATTATTCTTATCTATTTGATCACTTAAATTTCACCAATAGAAATCCTATGAGTTTATCAAAGGTATGTTCTAAAAAATAAATAAATTTCCTTTGTTAGCTAGGTTTATATGAGCTCTAAAACCCCATTTTGACCTTACAAGATCATGGAAATCTTGTATATTATATTACAAACCTATTGGTGTTCCTAAATAATTCTTGTGACCTTTACATTTCACCTTATAAACCTGTAACCTTCATGTTTATTGCTTATGATTTCTTTCAGAAAACATATTTATAGACATGAAATTTGGTTTTTATTTTGTGAAAACTCTATTTTGACATCATAGATCATGGGAACCTTCTAACTCTACCAAAGACATGATGTTCTTGGATATTGCCTAAAACCTTTATATTTTCCTTATAGACATTCAACCTCATGTTTCTTGCTTAATATTATTCTCACATACATGAAAACTTGCTTAAGTACTTTTTTTTGTACTTGACAATGTTTGCAACCTTGTTTTACCCCTTTTAAGCCTTAAAATTTTGTCAAGACATATTATCATGTGCTTAGGGTTTTAATGCCCTTATAGATTGAATTTAGAGATTGAAATTTTTTTAAGTATATCCATGTGTTATATACCCTCTTATGAATTTATAATACAACTAAGAGATGTGTCAAGGGTTACCAAGACCCCTCTAAAACTTTCTACATACCATACATGAGGATGAAAATTAGATAACATTGACTGGTTTCCTTGTAAACTCCTACAAACATAATATTTTTCTTCCCTATATAGCTTCAAAACCTCACTTTCTTTCTTGATCTCTTGAAACCAATAATTTATAGTCATTAAGACTTACCTATCCTTACCAACCTTTGTTTTCTTGCTCTATATGTTTGGTAGGACCCTACAGACCTCTTAAAGACCTACAATCATGGTTTTTTGGCTATTAAAAAGTGTGTTTTGGCATTACAAGATCATGATAACCTTGGAAACATGCTTTAAACTATGTAATCTCATTTAAATCTTGATTAAAACTCATATAATCTTCCTCAACCATATTTATTACTCAAGATATCATAGAAAACCACTACACATCCTCATGATGTATGACTTAGAAACTTGGTTGCAAATTTTTCATGGAAGCCTAATCAATAAAGAAAAATTGATGTACCTTATTTTATATATTAAAATACTCATATGAATTCTTGGAGACCTATATGAAGCCTAATATGCCACTTTTATCTATAATATAAGAAAAAATATTGAGAAACCTTCCTAAAACATGCATTGAAACACCTTGGAAATAATAAAAATTATTTAGATTTCTTGAATGATAGATTAAAAGGTGCAACATGCTTGACCATGTTCTTTACTGATTTTTTTCCATGTTGTAAGTTTGATTGAATCTATGATGAGGAAATATAAGAGGGAAAACAATGTCAAATATATTATTTAGTAAGATGTACGAAGTTTAAGGTTTATGGAGTTTCAAACCATTAAATGACTTTTATCCTCCATTAGGAATGTTTTGCTCCTTTTCACATTGATAGGCACTTTTTAATCCTTTTAGTAATCAAATAGGCCTTGACAAGGGTTCATATGACCTTATGATGTCAAAATTATTATTAAGCCTTAATGAAACATGTAAATATATGGGATTCCCTGATTAATTCATGAAATACATGGTTTTGGTTTAAGTTGATCCAAAGGAAGGTACTACTAGATCTTACTCAATTAGTATTGGAATAAAAACATGTTTATAGGATGTGAATTTATTCAAGGATCAAAGAGACTTGAAACATTAATGATTTATTCTATTTGGAATAAACAACATTGTCTATATGAAGATCTAAAACATTTTCTAAATCATATTTTTCTATTCAATATCTCCCTTCCACTTTAAATCAATATAACCTACTAGATTTGTGGAATAACTTCAATAATAATTATGGTGTGTCTAGGAATGACTTGGATATAGTGAAGAATCTAGTTATTGGTTTTATAATGAACCTCACAAGGATATTGCATACAATGAAAATAAAATTTTAATGATAAAGGAGATATCAGTGTAATTTTGAGTTAACTACATAATTTATATATATATATATATATATATATATATATATATATATATATATATATATATATATATATATATATATATATATATATACCAATACAATATATCATCTAATGATAATAATATATATACACCATGGTTGTGAGATTTATTCCAAACCTAAATGACATAGATACATGTTTTCAATAAGTACAATAAAATATTTCCAAGAGATCCAATCTATACTAGGGATGTGAAATGCATATCTCTAACTTAAATTGTGTGATATTAAAACCATGTAATTAGAGTACAAGGCCCAAGTCCTGCATCTCAAATTATTAGTGTTGATAATATTTTACATCTTGTAGAAGTGAAAATGATCTACCTATGAAAATTAGGTCATGCACATTAATAAAAAACTAAAATAATCTCATCATTAGTCTATTTAATGTAAAACATGAGGTCATAATCCTTATGAGATAAGGAAAGAATCCATGTTATCATATAAAGCTTTAGGGGTCCACTAAGTCCATATAGGATTCTCTTCAACCAACATTCAAGTGAGAGGTCATTTCCAAATTTAGGAGGTTTATCCATATAGATATCCTCATGGACATCATCATGAACAAAATTAATCAACATGTCCATATAATGTATTTTCCATCTACAATATTTAAAAATAGAATGTGTGAGGATGGAGATCATTTTATTGACTACAAACAAAATTCCACCTACTAATCCATTTTTTGAATATTAGTACCCTTTGCTTGTCTATATAACCATATAGTGTATATTTGTCTCAATAAATCTAACTACAATAAACCAAAATTATTCCTTACATAATAGGGACTATTTCATACTTTTCATTCTTCATAAGATAACTATACTCTTCTTCCATTATTTATTTATACTATGATGTGCCACTAGCCTTAGAGGATTGAGGATATGATGCTTTAGATCTATAAGTGTAAAAGATCACTTTATAATCCACATAGGTATGTCAAGTATCAAAGGTATCACCAAAAAGAGAACAAAAAAACTCTTTATATTCTAAATAATTTGAGTAAGAGACCAAGGTGCAAGAATTGATGGCAAAGGATAGGGTGCCTTGTGATAAATCAGTGCATCATTATCAATAATACATATATAATTTTAATCCATATAAAAAATGGAAAAAATAGTGGGATAATATTATCATTCATGTGGAAGAAACTCATTGTTGTTTCCAAAATTTGTCACTCATTTTTGGGGACAACATATCAACTATTTTGGTCCTACAGGCCAAAATTCTCTCTTCCCTTCTCAAAAAATGTTCTGAGTGCTCAAGTTCTTCAATTAGTCAAGAATTTTCAGTCAAGGGACTCGCAGGTTCAATGGGTTCAACAAATTAAATAGGTGGGCTCTCATAAAGGAACAACTTCCAAACACTTAGGCAATTTCAAGGTTAGTTCAACATTGAGGTTCAACCAAAAGGTCCATCGATAGGATTCAAACAAATGGAATGAACCATTGAACCCCACTTCAGCAAGGTTAAAAGGTTCAAAAAGAGTTATGCGCTCAACGATTTCAAAGAATTTCAACCGCTTTGAAAAGTTCAAATAGATTTAAAAGACTTAAACAAAAGAAGACTTCGAAGAAGAAAGATTGAACTATTGAACTATTGAACCTTGAACCAAAAGAGTTCAAATTTCAAAGGTTGAATGAGTTCAATAGAAAATAAAAGGATCTAGAAAGTTTGAAGGACCAAAAGATTCAAAGAAAGAGAATGAACCACTGAACCTTGAACCAAAATGGTTCAAAGTTCAAAGGTTGAGAGGTTCAAGGAATTTAAAAAATTTGAAAGGAAGCTTTGAGCAAAGGAAGGAAGTGGAAGATTCCAAAGACAAGTTTGAGGAGATGGTTCAACCGATTCAACCAAGGAGCTGATTAAACCAAAGAGTCGATTGAACCAGCTAAACTATTGAACCATTGAACCAATGCACTCCAAAGGTTCAAAGGTTCAAGGTTCAAAGTGGTTCAAGTGACCAGTGACTAGTGACATCCCCATAGACGTCAAATTTAGGGTAATAAAATATACATTATTTTTCAAATATGGCACATACCTGAAAACAAACTCAATGACTAGCCAAAGAAGAAGTTGAAGGAGCCAAAAAAAATCAATAAGATATCTTGAGAGCTCAGATCACCAAGCAAGGACAAGACATGGTGACGAAAGAGGGAATGATGTAGAAAGACCATAAATATATATGTAAGAGTTATTTTTGGTAGGTGAAATAATCCACTAGGTGGACATTAGAGAGTGTGAGCACTCAAGGACGCGACCTATTTTATTCCATCGAGTAAAGGTGAAGTGGATAGCTACATAAATATTAGGAAAAGGACCAGGTGGCCCATACTTCAAAATAAGACATTCGAGATGACTTGGCAAGCCACAGTTAAGGCTGATGCCCTATTCAGCATGGCCCCTTAACAGAACTAAAAATGCATTTAAGGCATTAAATGTAGCATGGGCCATTTTATGAAACAAAGTGCCCAAGTCTTTCTTGGAGTGTTATATATTGTCATCTCTTATTTTATGCAAAGGAGATCTTTTTGATATCAAAAGCAAAACTCTACCTAAATTGAAAGGCATTACTGAGACTTTGAGCTTAGATTGTTAATTATATTTTGTTATCTGAATGAGAAAGTAAGTGACCTTTCAGAATTTGTGCTGGAATAGCTTGTGTTGTTGAGGAAATTGTTCTTATGTCTATTTCTTGAATGCATTCTTGTCCATTTAATTAAATAAGTAGGACTAGTGGAAGTAACTAGGAAGGTGTCCTTAAGTCGACTGTGGAGAGACTTCGTGCTGCCACAATTGTCTTTAGTGTGTTTATTTTTTTTTATTTAAAGGATCTTGGGACAACTTTGAGCCCCCATTATCCTTGATATTTCACTCTTTGGTAGTTGAAGGGGAGACTTTGTGCTACACCTCATTCTGATGGTTATTTTACCCTGTTACATTTTAAAAAGAATTCTTGTTGTTTGTTGAATAACACTTCTAAAAGAAGAGAAGTGCCTTCTATCATTTCATCAAGATTTATCCTTTGATTTGTGAACATCATCTCTAAAAAAAGAGAGATGGATGGTGTTAAAATACCCTTGTGTGTTATTTTTTACTTATATATATATATATATATATATATATATATATATATATATATATATATATATATATATAGCACCTCATAGTTATAGGGAACCTCTCCTTAATGAGAGGAGAGATTTGTCCCCTTTTAATGTGTTCAAACTGCACATTTGGGCAATAAATATCCTTATGCTATGGTTGAAACAACCCATTTTTCCCATTAGTTATCTAGTGACAAAATATTCACCCAATAGTTTTTGGTGACTTTGTTGGGGAAGAATGAGCAGTTTTAGTCCTTTTCCTTATCCATTTTCTTCACTGTTCCATGTCCTTTTCCATTACCATTTTCCTCCACCTTCATGCCAATAGTTTTTAGCAACTCCATTGGGAATCGATGAGAAATTATATTCCTTTTCCAGTCTATTCAAATGGAATCATTTCATATCATTAGGGAATGACGTGAAGTAGGAAAGAACACTGCCAGCTTCACGCCAATAGTTTTTGGTGACTCCACTGGGGAAGAATGAGCAGTTTGGAGCCTCAAACTCTATATTAAAGCATTTCTAGTTCTTTTCCATTTTTATTCTACAATCTAGTAACTCCATGCTATACAAAAAGCTAGAAAGCTCAAGGTGTTGTTGACCCTATTTTTGAGTTGGTGCAGCAGAGCATTTTGAGTTGTTTCCTCCACAACCTCACCTTCAACGAATTCGGAGTCTTCCTCCTACCAACACCAAGTCACCAATACAACACATATCTTATTTTTCCTCTACTAGTAGATATTTGCACATACATAATCCACCTAGATTTATTATTCCCCTTTCTATAGTCATATAATGGCAGCTCAAGGCCCTTGGGGTAACTCTTTTGGTCCACTCAATTTAAATCCACCTCTACATGAGCTACCATGTAGTTTAAGAAAGAATTTCCCCTAATTCTATGGTGATGGGAGAGTTCATCCTGATGAACATATTACAGCCTTCAGCATAGCTTGTGGCATGATAGGTGTGGATTATGAAGACATAGTAGTCAGGCTATTTGTAGAAACATTACATGGCATTGTTACAGACTGGTTATATCATTTGCAGGCCTATATTGTGATTGACTAGAATACCCTCAAATCCAAATTCAAAGCTAGGTTCAAGCCTATAGAAGATGTGCATGCCCTACTAGCCCAGCTCACACAGATGAAGAAGGAGCATCATGAACCTATGAGGAACTTCATAGCCAAGTTTGACAAGTTAAGGAATAGGATTCCTATAATTGCTCAGTTGATAGCTGAGAATCTCAAATGTTTCTTCATCAACTCTCAGCTTCTTAAACTGAGTTTCTTGTTGAGATGGGCTGGCCATATAGACCTTGTTGTAGCTCAAGATTTGGATACTGAGGTGGAAGATGATCTCATCTTGGTAGGGAAGATAAGGAGAGATCCTAACAAAGGTAAATCTCCTTCATCTTCTAAATATTCATCTACATGCACCACTAATCCAATGGTGTAAAAGCTAGAAAATGAGTTACTAGCTCTCAAAAATAAAATGGCACAAGGGATGTCTACTCCTCTTTCTTACTAAGATATACCAAGGAGGACATTCCCCAATCAGTCATACCAAGGTAATGCTGCCAAGAATCAAGGCCAGCCAAATCATCTTCCTCCCCCATAGGAGAAAGTTGCCATTGAGGCAGCTCTAGCCAACTCAAAAATTGGATACCTTTAAATTGAATCAAATTTTTCTTTCCAACCTAAGTTAAACCTAGAAGATGGTGTTGATCTCTTTGTAGAAGACCAAGATGAATCAGCTAGCGACTCCAACATTGGTTTCTTGAATTACTAGGATGAACCCAAAAGTAAAGGTGAAGCATTTGATGGATCATATGTTGTATTCACCTGGTCTTAGAACTAGTCAATCCAACAATTTGATAAGGAAAAAATAGAGGAGCGAGCTCAACCAACAATTTCAATTGTTAAGTGAAGAACCACTCTACATTTTTAATCAAAGGACCCAGTGATATCTAAAAAGGTAAGTACCTCAAGTATTCCTTCATCTTCTACTTCAAATTCATAGATTAGTACCCCCCTCATAAAAACCAAAAGGATGAACTACCTTCCCCTGCTCATAATTTATTTCAAATATTTGATATAATCAACCATGTTAAGAAAACCAAAATTTAAATGTTTGAATTTGAATTCCTGCAATCTAACCCTAAACAATTGGATAGGTTAGTGGAATGTGTGAAGGATAAATCCACCCCTATAAGACAAGAAATTATGAAAGTAACTCCTAGTCCCCCCAAGAACACATCCACCTAGAATAACCTTGTCATTACTCCTACTACCCCTGGGAAAATAGAGCCTTTCTATGTTTCCTTGTTGATAAATGGTCACAAGCTGAGCAACTACATCATAGACTCAGGTGCATCTAACAATGTCTACCCACCAAGGTGGCAGATTCTCTTGGCCTTACATTGACTAAAACTTTTTGGAGATGTTTCTCCATGGAAAACAAACAAGTGCCACTTTTGGGATAAATCAAAGATGCCTAATTTGCATTTGTGACATTCCCAGATAAGAGAATTAAGATGATAGTCCTTGTGGCCAACATCCTATCCTCTTATGGCATTTTTATTAGGTGAAATTTATGCAAGGATTTTGGTGGTAAGTTGAGCATGGACCTGACTAAAGTGAGGATCCTAGTCAAAGGCATCATATAGAGATTACTCCCTGAGAAGGAGGAAAAATATATTGTCACTCAAAAATTGGCCCCTAAAGCTCAAATTTTGTTTGAGTATTCAAGGGTAGGTAATTACTTCTTGACCATAGAGGATGTTCATGTTTCAGTAGATGAAATTCCTATAAGTGGTGATCCAAAAATTTTAGACAGGGCAGTAGGAGAATTGGTAGAGCAAAGTTTAGATGCAAAAGAATCCTCCCTCCCTGACTAGGAGGAACCTGAGAAAAGATTAGTTTCTGATAATGTTTGGATACTAGAATTTAATGGCAAAAATTCTTCTACTAGTGTTGGAGCTAGGATTGTGTTGATATCTCCTCAAGAAGATACTTTTCCTTCTTCATACAAGTTGTAGTTCAGCAACACCAACAACACTGCCGAGTATGAATCTCTCTTACTAGGGTTGAAGGCTGCTCAAGACAAAGGTATCAAGCTCCTTCATGCCAAAGAAAATGTTGAGCTGATGGTTTATTAAGTGAAGAACATGTGTCAAACCAAGAACAAAAGATTGCACCATTACCACAATTTAGTATGGAACTATATTGAAAGTTTTGATTCTTTCAATATATCTGGAGTACCCAGAGAGTTTCATAATCATGAAAATTCATTGGCTTTCCTAGCAACCTTCATGGTTCCTCACCTCAATTCAAAGATAATAGGTACACTATCAAACTAGTCTTTCAACCAAGTATGTTTGATGAAGCTAACCATTCGTAGGTGTTTGATGCTGACAATCAAATCATGTGCTTCACTAGACCAGAAGAGTAACAAGTTATGGTAGTGGACCATACTATTTCACACCAAAGTTAGGAAAAGAAACTCTTTGCCAAGAGAGAAAGGATTTATGGTTTTTATATTGGAGACCACATCTTACCATGGGGAAAGAAGAGAGAACCAAAAGGAGTGCACAGAAAATGTGATTCTTGGTGGAGAGTTCCATTCACCCATCACCAATTCTGGGGAGAAAATTGTTTCTTGCTATTTTATCAAGATAAAATGCCATTTTCATTGCCTCATAATGGGTAGCATCTAAAGCACTTCAATTCTTGAAGTATCAGATAAGATCATCTTATACATATGTGTAATTTTTGTATAGTCTTTTAGCTTATTTTGTGTTGTTCATTTTCATTTATTTTTGGCACCTTTATTTTTGGGTAGCATGACTCCATAGTTCAATGGTATACTTAAAGGCACTGGAGATTCTAGATTCTACTCCCTTTGATTGTTTTTACAATCAATGGAAGTTCCCCAATTGGAGCCAGCTGTTGTTCCCAAAATTTGTCACTCATTTTTGGGGACAACATATCAACTATTTTGGTCTTGTAGGCCAAAATTCTCTCTTCCCTTCTTAAAAAATTTTCTGAGCACTCAAGTTATTCAATTATTCAAGCATTTTTAGTCAAGGGACTCATAGTTTCAATGGGTTCAATAACTTCAACAGGCGGGCTCTCATAAAGGAACAACTTCCAAACACTTAGGCAATTTCAAGGTTGGTTCAATGTCAAGGTTCAACCAAAAGGTCCATCGACAGGCTTCAAAAAAATGGAATGAATCATTGAACCATTGAACCCTGCTTCAGCAAGGTTCAAAGGTTCAATGAGTTCAAAGGTTCAAAAAGAGTTAAGTGTTCAATGAGTTCAAAGAAGTTCAACTGCTTTGAAAAGTTCAAACAACTTTAAAGGACTTAAACAAAAGAAGACTTTGAAGAAGAAAGATTGAACTGTTGAACTGTTTAACCTTGAACTAAAAGAGTTTAAAGTCAAAGGTTCAATGAGTTCAATAGAAAAGAAAAGGATCCAAAAAGTTTGACAGATCAAAAGATTCAAAGAAAGAGAATGAACCGTTGAACCTTGAACCAAAAATGGTTCAAAGTTCAAAGGTTCAAAGGTTCAAGGAATTTCAAATTTTGAAATAAATCTTTGAGTGAAGGAAGGAAGCAAAAGATTCCAGAGACAAGTGCGAAGAGATGGTTCAACTGATTGAACCAAGGAGCCGATTAAACCAAAGAGTCGATTGAACCTCCCAAACTTTTGAACCATTAAACTGATGCACTCTAAAGGTTCAAAGGTTTAGGGTTAAAATTGGTTCAAGCAACTAGTGACATCCCTATGGACATCAAGTTTAGGGTAATAAAATATCTATTTTTTTCAAATATGGTGCAGACCAGAAAACAAACTCAGTGACTAGCCAAAGAAGACACTGAAGGAGCTAGCAAAAAGTGAGAAGATAGCCTAAGAGCTCAGATCACCAAGGAAGGACAAGACGTGGTAAAGAAAGAGGGAATGATTCAAAAATACCAAAAAATATATGTGCACGAGTTATTTTTGATAGGTGAAATAGTCCACCAGGTGGACATCAGAGAGTGCGAACACTCAAGGATGCGGCCTATTTTTCTCCATCGATTAAAGGTGAAGTGGATAGCTAAACAAATATCAAGAAGAGGACTAGGCAGCTCATACTTCAAAATGAGACATTTGCGATGAATTGATATGGTACAGTTAAGGTTGATGTCTTGTTCTAACATGGCCCCTTGATAGAACTAAAAATGCATTCAAGGCATTAAATGCAGCATGGGCCATTTTATGAAACAAAGTGCCTAAGTCTTTTTTGGAGTGTTATATATTGTAATCTCTTATTTTATACAAAGGATATCTTTTTATTATCACAAGCAAAACTCTACCCAAATTGAAAGGCATTATTGAGACTTTGAGCTCAGATTGTTAATCATATTTCATTGTCTGAATGAGAAATCAAGTGACCTTTCAGACTTTGTGCTAGAATAGCTTGTGTTGTTGAGGAAATTGTTCTTATGTCTATTTCCTAAATGTGTTCTTTTCCATTTAATTAAATAAGTAAGACTAGTGGAAGTAACCAAGAAGGTGTCTTCAAGCTGACTATGGAGAGACTTCGTGCTGCCACAATTATCTTTAGTGTGTTTATTTTCTGTTTCTATTTAAAGGATCTTGGGATGACTTTGTGCCCCCATTATCCTTCGTATTTCAATCTTTGGCAGTTGAGGGGGAGACTTTGTGCTACACCTCATTTTATTAGTTATTACACCCTGTTATATTTACTTATCAATTACTTTCCAAAAATAATTCTTGTTAATTTCTAAACAACACTTATGAAAGAAGAGAAGTGCCTTCTATCATTTCACCAAGATTTCTCCTTTGATTTATGAACATCATCTCTAAAAAAAGTTATTTTCTACTTATATATATAGTATATAACACCTCATAGTTATAGGGAACCTCCCCTTGATGAGAGGAGAGATTTGTCCCCTTTTGATGTGGTCGACCTGTACATTTGGCTGATAAATCTCCTTATGTTGTGGTTGAAACAACCTATTTTGCCCATCAGTTAGTTGGTGACAAAATATTCACCCAACACTCATAATGAAAATGATTATCTAGTTTGAATATGGATACATGCAAATTTGGTAGTGTTTTACATCATTAGGGTAACCCAAAAATTTGTAATTTGATCCCATACATCACAACTAAATCTTCTCAAGTGTTCAACCTATGGTTTAATCCACTTGATGAATCCTACAAACTAAAAAATCATAAATATCAATGCGTACAATACTCAAAGTTTCATGAAAAAATACTATTTATTGATTCATATTAAATGCATAAAATCATCACATAAAATTATTTAAATAAAATTCAACTCAAAATTTGAGTTTACATGAAAAAATTTAAAATATAAAAAAATAAAAATACTCATCATGTTATTTTTTTTAGCTTCTATATTTAGTAAGTTTTACATGTGAGCTCAAATAGACCTAAAAATATCCACTAATCCCCTAAACAATAAAATTAACCTAATGGATGAAAATCAACTTAGGTTCAATTTTGGTTACAAAAATGGCGTATTTCTAAAAATAGTAAAAATCTTAAAAAACATATTAACATACATTTTTGTACCCTTAGATGGTAAGGTACAGTCTTTGAAAAGATTTGAAAATGTCCCTAACTAGATACATCTATTTATGGATGAATTAAACTTTTTGATACTTTAGTTTTGGCTTGAACAATAGCTCAAATAGACTTACAAATCAATATTAATATTCTCTAGAAGATAGGCCTCTACATCATTCTCCTATAATTTAAAACAACTCAGTTCCTATGAATTTCTCTGATTATACACCTACATTTATTATTTTGAATTTTCTTAGGCACCCATTCAAAAATATAAGTGTTGTCTTCTTATTTTAGTCCTTCCCACTGTACCAAAAACCTATTATAACTTACCTTACCTTATGTTCATTATCTTCTTATCTAGAAACTACACTATATTTTATTTATTATTCCTTGGTACATGTTGCTTCTAATCCACTTCTTCATATTCCTCCCTTTCACCATATTCTCCATGAATCATGTAAATATATAATATTAACTTATGGATACCTATCAAAATTATATGTTAAACTCACCTCATAACCATTTTCATTGATTTTCTTCACAATTTTGCACATACTAGTTTTCTTTTATTTTAACTTGTTGTATGTTTCTTTGGGAAGTATTTCTTTTCTCAAATACACCATCATAAAATATCCTTATTCAAAAACCTTTGACATTATTGTTATCATTTTTTTGGCTTTATACTTTACTTTCCTATAGCTTTATTATGACTTCTTCTTGTAACTATTGTATGTTCTTTGTAAATGTTTCTTCATCATCACTAACTAATTTTTCAATTGGTAACTACACCAATTATACAATAACTATAATATTTATATCATAAAACATATAAAATGGTTACTTTTTTTTATATGTTCATTGAAACTTATGTTGTGATAAATCAAAGTCTCATTTCTTGGGTTTCTCTCCAACTATGCCTCTCAACAAACTTCCAAAACTCATGTTTACTAATTATGTTTGTCCATCTATTTTTGGGTGGTATGCAATACTAAATTTTACATTAGTTCCTAGTTTATTTCATATATTCCTCAAATAATTACATATAAAATGTTTGTCCCTATCTAATTTAATGGTTTTTGGAACACCATGAAATCTCACAACATCCTTGAAAAATAGTTCTACTACTCTAGTGGCATCATTAGTTTTCTTCCATCAAATAAAATGGACCATCTTAAAAATATTATCTACAACAGCAAAAAATGAATCATTATCTCTATGTGTGTTTGTAAACCCCAACAAAAATTACATGATCAAATCTATCCATGGTCCTCATAGAATTGGTAATGGCATATACAACCCTATATTTTATGCATGGCATTTATCCACTTGGCATATCTTGCATCTTGAATCATACATTCCCATGTCTATCTTCATCTTTGACCAAAACAAATTTTCCTCCGCCAAAGCTATTGTCTTACTCTTACCAAAATGTCCACCCAAACCACCCTTGTGTAATTCCCTTATAATATTATCTCTAAGAGACCCAACTAGAATATATAATTGTTTTCCATTGAAGAGATAACCATCATGTATAAGGTATTCATCATAAATAGTATTTTTCATGAATTTATTAGCTATCTTGTGAAAATATGGATCAATATCATATAATTTCTTAATTACTTCAAATCTAAATAATTTACTCACCATATTAGTTAATAGTGCCACTCTCTTGCTCAATGCATCAACTACCTAATTTTTTTTTCCTAATTTATGTCTCAAAACAAAAGCATATCCCTACAAAAAAGACACCCACTTTACATGCCTAATATCTAGTTTATTTTGAGTGTTCACATACATCAAATCCTCATGATTTGTAAATGGGATAAACTCCTTAGGAACTAGGCAATTCTTCTAATGTTTTAATTCTTTTACAATGACATAAAATTCAACATCATATGTAAAATATGTATTTATTAACTCATTAAATTTCTCACTAAAATATGTTATTGGCATTCTTTATTGACTCAACAAAACACCAACTACCACATGTGAAGTATCCAAATCCACCTCAAACACCTTTTTAAAATCTAATAATGCTAAAATAGGTTTTTATTTATTCTTCATATTAAAAAATTAAAAGATTTATATTATTTCCTTTGTCCATTCAAATTTTTTTCCACTCACACAAATAGTTATTGGTGAAATAATACTACTAATTTTTTTAATAAACTTTCTATAAAAAGTTATTAAATCATGATAAATTCTTAATTTTGGGATGTTGTTTGGAATAGGCCATTCAAAAATTTCCTTTAATTTTTATTTGTCTATTATGACATCATCTTCTAAAACTACAAACCCAAAAAATTCCAAACCATTATACATAATATTGAACTTATTCAAATTTGCATAAGCCTTGTCATTTATTAATAATTATAATACCATTCCCAAATGCCTTAAGTGATCTTATTTACTCTTACTGAATATATAATTTGGTACATTAGATAATTTGAATGTCATAACCTTCCACTCATATAAGTCATCCATAGAATTGAATATTATTTTATGATGATATTTTGGCCTCCTAGGCTAAAATTCAACCCCTACCATCCAAAACATGACCATTGAATTAGTTTCCCTTGTAAAGAAGTCTAAATGAGGTCTTTTATATTGTAGTTTAGTAAAGTTTAAGGTAACTTTGAAAAGATTAAGATTTTATCTATCTTATCTTCTATTGTTTTTTACAATGTTATAATGTAGCCCCCTTGATGATAACATCAAGTGTGAAGGTTTAAAACCATGCATAGAGGTTAAAAAGGTCTTTTTGGGGTCATTTAAGACTTTGTCAAGAGCATCTTATATTTATTTTTCTCATAGACTTGGTCAAGGTTTAAAATACTTCTTTTCAACATATTATTCACTTTTGAAACCTCTTTGTTTGTTGTCTCAACTCAAAGTATAGCATAATTGCAAGAAAAGAGACAAGGGATATCCTTAAATATTTCCATCATCATTTTCACAATCAATAATATCTCCATTTTTTGTCTTTTACATAGCTAAAGTAGCTATAGAAGGGCATTTTTCCAAATGGAGAAGTTTCCTGGTAATAATAAGCATGGTTTATAGATTGGCTCAAGCATATTCATCCAAGAAAACATTGGAATAAGGTGATAGAGACTCAATACAACCTTTTCCACCCTCACCAATCTAAAATACATGATCAATAAGAGGATACGGGTAAAAAAAACAAAAAAACCTACTCAACTCCTCCATCAAGTCACTTGTAAGAGAAGGAGAGTCATTTTGATGTGGTTGTTTCATGAAAGAGGAGAGGAACTAGACAAAATTCTATTAGGGGATTTTGATCATTACTATGCCCTTCCAATACTTATAATTTTAAGGTTTAGGGGTGTTGGGGTTTTCTATTATAATCATAGCATCTGTGCTGAAGTATAGCCCAACAAGCTAGTGCATCGACCCTTTCACATAAGAGTAAGGTCTTGCATGCTCACCCAAAACGCATAACTTAAGATTGGTTCCCATAGGTTTTTTTTGCATAGTAATACTTACTTATAATCTTTATATCAAATATGTATTCAATTATATATTACATATATGCAAAGATGGACTATTACAATCTTTAGAGTTCTAAGTTCTAATAACATAATTACACAGATTAGCAACATTGTAGTTTCATAGTTACTTCTTATAAAATAAAAAATGCACCTAAATTAATGCTAAGTAACACATGAAATCATTCATCATGAACATAATAAGTATGATAAAAACCTTTAACTTCATATATTAATCTTAGGTATCAACATTAATATTATATCCATCCATCATCATATTTGAAGTCCTTTATAATAGGGGTATTTATAGTTATTTATCCCTGACCAAGTGTTTATAATCATTAATGACTCGATTGATTATCCAATGAACTCCAAACACAATTGGATTCATGGTGTTCAACAACCTCTTCTCCTAAATATGGATGCCTTTGTGCCCCCTATATCCATGCTCTATGTTATATCCTTCTTATCATGTGTTCCTTTCCTTACGATCTAGTGAAAAACTTCCTATGAATAAGGTCTACGCATCTCGAATGAATCATTCCTTTAACTACTCTCACTTCCCATGCACTCCCCTAGTCTTCCACTTCAATTTTGAGTCCTAAGTCCTTGGGTTCTCTATGACTAATTCTTCTTTGACTAGGTCCTCTCACACTAGTCTTTCCACACCATTGTCCTCTTACACCCTATTAAGTTCCATGCCACAATGCTTCAGTGCCTAACAATTTTTTGTTTCCACACCATGGTCCTTCCACACCATGGTCTTTTTACACTAAAATGGACAATATTTAGAAAAAAATTGAGGCCAACATCACCCAACACTATGTTTTTAGTTCATCTTGAACTAAGTCATGCTGGTGGCATCCATAAAACATTTAGGTCCTATCTGCTCAATTTCCTTCTTAACATTATCCCAATGCAACAATGCAATAATGTCTCATGTGCTTTGGTAGTTATTTATTCTATTTCCCTTTTTGATTTCTTCATTTCCTTGGGTTTTCTAGAGTTCTCATTGGACTTCTTTACTAATTCATCTAGGGATGTAATATCATCCTTCTAGATGTCTTCAAGTGTAGAGACCTCTTTGTCAACCTATCCATAGAGGAATGTAAAACTTACATTTAGTTGTTGATGATGTGTGTTGATTATGTCCTCCATCATCTCCATATCCTTGAGTACCTTGGCACACTTAGTTTGATCCTTTATTAAGAGTGAAACATCATCCATCTATCTCATCTAGGCTTATTCAACTTGGAGCCAAGTCTCTAAGATTTTATTTGGGCACACTAATCATGAAAAAATTTCATCTAAAATGGGGATAACTTCTCCAACCCTTTCTAGGGCATGCTTGTATACTTCTACTTCCATGGTGAACTATTCTACTAACTTCAGTCCCTCATCATTTGGCATGTGCTTCTATTTTCATCACTTCATCAAAAGGTTCACCAAGGTCTCTAGATTTCCTATAGCATCCCCATCAAGATTTACATCATCTACCAACATCGGTTATTGTTTCAAAATTATTTTATAGAGGTTTAAATCTTTCACTTTTGCCTTTGTGGATTTTTGGATCTACTACTTCAAAGTGGATACTTATTTAGTAAGAAATTATTTATCTTTAAACCAAAATTTTGGGGTTTTCTATTCTAAACACAACATCGATCTTGAAGTCTAGCCCAATGAGCTAGCACACTAGGCCTTTCATGCAAAATTGAGGTCTTACATGCTCACTCTAAGCATGTATCATAAGAATAGTTCCCATACATTGTTTTTATAGTAATACTTATTTATATTATTTATATCAAGCATGCATTCAATTAGATATTCAATAAATACAAAGATAGACTATTACTATCCTTGGAGTTCCAAGTTTTACTACCATAATTACATAGATTAGCAATATTTCAATTTTAGAGCTACTTCTTATAAAATAAAAGATGCTCCATAATTAATGCTAAGTAACTCATGACATCATTCATCATAAACACAAGAATTTGTATAAAAACCTACAGCTTCATATATTAATCTTAAACATTAACATTATATCCATCCATCACTATCTCCACAGTCCTTTACAACATGGGTATTTATATTTTTTATCCCTAACCATGTGTTTATAATAATTAATGAATTGATTAATTATCCAAAAAACTCTCAATATATTAGGATTCATGGCATTAAACAACCTCTCCTCCTAAGGATCTAGGACTTTGCACCCCTATATCCATGCTCTATGTTATATCCTTACTACCATGTGTTACTCTCCTTATAGGTTGGTGAAAATATTCTTATGAATAAGGTTTGGGCGTCTTGTATGAATCATTCCTTTAATTTCTCTCACTTACCATGATCTCCCCTAGTCTTCTACTTTAATTTTGATTCCTAATTCCTTGGTTTCCTTATGATTAATTCTTCTTTGACTAGGTCCTCTCATATTGGTCCTTCTATGTTGTTATCCTCTTGCACCCTATAGGTTCTACACCGTAGTGCTTCTAAACCTAACAAGTTATGTGTCATGGTCCTTCCATGACATGGCCCTTCCATGACATGGTCCTTCCATACCAAAATAGACAATACTTAGCCAAATTTTCAGACCAACAAGGGACCTTTGATTTATGAATCATTTTTAATAAGTTTACTACCCCTAAAAACTTGTAAACCCCCAACTCCTCAGTTTTCTTCTATTAATAGTGTGTTTGAAGTTGATGAATGTATGATGGTTGTTAATCATCCTCTAGAGTAATAAGGACCCTAAAATCACCAAAATCAAAACATGAAACCTTAGATCAGACTCATACTACAATAAACCTCAAGTTTTATAGTCTTTTTGACATGACAGTCAATTTTCTAATACTATGAGATGTTTCCACACTTGAAGGTGATTTTAAGTAAGTTTTTCACACTTAAATAAACCTTGTAAAACTCCCTAAAACCTATTCAAGAAACCATAAGGAAAAAAATTATGAAGATAAACCACCTAAGTATGCATACCATCTAGACTATGTAAAATATGTAGGTATAGGCTGAAGGTTCTTATCAAGTTTGTATTATTACCATTTGAGAGGAGGCCTTAAAGTAATAAAATTATAATCTCATCTATCTCCAAGACAATTTAGAAAAAAAATTAGGTATAATATCCACTCTAATAATAAGGTTTCAATGAAGTTTAATCTTGGAATGTACATCTATAGGTCTACATGGTAAAATGAGCAAAAAACATCAGATTGAGCTAAGATCTCTTAGAGGAGGTATGGTAGGCTTGTAGAGACCTAAAATTTCAAATTTGATTTTTAGATTAAATATTTAATAAACATATAAAATTATTTCTTTATTATTATTTAAAATGATCTATAAAATCTTAGGAGAGCATATAACAAGTTTACAAAACTTCCATGACCATCCTTGCTAAGAAATTTCAAATGCATAGTTCAAGGCCTATTTTCAATCATAGTGAGCTTGAGAAGCTTAAACCTTATGTGAAGGCCTTGTTGAAAATTTTCATTGATTATAACCATAATGGGTAATATGAAGGTTTTATCTTAAAGAGATTCATGGTTTTGCATCTATCTTTATATCCCATGGTTCTATGAATGATATATAAGAAACCTAAGTGGTTTTAAACCTTGTTAAGCCTAGATAAAGGCTAGATGAGAGGTTTTCATAAATTTTGAGAATTATAATGGTTTATTAAGTATTTTCGTGAACCAAAAACTTCTTTAACACTCTAAAAAATTCAAAAATTCCATATATATGCTTGTCTAAAGAATAAAAATGTATACATTTGTGCACAATCAGTTACCTAGAAAGAGTATCTACATCAAGGTATATTTTTACATCATATATGAGGAAAGGGCACAAGTTTTGAGTTTAGATTGAATTTTTTAGGTTTATTTTTGTGTGATACATAATTAATAATGTTTAAAAATTAATTATATTCCTTAATATGAAAAGAAAT
The DNA here is from genome assembly GCA_037957365.1 of Torreya grandis. Classification (NCBI taxonomy): domain Eukaryota; kingdom Viridiplantae; phylum Streptophyta; class Pinopsida; order Cupressales; family Taxaceae; genus Torreya; species Torreya grandis. The sequence continues at coordinate 5,546,643 of JARHVA010000159.1, read as the reverse complement.
AATCAATAAAGAGACATTAGAGCTAAAACACAAAATGCCTACAAACCCCAATCATGGATAAAATTAGTTTCAGGACCATTGGGGGGTAAAATTCACTATATATATATATATATATATATATATATATATATATAAATGGTACCATAAGGTTATATATATATATAACCTTATGGTACCATTTATGATAAAATAAAACAAGCAATATAATGAGTGTTTTTACTCAAACAAACATCTTGAATGCACACCTATAGGCCTACAATTTTCAGAAGGCCATTTTCATCATGTGGGAAGTTAAATGAGAATTTGAATTGGGAAAATTCCATTATGTAAATTTTAGTATGTTTATTCCCTCCAATTTTATGGCATTTTTTATTCAATTAAGGGGTTTTTCTTTGTGAATGAATGTTAAGAAGATAAATAAGTTTAAACCCCTTACAAAGCCATCAAAGAGATCAATTATTGTAAATAACTATATAATGTACTATAATTCTTATGAAACACCTGGAGGACATATTAAAGCCTCATAGGCATATGTTGGACCAAGAATCTTAGCATGCGTGGATGGAAAAGTACATTAAAAAAGCCTAAACTACATTTTCTCATAGGTTTACATGGTGATTGGGGGTATATGAGTTTATTAACTAGTTAAATAGGATTCCAAAGTCTATTCATAAGTCTAGTTACCTTCAATAATTTATTAAAATATCCCTCATAATGACATATTATATTTACAATAAATAAACTAAACCAAAGAAAGATTGCCTCTTGCTTACATTAAAAAAATGATGTTTGTAGACCTTCTTAAGGTTATATAATGGAAAAAGAATATTAAATAACCCATATATACATATAATACCACTCTAGTATGAACCTTAAATTCAAAATAAATTCCATTTCAATGACCTCAGGCAAGTTTGAAGAGATCAACAGACAAGCAATTATTGATGTTAAAGTAATGTGCACTATCAAAGACAAATATAGTCCTCTAACAACTCTTTTGAGATTATGTTGGGATGTTTCAACTTCAAATATGTTTACTCAGGTAGTGAGGGATGTTATTACTTGGTAAACTTATGATTCACCTTATATAATCATATAAAAGAAGCCTATAGTAGTCTAAGGTACTAGCTCAATCAAGAGTCTCTCAAGAGATCTTGTGATAGTTCAACATGCTCTCAATAAATACTAAGAGACCTAATACACCTGAATATTATTTATTGAATATGGCATAAAAAGTGAACAAAGGTTACATTATCTCTTTTAATATATCCATAAGGTTTACAATTTGTCTTTGAGGTCTTCAAACAAAGACTAGACCTTGAATGAGGGGATAGACTTGTCTTCATTGCATTCCTTTAGATCAAACAACATTGGACATGAAAGTGGAGGTTTTGATGATAGATATAAAAGTTTTATTAGGTCTTATATTTAATTCTCACTTTCACCAATGTGATAAATCCATTATAAGAATCAAGAATGGTGTAAAAGATGCCAAAGTGAGTGAGTAGGCAATGTGTCATGATAGCAACTTGTCACTCATCAGCAAAAGAAAGGGTAGTTTTAAGAGAAGAAAGACAAGTCATAAGAGATGAAGAGCCAATTATAAACCACTTGTCATGAGGACATCATCAAACCACATCAACATATGTTAAAGATGAATAATGGGATTATTTCTTCACCTTCCCTTGGTATTATAACTAGTTTCATGAAAGATGATAGTCATGATGGACTCCCTATACATCTATAATCTATCTTTATTCTTCATTCTTCTATAAATAATAATGAAAATTAAATTGTAAAATATCCTCCATGTTAGTATGGTGAATCCCTATTGAACTTGATACTTTTTTATTTTTAAGTAAATAAAAACTATTTTTACCTTCTTCTCACGTTTCATGTGTTCATGCTAAATTTTTAATGAATAATAGTGTTGATATTCATTCTCCTTGCATTTATCCTCTTCATTTTTTCCTATTATGATTATTTTATATTTTTACAGGGCATATGGTGTGTGTCCAGTGGTTTTACAAATTTTAAGTGTGGAATACATTTATTAGTGCCTCATTTTAGGCCTCTTGATTGTCCCTCTTAGCTAATTTATCATCTATAACCTCCATATTAAAATACTTATGCTATATAAATAAGATTTGTTATGTGATAATATTCAAACTTTACTTAGCTTTTCTATCAAATCATGGTCAAGAGGTGTAGACCTAAAATCTAGTGCATCACCCTTTTTATGTTTGATTTCATATTTATCTTTCCCTTTTCCTTGAAATTTGAATATTTGTAGCTTTAAGGGAGCCATCCCTCTCTGAAGGTTATCTTTATTCATGGCCCATACATATAATTAAAGAGTTACCATTATGTTAATTTGGTGAGGAGACACAAAACACATCCTTAAAGGGTGAAAATCAAAGTGACAATACTTTTTGGCATGCCTGGTGGGACTATAATTTCATCTACTAAGTATTTTTTGGTGTTGTTCTTTAATGTATCAGCCTTTATATGTATTTTAAAAAACACCAATGGTGACTCTAGGTTATCTAAAGATGGTTTAAGTAGTCCAAGTGCATAAATATCATAAATTGTATGTATTTTAATCCTCTATTTTGGTAAAATGCATCTTTTTTACCTTCATATCCTTCATATTAATTTGAGAAGGTTTATGTCTTCAACTCAAGTAGTCTTAAACTAGAAAGATAATATTATTCCCATGACATTTACCCCCCTCTCACCCTTGCCCATACTTCCAATGAGCCTTGTCAAATCCATGTTCTTTCAACCATCTTGAAAGGGACTTCAAGGAGATAAGTCTTGACTTTGAGAGATAATGTATGGAGAATGATAGGGAAAAGAGATATAATATATATCAAGAGAAACTTTCATATCAGGCCTATACCCACTAAAAATAAGTAGAGTCATGGAAGAGATATCTTGAGGCTATAAAAAATCAAATACAACAACCCATAAGATCCCAAATAATTGAATCCAAACCTTAATTGCTTCCTATTGTCCCTAGTTTTAGAAAAGGTTCTTCAAATTAATCTACTTGTTTCAAAATCCCAAGATTTAGGACTCCCAAACCTATGAGACATTATATGCTTGTGAAAATTCCACCCACTCTTCCTCAAGTCCCTCAAAATCCTCAAGTAAGGAATTTTCCAACATTCTCACCCGTTCCTCATATGTCAATCTAAAATCAAGAGATAGATAAGGTGGTATAGACCAAACCAAGAAAGTTTCCATGTTTCTCAAATATTTCATCCACCTCTCTATTTGGACATACTCATGAAGATCAAGGCATATCATAAATATATGGGTTGAGTATTGAGTGTAAATAAAATAATGGAGCATCCATAACACAAGTTTATTTTCCCTCTCTTCAAGAAGTCTTGAATGAAACTATCACTTCTAAACCTCAAAGTTTTAGAAGTGCTTCTTCAACCCCAAATCTAATTCAAGAGTGGCTCATAATGCCCTATATTATTATCCCACCAATTTTATGTTCTTTCCCTCCCACCATTTCCTTTTTTGAATGAAGACCAATTGTATGTAAGGCAAGAGAACAACATCTAGTGAAAGAAGAGACTATTTTAAGTCAATGTGATGAGGAGTTCATCTTTGATAACCCTCACTATATATTAGATATGGCTTAGGCTAAAAATAATAAAATGTGTCTTTTTGTCATTCTATTGATGAAGAAGAGACCAAATTTGAATCAAGGGACATTAGATCTCTTGATGAAGAAAAGGATACTCAAAGCAATCACTATTTGTATGAGGAAGTTCATATTGTTTTAGAACTAATGGAGTATAGTAGGCATAATGAAAATGTTGAGCCTAAAGAAGAAGACACCAAATTATTTGAGTAAATGGCACTTGGTGTAATGGAGGAAGTATTTTAGATTTAAAAACATCCAAGAGGAGAATGTGTTTTGAGAAGAACCCCCTAATAAATTTGACATCAATTTTTAAGCACAATTGTAAGAAGGAGACATTATTCATCATGAGGTTGTTGTACCATCTAAAGAGGTTCATAATGATTCATATGAGTGGGATAAGGATTATTTTGATATTCAAAAATATAGTTAAGAAGGTTTAGAATTTATTTCCTCTTCCATTCTTGATGAGAACACCTCCATACCAACTCACATGAAGCCAAAAGAGGGTCTAAATGAGCCATAAACAACTGAAATATAGATACAATAACTATTTGAGTTACTAGAAGTAGTCTATGTGACCCTATAAGGAGACTATAATATGGATAAAGCTAAGAAGGGATGTATTTTAAGTATGTCATCCCAAGAATCTATTTCACTTGAAAGTTATTTGTATGATGTCTTCAAATCTAGTTATTAACTCTTTGATAAGTTTGTAAAACTTGAAAATATGACACATGCCCTCCAAGTGACCAAAGAGAAGACCTGAATGAAGAGTGGAAGCAATAACTTAAGCTCATTAAAGATATTGAGAGTCTTTATATGCCTACATCTCCTTGTTAAGATGTTGATAGAGTTGTTTTCAAGATTAGAAAATATGTCAAAGAGGGTGTTGATCAAAGCATATCTCAAGAAGACCCTAATCAAGCTAAGGGACAATATTCAAATCTCCTTGAAGAGCTTGAACAACTTGCATCAGTTGAAAATAAAAATGACATATCTCAACATGTGATATAAATATAATAACAATTTTCTAGTGAGCCATTAGAGGCTAAATTTCTACTTGTTCCTATGAATCATAATGTGATTACATTGGAGAGACTTCTCAATGATAAACATGAAGTGAGCATTGAACCACAAGAGGAGTCTATCTATATAGGAGATATGTTGATTTCATTCGATCCACTTAAAGATTAAACAAGAAGGTTGAAAATTAAAAAAAGATTTGACTCAACAAGAAAAGCCCCCAAGTAGAATTTTGTTCTTCATCTCTGTCAACCACATGGAGAAGACATGAGAGGTTTTTATTTTGTTCTAGGTGGAATGGAGGTATTCTAAGCGTTGTATATAGTAGGTTAATGTTTTATTTCTCCAAGTGTCTTTAGTACATGTTTGCGTAGTTATTTGCTTTTATATTTTCCCCTAAGTGCCTCATGGCATATATTTGTTTGTATGTTGTTGTTGTGTGTTCGGAAAGGTAGTATCAGTTGTATCCCCTTATTCTAAAGGCTTTCAATTAGTTCTCAAGTCCTAAAATAGTTTTGTTTCTCAATTTTCAATGACTTCATATCACAATAGACTCATAAGGCTACTCATCCAATTTTTAAGAAGGCTAACCAACTCTTTTTGAGTCACCAAAAATGTTTTGATTTAGGCCTCCTAGGCCAAAAGTCAACCACTACCATCCAAAACATGACCATTGAATCAATTTCCCTTGTAGGAAAGTCTAAATGAGATATTTTGATAAATTAAGAAAAATAATGCATACAATCAATGGATCTAGATATGAGATCAAGAGCAAAGGAATAAATGAAACCAACATAAGATATACATGGGAAAACCTCCAAGTGGTAAAAAAAAACACAAATTATTCACATTATGAGAAACTAACAAGTGACCAATACAGTGTTTCTTCCTCTCACTTTTTCTTGATCAGTCTTCACATACCTTGGAAATGTATTCTCCACATTTTGTCATTTATCCCAACTCTCTATTTTTTATTAGACATTACAATATAGATTATTTTTTATATAGGTCCAACCTCTCCAAAGGTCATTTAATATATTTTATTATTTATTTACACAAAGATAAACTCATGATAAATAATAAAATATATTATTATTTAACTAATTTAATTTAATGTATTAAGGGTACATAAATAACACCACTTAACCATTAATTATTCCAATCTCTGTTGTAATGTAGTTTAGAATTTTTTGAGGTAACTTTTGAAAAATTAAGGTTTCATTTGTCTTGTCTTCTATTTCTTGTTGTAATGTTATAATGTAACCCCCTTGAGGAGAAAATAAAGTGTGAAGGTATAAAACCATGCATATATGTGAAAAGGGTATTTTTGGGGTCTTCTAACACTTGTTGAAGAGCATCTTATATATGTTTTTCCCATACACTTCATCATGGTGTAAAAATACTTCTTTTCAATGTATATTTCACTTTTGAAACCCTTTTGTTCATTGTTTCAACTCAAAATATAGCATAATAGTAGGAAAAGAGACAAGATATATCTTTATAAATTAACATCATCATTGCCACAATAAATAATAGTTCTATTTTATGTCTTGTGCATATACACAATTAGCTACATCAAGGTATTGTTCCTAATGGAAAAGTTTCATGGCAAGAAAAGGCATGTTTTGGAGAGATTTATAGGTTTCTACATTATCTAAGGCATATTCAACCAATATAACATTGGCATAAGGTGATAGAGACTCATTAAAACCTTTTTCAGACTCATCAACCTCAAAACCATGCTCAAGAAGATGGTAGAGATCATAACAACAAAAAAACCTACTCAACTCCTCCATGGGATCACTTGCAAGAGAAGAAGAGTCATTTTGATGTGGTTTTTTCATGAATGAGAGTAACCAAAAAAAATATTATAGTATGTTCACCATATCTATGACCTTCAAATACATGGCACACATTTAGGGTTTAGGGGCCTATGGTTTATGAATCATTTTAAAGAATTTTATTGCCTTTACAACACTACAAAACTCCCAATCCTTAGTTTTCTTCTCTGAATAGTGTGTTTGAACTTTATGAATGTATTATGATGGTTCATAAGCATCATATATAGTAATATAGACCCCCAAAACACCAAATTCAAAACATGTAACCTTGGATCAGACTCATACTACAAGAAACCTCAAGTTTTACAGTCTTTTTGACATGATAATCAAGTTTATGATTATGTGAGATGTTTGCATGCATGAAGGTGATTTGAAAAAAGTTGTTAACACCAAAATCAACCTTTAATAATTATATTAGACCTTTTTAAGTCACCAACAAGGAAAAATCATAAAGATGAAGAGAAACCACCTGTGTATGCCTCCATATTTATGTGTGTGTGTTTTATTTAGAAGAATTATAGTCACAAAACCCAATAAAAATCCATGTTCCCATAAATCTTTAATGGATGTATGAAACATTGTTCTAAATCCCCATACATTTATCGATCCAATTTCCATGAATTTTGAACTAAGCATCTCACTTGTTGGGTCCTGTCTATTTTTATATTTGTTTTGTAAGCATTGAATTTTTTTCAAGTTTATTATATTGTTGGATCCATATAATAGGTGAAGCACAACCACCATCCTGGTTCAAGGCCTATTTTTGAAACAACAAAACCAAAAAAAATGTAGGCATGACACAGATGCCCAAGGTGAAATGTGGTGGAGTTTCCTCAACTTTGAGCTACTTCACCCTCTCTATTTGATGTCGATGATTCTATTCTAGTGCTAATTTTTAAATTTTAAGTTTCTTATGGCCTTGTTCATGTCACTAGCATACATAATAAATATAGATAAATGATTCTACACCTTTTTTAGCTTGTGAAATATTATGGTTAATAAGCACTTGATAAGACCATTGCATGTGATCTCATAGGCATTAAGATATTTTTGGTAGATAAAAGTGAGATTAAAAATAAAAATAAAAATAAGCCTAGTTAGTCTAGTTGTCTCATAGTAGTCACTAAATATACTTAAGGTGTAACGGTAGATTTATGCATGTTAAATAATCTTTATTTATCATCACATATCATATAATAGGGTTTTAATTTAATCCAAGTCTAATAATTGGTAACAACTATAAGTCATGTTTTTTATTTTCTTATCTCATTATATGTCATTGAAAAATTTATAGTCTATTACATTATTTTATCAAAAATAGAATATTGTATAAAATAGGGTCAAATTTTTCTAACTTATAAGTTTTCTTGTTAAAGTTCAAATCAAACTACTAATGTCATTTTTTTTTAGGATCACTTGTCTAATGCAATCATTCTTGACAAATCATCCACTATATTTTCTGAATCAAAGACTACTAACCCTCTATTTGCATCAAAAATATTCTTTTTGACTACATTCCATTTTATATTTTTTATTGATTTTTTAATCATGTTGGGCCTCCCACATAGCCAAAATAGTCAAGGGGTCCTGCTCACCCCAAAGGAATTATAGAGCCAAATTGTGATTTTTTTAGGGTACTTTTCTTAAGATCTTTAGACTAACATATGTTTTCTTATAGGGGTAAACCTAGAGGCTATTTTATTTTGACTAACATCTTATTTTATAGGTCATATTTTGGTCTAAATTTTGACTTGTAAATTACCCCTCAAGATTGTTAAATCAAACCAATAACTATGTGCTTTCAGGATGCCTATCAGAGTCTCCTTTTGGCACTTTGAAAATCATTTTGAATCATTTTAATCATCTTGTCATGTATATATCATTCTCTTTTATATATTCTTATTTCTTATATATATCACACATCTTAATCTAATACGTTAATTAATATTTTTATCTATCTATTTACATCTTGAGGGCTACAGTGGTGTATGCTCTCCTTCTTTCATTTTTGCAGTGATTTTTAAATGATCAAAAAACTACCTATAAACCCATTCCTTTTTATTTTTATATGAGGTTAGTGACTGTGTATTTCACCACCATGCAGTAGTCCAAACTTCATGTTCTGATGGAGTCTAAATATTAGGAAAGTTGTTATTAGGCACCTAAATATAATTCCTTATAAATGTTTCCATAGATTGAGGGGTGGTTAGGATCCAATACATAAGGTGTTTAGACAGCATCATACATGGACTTGGGCTCCACTGTACCTTTTCATATATTAGGGAAGTTCTTAGAAACCTTATACAAACTAAGCATAGCATATTTCAACCATAACAAGCACTTTGCTAACAAATTCAATATCAGCTTTTAAGTAGTCATCATGTATAAATGGGGTCAATATGGTTTGGTCAATTTTGTAATGCATCATCAACCTACAACCTCACCCAAAAAACTATTTGATGGTCTGAGCATTGGGTTACACACCCTTAATTTTACTAAGCATAGGTTTATGACTTGATTAATTTTATGTGTGTTGTATTATACCCATGGTATTTTTGAGCTGAGTTAACCTTCACCTGAAGCTATACACACATATCTATGTTTTTTCATAATCCATCATCTTATATATACTTGCCTCATAATTTTTTTAGCATCATGTTATACATAACATCTTTTATATCCTTGCATTGCCCTATACCCCATATTTTCTTCATCCCATCCTAGCTAGTCATCTCCACTCATCATTGATCATACTCCATTACTCACATATCTTTATCACCTCTAGTCCTCCACACCTTGTTCCAAGACCATCTTGTATATCCTTGGCTTTTATACATATCATTTTGTACATATCTAATTATCTTATTATTGCATTTATCCTATCTTATCTCCCATAGTGTCCTCATCCCCTTCATCATTAATCATATCCACTTATCATATATCATTACCTTATCACTCACATATCCTAGTGATCATCTTGTATATCTTTGTCTTACCCTCTTATACATATCTTTATTCTCTTGTAAATAATTTTAGTCATATCCTATCACTATACCTACCTATAATTTGTATATCCTAAACATCATCTTTTATATCCCTTCATCTTTAACATCCTTATCATCATCCCCTTGTACATAATTTATTCTCATGTAAATCCTTCTAATCATATCCTATCACTAGACCTACTTGTCATTTGTATATCCTAAACATCATGTTGTATATCTCTTCATATTGATCATCCTCATCATCATCACCTTGTACATAATTTATTCTCTTGTACATACTTCTAGTCATACCCTATCTTGGTCTCACCAGTCATTTATCATACCCCATCACATCTCATCATCCACATCAATTCCACTCTATCTATAACCAATCCTTTTGTTTTGACCTTACCTTCATAACCCATATAGTCTAACTTCATCTAATCTCATCTTAGTTGGCCTTTTTGGGATGTATTTGAGTCTAATACTAACCCCATCTCATCATAATTTATAATTATTATTGTCACATTATCCTATCATATTCATCACATAGTCATACCCCATTTTATCTTGATCAAATTAGTCCAAGATTTGAGCTAGTCTTATTATTATCCTTTCATCTCATCTTATCATCCTAATCCATTAATCATTCATCACTTGGTTAGATCTCATACATATTCAATATTATTCTCTCTTCTTACCACTTTGATAGTTTCAATCTAGTAACTCATAATCTAATCATCTTCCTATTCATAGCTAGTACCCATCATATCATCATCTTACTAGTTTGAATCTAGAAACTCATCAAATATTTAATCCTTTTGCTAGTTTGATAACTAGGCATTATTTATAGGTCATTAGCACCTATTGCACTATTATTCTAAATTCTAATCTTAGTCATTAATTTATTCATCCCCATAACCACCTATCATACTGGCTCAATCCTTTAGAACCACTTTGTTCAAGAAATCATTGTTAGCCTACCTCCATCATCTATCCTTTATCAACCACTACAATGGAACTAGACCCTACCTTCATAGACCAATACATATCTACCAACAAGGATGAGATCTTCTTGTGGCTTCTTATGATGGGTGTTCTACTTCTTGAAGGTGATCATCCCCTTCAACTCATTACACCTCCCATCTAATCCCGTTCATGTGAGTCCTATACCAATCCCCCATTTTCTAGTCATAAACCATTGATGGTCCATTCCCATACTATCAAAAGGAATCCAATATCGGCCACCTCATCTATAACCAATCCATCCACCTAGTCACATCACCAACTATCTGATCTAAAGTCTAATGCTTACACCTTTAAATCACAAATTGAAGTGGGTCCATATACCCCTCTTCCTATGTCTTTGTACTCCCTTTTCAAATAACTCATCATCGCTAACATGATGATATATCCACCTATCCAACATCTTAATCCCACTAAGCTTAAGGCCTCTTGCTATAAAGCTAATCAATATTGTGCATATCACCAAACCTGTGAGCATACCATTAATCAATGTCACCCTTTCTAAGAATTTTTACAAGACCTCATCAATTATGGAAATATAATAATTGAGGATGAACCAAATGAGTCTCAATCCCTAGGTGTACAACAAGAGGAATGCCAAGATTCTATTCTTGATCATGATCAAGCCCTTCCCCTTCCAAGCCAAGGTCAAGACACCACACCCATCTTCCATGATCTATCCACAAAATATGAGCCTAATTCCCCCATCTCCCATGAATATTTTCATGTCCCTCTCTTATTTGAATCTATCATCCCTCTCCCATCTTATACTCACCCATCACACAAAAAACCCCATGTTGAGAGGTCAATCATAGACAATCACTCTTTTACTAGTAGCATTGCATCTTATACATTAGATCTAACATAAGTCTTATCATCATTAGGATCATGTTCAATTCTAAGATCCAAATACTATTATTCATAAAAAACATCATCCCTCATCAATGTTGATAATTCTTATCTTCTTGAAAATGCCTCTAATCTAGGTACCTCCAATCCATCATAGGCATGCCTTTGGATCCCAATCAGGATGATGAAGTCATAACATAATTCTTACAATATTTATCTATCAAAGATAATTAGAGTGAATATTATCCTCTTTTGGATGCATATACTATAACTAGTCCTCATAATATTTTTATTGATCTTTAAGAGATTTTATCTGATGTTGAAACTAGGTCTCCTAGGAACCCCAATGCAGACTATGTTGCCCCATCACCACTTATTTATCTCATCATGCCCTCACAACCACCTTCATCCATCATGGACCCTTTTATCCCTATCATTAATCACTTAATCACCTCCCTCCATAAGGATGAATAGGAACATATATCATTGGAGCCTTCCTCAAGTAATATAATGTGTGCCACAAGTACAAAGGTTCAAGACCACATTCTAAAATTCATAAATCATAATCAAGTCATCCTTGATCTTAGTATTCAAAATAAAGAATATTATAATCATCAACCTAATTCAAATATGTCTTCCCATATTGAACCCCAATATCAAGTGCTAGAGGAATGTCAAAGTCAAAATCATCATTTACAAAGTCAAAAATCAATATCCCCTAGTGAAGCCCAAAATTAGGCACCAAGGAGAATTCAAAATCTAAATAATGTTAAAAGCATAGCCAATCATCCATCAAGTGATTAGATCAAAGATGAATCAAAAATTCAAATTTTATTTGATTTCCTATAGTCTTTTTTCAATTGGAACCAATCAAATAAATCATGCCCCACATCTCTAATGATGTATGTCATTGATAGTCCTAATCCTCCATCACCCATCACCCCATCTTAACACTCATTTTAGTCATAATCCTCCATAACCCATCATATCATCCTATCATGATCTTATCTTACATCAAAATCAAGCTCTAATTCAATCCATACCTCACACTATCTCCTCAAGCAGCATTGTCTCTCCTAAGGGTAATGAAGAAACCCAGTCTAGGTATCTAGAGGGGTCTCCATCAAGCATCAATGAAAGTCACATGGACCCTAATACATCTAGTAGTATGATCACAACATCACACATCCCTATAATAGGTGTTAGATAGAGATCACCATAATGGTTGCATTCCTGCATCTCGCTTCCATATCTAATAAATCAAGATGCCATTCCAAAAAGTCAAAATTCAAAATAAAAAAGTAAAAAGTGAAATAAAAATCATTCTTCTAATAGTGAAAACTACTCTTCTAGTGCCTTGGGTAAGTACCATGATGAAAATTGATTTCTATCATCATGGTAAAATAATCATTTATCTACATTGTAACTCAACACTTGGGGCAAAAATTTATCTATCCCTTGTCAATCCATCCATACTTGTCTCATCCCTCATCAAATTTGTCTATATAACCAATCAACATCATCTTTATCCATATTAACCCCTATTCAATTATTCTTACCCATCATATTCCATTCCTTCCCATCTTGGCCTTCATAAGGAATGAAAGGTGTCTTGAGAACTTTTCCAAACCATCTTGACATATCCTATAATAGACACTCAGGTAACTAAACATTTAGCTTCTTCATGATGTGGTCATTGGCAATCCCTAATCCATTCCCTCCTTGGTCCTTATATCCTTTTTAGCATCATCCTCATCCTCTTGTCACTCTCCATCATTCTATCCATCCTCATCTCATTTTCTAGGCTTGGTATTTATTTTGATAGTAACCCTATTTGTACAGTTTATATACATATCTCAAAAAGGCCTACAAATTAAAATATGTCAAAAAACCCTAAAAACATAAAACTTGAAAAAGACAAAAAAAATTCATGATGTCTTATCTTATTCTAAATCCCCTAGTTGCATCCATCTCTATCCATCTCATATCATCCAAATTATCATCCTCAAACACTATTTTTGGTCTTAAAACTAAATTAGAATGGTCACCCATCTTACCATATCTTCATCATCCTTTTGGCTAGGTATTATCAACATCCATATCCTTGTCAAAGAATTTAATCTTGCACCTATAATTTCCTTATAAATTCCTCCTCATACCTAGCACCCATCACATCACCATTTTTCCAATGTGGAAGGTCATTGATCCCATCACTATCTTTATCATTTCCTTTTCATACTTAACACCAATCAGATCACTCTTTGCTAGTATTAAATTTATTTGATCTTATCATCTCCTAATATTTTTCTATATTGGACTCTTGAAATGTTTTATCTTTTAGTAATCCCTAGTAATCTTCACATCTAAATCCTCATCCATGTCCTTATCCTAATTCTAGTCTCTCATTCAAGCCCATACCTTTATCCAAATCACTAGTCAATCCTCATCACCATCACTAGTCTATCCCCAATCCATGTCTATTTTCAATCCATAATCAAATCCTAATCCAACCCATCACACAATAATTCATCCCATGATTAGATAAGACATTGTGACACTAGATGTAGATACTTGTCTGTGTTACTTGTTTATTATGTTTATCTTATTTGCATGTTTTTATCATGTCAATATTTGATTTTATCTGTCTCTTTTTGTCTATTGGGAAATAGACAGGGATGTTATGATGTCACTCAAAGCTATAATAATTTTTATAAGTTCCCTCAAGGATATAGAGTTCACTATTTTCCCACACACTTTGGAATCATGTACTCTTGGTCATTCTTATATCATGGGGCATATTGCCAAGTTTCATATTTATTGGATTATTTAGACTATGATGAGCCTTATGACATCTATGATGTATTGATCATCTACACCCTCATCATTTATTTAATCATCTCATCATCCTTATTCCCATCTCTAATCTATTCCTCACAATTCATCCAACATACAATCTTTTATCCTCATCTCATCATCTAAGTCACATCCTTTAGTCACTAACAAGTCTAATCATCCACATCATCATCACTTTCTAACCATTAATCCTCATCTTCATCATCCTCTTCTAGTCAAAACTACATTGACTTGAGGTCTTTTCAAACTATGCAGATATCACTTAGTCCCACTTTTGTGCCCAGGAATAAGTTAGCCACCATTCATCCCTCATTACTATCATGTCCTTTAACTAGTCACTCATTAATCACACATCATTTTTATGCTAAAAATCTTACATAAAGTAGCTCCCTATCATCAACCAATGACTTTTATCTCCTTTATCCATATTCAAGCCCTCCTTAGCATGTGTCCTTACTATGGGAATTATCATTGGGTTGAACCCATTTCATGTCAATCAATTTCACCCTATCAATCAAAACACTTTATAGACATTGGTATTTTATCTATAACCAATCATAAATGAGCTACTTTATCCCCTTTCCACTTCGGGCATCTTCAAATATAGTTGTGTCTTGGGGTATCCTAGCCCCATTTTACTCTCTTGATTTTATCCCACCCCAAGTTTTTTGTTTGAATGACCATCTAGGTTGATTCTCCTCACATTTCCCCTCAAGGGGCATCATATCTACTAACATCATATACTAACATTCATCCATTAAATTGTTTTTCATTGAAATACCATTACTCCTACTTTTCTCTACTCTCAATGCCCTTTAAAAGAGGGGTAAAATATGTGCATCTAAATTCACTCACTTGTATTATTATCACTGATATTCTTATTAGCCAACACTAATTTTTTAATTTAATTTATACCACTAATTTATCCACTTTATAATCATTTATCTAATATTCCCTTCTTCATATTTTATCATCTACTAACCCTATTCTATCCCACTTCATCATTAATTCATCCTAAATCCCTACGATCTTAATATAATCCCATTTACCTATTATTTAGGAATTTTAAATTCCCATGACCCACCTACCCACTTACTATCCTATTCTAGGCTTTCCTACACCCCTAGTCCCTAATCACTCACTTAATCCATCCCTAATCCTAATTAATCCCTAAGAGGATTCTAAAATTGGAGGATTCTATAATCCTCTTTATTCTATCCCCTCCTCTCTAAAATCTTCCAAAATCTAGAGGCTTCCAAGGAATTTTAAATTCCTTTTAATCCTCAACCCTTGATCTTCTTTCATCAAATTCAAATCTCCACCATAGATCTTTCCCTCCTCTTTATATTTAAAACACTCCTCTCCTCCATTGGAGACAACTTGAATTCTCATGTCATATTCATGTCCAATTAACAATCTAGGAAGCTTATAAAGTCTTCATGCCAAACTAGCAACCAAGTATTAATTTTTTGTCCATGAATCAATCATCAACAATCATTGATCAATAAAAATCACTATGTCAAATTTCTGAGTCAAGGTAATAAATCTCATCATCTTATCTTTTTATTTTGTTTGATCTTGGTTTAGATAATTTATCTTTAGGATTGAATAGTTTATCCATATAATCACATTTAGGTCTCAATGGCTCTAGAATATAACTAAGTATTTTGATATTTGGGTTTGAATTTACATATCTAAATCCATATTGTGCCTAAAAATTCTTATACATCATGATTACTTGAACTTGATGGTATGTGTATGTAGGTATAAATTTAGAATCTTACCCTACTCTATCTCTAAACTTGCATTTATATTTTATGGATCAACTCATGTTGAGGGTGGTCATAACTATTCCTTTAAATGGTGATATGAATGGATGTCTCTAATGTTTGATTTCTTATTGCTAATGGTCTAGTGGAAAGAGTGACATAGGTGGAAAATAGCTTACTACTATGTTTCTCTTAATATTTTGTTTCTCTTAACTTATTACTGAGTATTATTTTTTCTTTTGGGATTGAAAAATACTAATCAAATTGTTTTTTGGTTCATAAATCTATCATTTTAATAATATAAGGATCATGGAAACCTATTTACTATATTCATGACTGCTTCAAGAAATTAATGATTTAAGGTAAAGTTAGAGTTTTGTGTGAATAACGTTTAGCTAGATTATAAAGGTATAGAGTTCAAATTCATTTATATGTATCATATCCAATAGTTTATGTGTTTATTTCATGTGAATTCATTTAATTATATATAGCATATCATAATTACATAAACTATTTAATAAACTATGTGGTGAATGAAAGATCATGCCCTAAGTAATTACTAATTACTTCAAGTAGGACATAATATAGTCAACATAAAACAAACCCAAATGTATCATGAAAACTAAATTTATATGCCATTTTGAGATGATTATTCAATGGAATTCATGTTTTAGGGGTAGAGTTGAAATTTTGAGTCAATAATGTTTAGCTATGATAAGTAAGATGTATGAGGTGTGATGTGTTTGATAGTAAACCCTATTGGGTTTTTACCACTTGATTTATTTATTTAAATTTGTAATTATAGTAAAGATAATAATTTAAGGAGATGATTATTCATTACCCTAGTATATGTTTCCATTAGAAAATTTTCATTAGTAGTATATGCAATTTGTTAATGTATTGTGGGGTAAAGATGCACATTGTCAAAAACAAATTGGTTCACACTCTTTAAGGATCATCCTATCAAAGTGTTGAGATTGTGGGTGTGCCATTTTTTTATTTATTGGTGGTGGATAACATATTATTACATCATAGGTGGTAGATAATATAATACTACACTTTTACAGAAGTAGTCAACAATACAGTCAATATAAAGTAACTTATTCCCTTATCAATCCTTAATTCTTTCAAGTTGTCAATAATAAAATCAACATAATACTCCTCAATTATTTAGTGATAATTGTGTTAATATGAATGAAAATCATGTATAATTGTTTCTTGTGGTCTTGTAAAAAACATATTGTGTTCATTTTTCTTGATAACTAAATCAACTTAATATTAGAAGGCTCATGGAAAACCATTGACTTTATTGTTGACTACTTGAACCCCTGATGGTATGCCTATTTTGGAATTATTTGAGGATACTTATAATGTTTAATTTCTTATTTCCCATTGAAAGAGTCAAATATAGGTGGTGGATAACATAATATAAATTTTTTCTCAATGTTATGTTTCTCTTAACTTAGTCCCCAATATAATTCTTTCATGTGGGTTTGCAAAACATCTATTGTATTTAATTTTTTTCATAACTATATCAAGTTAATAATATAAGGATAATGGAAACCCATTGACTATAATGAACATGAGATGATTATAATAATATTAAACATAGTTATGTTTGATAAATGTTTTATTTTTTTGCATAGGATTATGAAAAACATATATGTCTTGCATATATCTATGTTTGATATGAACCATCAATATGCATAATGGTATTTTCCATCTTATTATAGTATATATAATTCCCTACATCTTTCTTTTCTGCATAATATCTCAAACTCTATACATTTTATATAATGGTCTACTATATAATACCCTTTTCTTGTATTACTATGATAATGGGATATGTTTGTTGGTTCATCTTTTCCTTAATGTAGTAGGATTGTTTATTTTAGTTTTCATGAGAAGGGTAGTATCCCCAATCCTTAAGATAATACTTAGTATTGATAATGAACAACAATAGATCATTATATAAACTGATGGTTCATTAGTTCCTTTACTTTATGTAAAAAGATGGAAAATAATGTCAATAGACCATTGGTAGACCAATATTAGTCCTTTACTAATGGGCCCCACTTCTTACATCATAAATTGTCCATAGGGATTATCAAATTAGTGAAATTCTAGTACTCATGGCTAGTTTAACATTCATCAACAACACATCAAGGGAAAACAACAACAAATAAGCCAAAAAATAATGCTTGAGGTAAACACCAGTTGAAAAATAAATGTTAATATTCATTTAATGTTGCATTTTTAATTTCATGCCTTTACCCTAGTTGAAAACTATACTTGTTCTCCTTTTCCATTACACTATTGATTTTATATCTATGGATGAGTAGGTTAGCCAAAAATGCAAAGGACAATGGTTAAGGAAAATAATATAGGTTAATCCAAATGATAGGGATGAAGGAAAATAAATTTCAACCTCAAATTATAATTTGTCATTCATTTATTCAATCATTCATCATCCCTCCATCAATGGACCTAACTTAATACATCCTCATTTCTGAGCACATGCAGAACGTATAATTTGGTTACAATTTGAATCAAGGATGTTAAAATTAAATACCATCATCAATGGGCATATGGGATGATGAAATAGATGGAAAAAGAGAGTATATGTATAATCCAACATGCACATAGAAGTCAACTTTTAGTGTGACCTCCATTTGCATGATAGATATTTTGAGGGTAGGTGGTGTAGACACCGCAAACGTGTCTGCACCTTGGTTCTCCCCCTTGGTCCTTTCTCCCTCCTAGTCCTCCTTGGTCCCTAACCCACCTAGGTCTTATTAATTAAAAAATTAACATCTTTTAATTAATTGAGGCCCCCTTTCCACCCTACCCTTGCCTCCTTGGATCCTCCCTTGAATCCCTCCACCTTCCCCTAGCATTTATTAGCCCAAATCTCACCATTATATCCCCCCTCATCCATTTTGGCAACCTTGCGACCGTTCTGCCCATGACCCCTCGCTTGGCGGCGTACAAGAATGGGCAGAGGCTATTTTTAGCCTCTGTGCCCTTCCTGCGACCGCCGACGTCGGTGACCCTTCGGCCGACGTCGGCGAAACTGCCGGCGTCGGCAGCCTTCATTATCCCCTTCTGCGTCCGTTGCACCCCCTGGACTCTTGAGCTCGCAAACAGCTTCTCTCGGTGCTTTGGCTCTCATCTCTCGTCCGTCTTAACCTCGTACAGTAGTAGCAACAGGTGAAGCAGGCCCTGGATCAGTATCTTCTCCTTGCAGCAACTCTTCAGTGGCTCCAGCAACATCTTCCTCTCTCTTCTTTCAGCAGGCTACAGGTAAGCTAGTCTGGTTTTATTTCATTTCTTCAGTTTAATCATCTGTCTTCTATTGTTTTCTGTGTCTCTTCCTTTGTCCCTCCCCCTGAGAGGCTGCAAAGCCTTCTCAGGCCCCTTCCTCTGTGAATCCTCCTCTTCCCTGTCCTCTGTGTCTCTTCCTCTCCCCTGCATCTCTGCCTAAGACCATCCACAGACCCGTCCATCAGACTCAGACCCGTCCATCAGCCTCAAACCCATCCACGGACAGACCACAGACCAAGACTTAGACCAGACCCTGCTCAAACCCGACTACAGGCCACAACCCCGACCGACGCCGGTCACTTCCCCAACCGACGCTAGCAGTATAGCCGACGCCGGCAGATCAGCTAACCGACGCCGACGACATCACCGACCTCGGCGACTGTCTTCAGCCCAACTCCTTCATTCAGGTAATCATTTTGTTTTCTTCTTTCCTTTTTAATCTTTTTGTCACTTTTGTATTCTGTCATTCTATTTTTTATCAGTCACTTATCTTATCAAAACAGTGGGTTGACCTCCCTTAAGGAAGTTTTTACACTTCTGGGAACAAGCCTTTGCTTGGCAACCCACTGCCTATCTGTCTAACATTTTTCTTGTTCTAGTTTCCTTTCTTCTTGCAGGTGTCATTCCTCCACAGCCAAAGAGGAGTGCCCACGAACGTCTGGATTTACGGTGCGCAATCTTATGTCCAGGTACTTCCAAGCCTTGTCCTTTACTTTCTTCTAGTTTCTTTCTTTATAGTCTGAAAAGCAAATTTGAGGTAGAAACATCTCTGGCACGCCCGGTGGGACCCTAGGTTCCTCCTGGGTTCCTTTTCTTTTCATTCATTTAGGTGCATTTAGGCTCCTTCCTTCTTGTCTCTTTCTTCTATTCCAAACGTCACTATAAGCAGGTCTAAAACGAACCTTTCTTCCTTGCATTCTAGACTAGTCTAAATATCATTCTCTCAACCCTTTCTCCTTCTTGTCTTCATAACAATATCACATTTCGACTTGGGCTTAAAACGTATTGCACTTTCATTTCTGCTTGTGCTTGCATTAGTCCACATCTAGTAACTTAGGCGCATATTGAATAAACCGTAGACACTTTATGTTACACTACCTAATCACATGCACAAAACAAACATAAAACATACCTGAGACAAGGCCCGACTGGGAATTCATCCCCCAGCGGATACCTTACCCGTCCCGGTGACCCCACTTGGATTTCATCACCAAGGGGGAAGCCCACTCCGTTCTCTGGCGGAGTCTAAACTCTAGGCGAGGTATATCTTGGCTAAGCGAGACCAGCTAACCACTGGAATCGTGAAGTGAGGGGAGCTTGCTCCTTAGCACCAGGCCACGTACCAGACCCTAACACAGATCTTTGAGCACCTAAACAACACCTGAAACCATCCTTAGACTGCCTTCTTCTAGGACCCATTTTTCAGCCAATCTTCCCAAACATTCATCTAAGGCATAAGCCACAAGTTTCTAATGTTAATTCCTAGGATTTATCGCTTAGGCCTGTCTGTCTCTCTTTGTTTTCCTCTTCTCATCTGTTTGTTTGAGTGTGTGAGGACGTTTTCTTCTTTGTTTTTCCAAGAACCTTTTGGCTCTCTGGAAAACACAATCACCGACATCGGTTCTGCCACCGACGTCGGCTTCCTCTGTCACCGGCATCGGTTCTGATACCGACGTCGGCTTCATCTGTCACCGGTATCGGTCATCTGACCGACGTCGGCCTCATTTCCTATCGACATCAGTTTTTCAACCGACGTCGGTCTCTGTCACTGTCCTTTTTTTCCAAAACCAGCAACCTGAAACCTGTCCTTTCTCTGTCAAGACTTCATCTTGGTCTTCTGAAACTGAGCAACACAGTTCCTGAGACCTGAACCTTCTTTGCCTTGCATGGTTTTCACTCGTAGCCAAGCCAAGGCCCTTGTCGACCACGCCTGCCGTCAACCACTTCCGTCCACCCCATCCGTGACCAAGCCTACAATGGAGTTCAACTCGGAGACCGAAAGAACTCCTGTCCGTCCGACCCCGCCGCAGACTCCCATTGTCCAAGAAGGGGACCAAGACTTCGAGCGATTCTTGGACCTCAATGTCAAGGCTTTGCAACACTATCTCGCGCATAGCCGAACGCGGGACTCCTTGGGCAATCCGATCTATGGAATGCCGACCTCCCTTGTCACGACTACAGCTGTATCAACAACATCCATAGTTCAACCTTCGGACACTCAAGCCATCGCTTTGACCACTGACCAGACTTTGACCAATCCTCCAGGTGTGGCCTCTCCCTCTATCATTGGGCCCACTTCCACCGGGGTCCCGGCCCCTTGTCAACCTCAACCCGCTCAACCTCTATCCACTCCATTTCAAAACCTTGTCGTCTCTATCCCGCCTACCCTGGCCCTTATCAACACCAGGGTGGCTTCTTATCCCTTGGCCCCCGTTACCACAGTCCAACCTCTCGTGGCAACAACGGGCCCAGCTATGTCTTCTAACCAACCACCTTTAGCCTTCACTTCTGCCCCTGCGATTAGTCATCCGTATATTATACAACCGACTATGTCGCACGCCTCCTCTAACCTCTTCCAAGCGCCCTACAACTTAGGGGGCGCGCAACCCGTCAATCCGTCGGCAGACATCATCAAGATGCTGATGGACAAGATGACCAGTCTTGAGACCTCTATTTCCGGCTCGCGCAACACTCTTTCATATGAGCAGATCTGTAACGAGCCCATCCATCCTTCCGTCCCAATCAGACCATATCCTAGCCAGTGGGAGCTTCCGAAGTTTTCTCGTTTTCAAAACAAGGAAGACCCACAACAACATTTGCGGGCATTCAGACACGCCTGCTACCTCATTGGCCATGACGATGCGTTGCTCTTACGCACGTTTCCTATGTCTCTCTCGGGTGCTGCACTTGACTGGTACAGCTCCCTTCCTAGTCATTCTCTCTTCTCATTCACGCAATTGGCTCAGCTATTCCTCGATCACTTTTCTATCAACATAACCAAGAAAGTCTCAATCACGGACCTCTATTCTATTCGGCAATTCGAGGACGAGTCCATAGCCGACTTCGTGGCTCGATGGAGAGGCCTTATCAACCAACTCTCCTTTTCCTTGCCCCAGGCCGAGCTTATTGAACTCTTTTCTCAAGCCTGTGCCCGACATATCTCTTCCACTCTGAGGGTTCAAACCTTCCGCACTTTTGACGAGGCCTTCACGATGGCCCGCAAACTAGAGTTGCGTGCCATCGAGGAGAACAAAGTCAAACTGCGGAGTAAGAATCCCAGCTCTAAGACCAATGACTCTTCTTCTGCCAAGCCGTCATCATCCAATTCTAAACCCAAGGCTTCAGCTAATGCCGTGGTTGTCAGACCTTCATCTTCTTCGTCCAATCAGCCTGAGCCCTCTACCTCTCAGAGCGCTACTCGGCAATTCCAGCAAAGATACTTGCAGCGACGATATACTCCTCTTGGAGAATCATATGCGTCTGTGCTGGAAAAGCTTCTTAAACAGGGAGTCCTCAATCTCCCTCAAGCCCGACCTCCTCCTCAATTCGATCCCTCACACGCCATCCCCGCGTGGTATAGGGAGCAAGACTTCTGCAGCTTTCACCGTGTTAAGGGCCATGACACGGAGAACTGCAAGACCTTTAAGAACATAATACAGGACATGCTTGAAAAGGGGGATCTCATCTTAGACAACCCAAATGCACCCCCTAATCAGGCCATTGACATCTTCAAACAACCTTTCCCCAATCATCCGCCAGCTCAGAACAATGTCCAGACCTTAATTGACGACAATCATGAGCACAATATTCGGACAGTCAATACGGTCTCTCCTTTCGTCCCCAATCAGCCTCTTGAGGTTAGTCCATCCATCAGTCCGTCACATGTGGACGAGCCTCTCTCCCCGGCTAGTTCTCCACTAACCTCTCTCATCTAGGAGGACGCTTCGGCCTTATCAGCACCTCCAGTCTCGCCATCCTCCTTTCTGCAGCCTTTGGAGGACCCAACCCTTCCTACTCCTCAGCCGCAAGTGGAGGGCACCATCATCCCTGCCCTTTACCCGCTGGAGGAGCCTCGCTCCCCGGTTTCTTCTCCACCCAGGGAAGAACCTGTCTCCCCTTCGTCTTCATCTGTCATGACTTCCCCACATCATGTGTCCAAGACCACTACTCCCATCTCGTCTTCAATCTCGCAACCATCAACATCTTCCTCTCAGCCATTTTCTCGGTTAGTGGAGAAGATTGAACTTCTCCCTTCGAGGAAAGTGACACCTCAGGTGTTGTGGGAGCATCTTAAGACCCTTCAACATACCCGCGCCCTCTCATCACATGCCGCTAATCCTCCTAAGGCAGAATCTCGTCAGGCTCTTGACAAAGACCAGACTCTCAAACTTCAACCAAACCCGTCCAAACTGAAGCCTGCATCTATCTCGTCCAAACCCATCAAGTCATTTGGCGTTCATCCTATCTCCTCCCTCACTCACCCGCAAGTGAAGGTGGACCTGGGCTAGACCTCGACCAGTAGCAGTCTTCCGACCAAGACGAAGAAGACTGCCAGACCGCCGAAACGAACGCCTCCTTCTCCGTCACCATTGCCATCCATTTTGGGCCCCCATCCTTCGACCTTGGCTAGCATCCTTCCCACTCCAACCTTCAACCAAAACTCGTTGCCTCCTTTGCTTCCTCTGCCTACCTCTAGTCACCCCTCTCCTAAAAAGGCGGTATCAATCGTCAAGAAAGAGCCGTCTCCATCTGTCACCGCGCCATCAACCCATAAGGTGGTACGGAAACCTCTTCTAACCTCACCTAAGCAAAAGTCACCGACCTCGTGCATATCAAATAGCACGGACCCTCTATTGGGCTCATACTCGTCGATATTGCGCCGACTTCTCCAGACTTCTGACATAACTCTTCCGCCCATCAAGCCTTTCCAACCTCTCGGGTCCAAGCCCTCCTGGTTCGACGATACGAAAGTTTGCTTATATCATCGTACACCAGGACATGACACCGAGACTTGCTGTGCCCTCAAGGCCGTCATTCGCCGCCACATGGAGAAAGACACTCTTCTCCTTGAGGACACTCTTGACCAGACCCCGACTCCTTCCTGTCCAGCTTCTTCAAACACGTCAACATCTCACCAGCAAGACATGACCCCTTCTTCGCCTCCCATTTTCGAAATCAATGCTGTCCGTATAACCACTAGATCGCAAAAGGACAAGGCCAAGGAAAAAGCTGCCATTCCTTGGACCTATCCCTTCGTCAAGCCGCCCCTTGCGCCCAAGCCTAAAATCTCTATCCTTGGCGCGTCCCAACCTTCTTCATCTTCCTCGTCCGGGCCAATCCATGACTCCATGCTGAAGCAACTTCACCAGACACCTGTGAAGATGTCTCTTTACGACCTTATCCAAACCTCGCCTCAGCACCGTCAAGCCCTTATCCAAGCCTTGCAGGCAGCGGAGGTCCGACCCGAGGACCCCCAACCACTCGCTGCCCTCGTCCACTCCTTGTCTCCTGTCGCTTCCATCACATTCAGCGATTCTGAGATTCCCACATCTAACACAAAAGATCAGGATGCCGCCCTCTTCATCACTGCCTACGTTGATCAGACACGCATTAAACGCGTTATGATCGACGGCGGCGCTAGCATCAACATAATCTCTACCCACGCCTTTGATCAGCTGGCTCTTCCTCAGAACTGCGTCTCCAAAACTGACGCTATCTTACGCTCTTTCAACGACACCACCGCCACGACCATTGGCACAGTCATCCTCCACATTCGCGTAGGCCCACGCACAGTCCCGGAGCTCTTCTATATCATCGAAGGAGAGTTTCAATACAACCTTCTACTGGGCCGACCTTGGATCCGTGCCATGGCCTGTATACCCTCCACCCTGCACCGTTGTGTGAAGTTCGAGCATGACGGGCAAGTCCACACCATCCCTGCTGACCCTTCACCCTTCAAGACTTGCAACACCACCTATCGTCCTAACGATGTCCTCATCCCCATCAAGCCGTCCACTCCGGCACCGCCTCCATCTGCGGAAGCTTCGACCAGTTCGCAATCGGCGGTTGCTCTCACCCCTCCTCTTCAAGCGCCGACCAAAGACCCCATGGAAGACATCTTCCAACGACTATCGCTTGGGGAATATCGCTTGTTGACCCTCGACATGTTCCAAACTCCGCAAGAGTATGGACGCCTTCACCTCAGTCCTAATTACGACCCTCAGATCGGGACGGTCATACCTTATGGCCCTCCTCACTTCCGAACCAACTTTGTCTATGGGGGGCTTAATCAAGCTCCTACCTACGGCGCTTCCCTCTCTTCACCCCAACCTTTCACATCTGATTTCTCATTTCTTGGCAACCCTGCCTTTGCACACACTTACCTTCACAGGTGTGCATGGAAGGGTTTTGGTTTCAGACGTTATGAGCAGGGCTCCCATCAGCCCATCGAGCCGCTCAGTGATCACGATGCCAAGAAACGCTATGGCCTGGGATATCATGACCCCACTCAGGCTCCTTCCGACCTTTGTCCCGAACCAACCACTGACCAATCTCTTCCAGACTCACCCATTTCTCCTTCGTCACCTACGGAGTCGGTGGTTTCCATCCCTCCTAGTTTTTTTTTTCCATAAACACCGTCCGCCTGGAACCCCTGACTTATCAGCTCAATGGGGTGCCCAGGTCTCTCCCTCTCATCTTTCCTAGCATGGTAGAGGATGAGTCGGCAACCATTCACACTGTCCACTACGTTGACGATGACGCCATCCTTTCCTACATGGGTGCCGATGACTCTTTCGTCCAGCGTTTTCTCCCTTCCGAGACCCAGGTTATGTTAAATGAATCCACCATTGACATCAACCTCCCTTCTTCTTCTGATGTTCCTCACGTCTTAAAGATTGGCCAATCTTTAGACGCTCAGGAGCAGCTTGACTATGCCCAGTTCCTTTCCAACCATAGCAAGGCCTTTGCCTGGACTTACAGTGACATGCCTGGCATCGACCCTACCATTGCTACCCATAACATTGTCACCAAACCAGAGGCTAAGCCTGTTAGGCAAAAGCTTCGAAAGATGCACCCTCGCGTTGCGCTTCTTGTCAAAGAGGAGCTTCAGTGCCTTCTTTTTATCTCCTTCATCCAACCCATC
Source organism: Torreya grandis (assembly GCA_037957365.1). Lineage (NCBI taxonomy): Eukaryota > Viridiplantae > Streptophyta > Pinopsida > Cupressales > Taxaceae > Torreya > Torreya grandis. The sequence goes on along the minus strand of JARHVA010000159.1, from coordinate 5,520,166 downwards.
GATTATCCACAGTGGGTCTCTAACATCATCCCAGTTACTAAAGCAACTGGGGGGATTCGGATCTGCACAGACTATCGCAACCTTAACCTAGCCTATCCTAAAGACGACTTTCCTCTTCCTAACATTGACCAGCTTGTTGATCTTACGGCCGGCCATGAGATGCTATCTCTCATGGACGGATTTTCAGGATACAATCAAATCTTGATCGCACCGCAAGACCAGCACAAGACTACCTTTATCACCCCATGGGGGACTTTCTGTTATCGAGTCATGCCTTTCGGCCTGAAAAATGCTGGTGCCACTTATCAGCGCGCCATGACCTACATTTTCCACGATCTCCTCCACAAAATCATGGAGGACTATGTGGATGACCTTCTCGGCAAGTCCAAGCTCCGCCGCGACCACTTGACCATTCTCACAATCATCTTCTCTCGTCTCCTTCAATACAATGTCCGCCTCAACTCCAAGAAGTGTGTCTTTGGGGTCCTCTCAGGCAAACTTCTCGGCTTCCTCGTTTCCTTCCGTGGTATCGAGATAGATCCCGCCAAGATCCGCGCTATTCTCGAAATGCCACCCCCGACCAATCTCAAGCAGCTTCGCAGTCTCCAAGGGAAGCTCCAGTCCATTCGCCGTTTCATCTCGCAGCTTTCAGACCGCTGCCAACCTTTTCATCACCTCCTTAAGAAAGACGTCTCCTTTAAATGGGATAAGGGCTGTCAAGAGGCTTTTGAAGCCCTCAAAGGCTATTTGGTCTCTCCACCAGTCCTCATTCCACCTAAGGATGACCAACCCTTCTACCTTTATATCTCTGCTACCAACCATTCGTTAGGTGCCATGATCGCGCACCGAGATGAGCATCATCGCGAGCAAGCGGTTTACTACATCAGCCGAACACTGGTCGACTATGAAACTCGGTATACTCATACTGAGAAACTCTGTTTGGCATTAGTCTTTTCCGCTACCAAGCTCCGCCACTATCTTCTCAACCACAAAACCTTTGTCGTCACTCACACCGACCCTCTCAAGTACATGCACTCCAAGCCATATCAGAATCAACGTATGGCTCGGTGGCTCATGCTGCTTGCTGAGTTTGACTTCGTCTTCATCCAACAAAAATCTATCAAGGGGCAAACCATCGCTGACCAACTGGCAGATGCCCCTCTTCCCGACAACCAACCTTCGCACTGCGAGTTCCCTGACGAGTCTATCGCTACCCTTTCCACCGATGACACCGTCTACCAGATGACTATGTTCTTTGATGGCTCTAAATGTCAACTCAGTGGGGGTGCGGGGGTCATCCTCATCCCACTCGACGGGGAGCCCTTGCCTCTATCTTTCAAGCTTGACTTCGATTGTACCAATAATATGGCCGAATACGAGGCTTTAATTTTGGGACTTCAGACTGCCCTTTCTCTCCACATCAAGTCTATCAACATCTTCGGCGACTCGCAGCTCGTCGTTAATCAAGTTAACAGTTCGTATCTCTGTAAAAATGAAGTTTTACAGAGGTATAAGAATCGTGCTGAACTTCTTTTGGCATCTTTCGACCATTACCTCTTGCAGACTGTTCCACGCTCTACGAACAAGTTTGCCGACACCATGGCTTCTCTTGCTTCGCATATCCCATCTTCATCATCATCATCTCGCCTTTTTGTCACAGTCCATCGCGTACCTTTGCCTTCATACATCTCTCCTCACATCGACCATGTCAACACTATCAATTCTAGCCCACAAGATGACTGGTATAAGCAACTTGTGGACTACTTGTCTCTTTCTGTCACTCCTCCCAACCTCTCTAGCAATGCGCGGTGAGCCTTCATCAAGCGCACAGCTCGCTATACCATGCTAGGGGGCCTTCTCTATAAGCGAGGCTTCGACGGTCTCCTTCTTCGCTGTCTAACCTCCGCTGAAGCTTCTCATGCCGTAAAGCAAGTCCACGACGGGATTTGTGGTGGACACTTCAGTGGAAATTTGGTTGCCAAGCGCCTCCTTCGCCTGGGTTATTATTGGCCCACCCTTCATCAAGACTGTAGCGATTATGTTCGGCGTTGCATCAAGTGTCAGCAGCACTCTAACCTGCTTCATCTTCCCAGCCACGCCTTGCAAGTCGCTCAGGATTTTTGGCCTTTCTCTCAGTGGGGCTTGGATCTCATCGGTGAGATCAACCCTCACTCGTCTCTTCGTCATCAGTCCATCATCACTGCCACTGAGTATTTCACCAAGTGGGTGGAAGCCATTCCTCTTATCTCCACAAAAGCCGACAAAATTGTTGACTTCATCAGCAGCCACATCATCTGTCGTTTCGGTGTCCCTCACAAAATCATCACCGACAATGGCAAGTCCTTCAAAAACAAGACTGTCCAAAAACTATGCGACTCATTTGGCATCAAACTCAGCTTTTCTTCGCCTTACTACCCACAAGCAAATGGGCAGGCCGAGGCTTCCAACAAAATTCTCACCAAAATTCTCATGAAGGTGGTCGACGATACAGGAAGGGATTGGCATGTTCATATCCCCTTCGCTTTGTGGGCCTACCGCACTAGCATCCAAACCTCTACGGGTGCTACTCCCTTTTCTCTCATGTACGGAACAAAGGCTGTCTTACCTCTCGAAGTACAGATCCCGTCTCTTCGTATCTCCCTGCATGACATTCTCTCCAACGATGACTTTCATCAAGATCGCCTAGCTCAACTTGAGTTACTCGACGAGCGCCGTCTGGCTGCCCTTAATCATCTCCATGTCTACCAAAGTCGCATAAAGCGGGCCTACGACAAAAATCTGCGAGAACGAGATTTCAACATCGGAGACCTCGTCCTCAAAGAGAATCAGCACGTGACCAATATGGAGCGAAGTAAATGAGGCAAATTCGCCCCCAATTGGCTTGGACCTTTTATCATCACGCACAAGTATGGGTCAGGGACTTATCGTCTGTCTTCCCTTGACGGACATCCAGAACCTGAGCCTCTTAATGCGTTGCATCTTCGACCTTTCTTCTGCTAGTCGAGTACTCGTCTACTTGGCACGTAACTTGAGCTCGTCCCTTGAGAAATCCTCGTCCTCTTAATCCTCATCCCCTTTCAACCCTATTCCCCCTTAACAAGTCCTCTACAACCCTTTTAGGATGCAGTGATGCTTTGTCCTAATAAAAGGGGCGTCCTTGAGCTTTTACAGTCTTGTCCGTGACTCTCATTTCTATCAATATATCCAAGTCAAGATGTCAAAACATATCCATGGTCTCTAAATCAAGTCAAATCAAAAAGACAGACTGATCCCTCGAAGGACAGCTGTACTATCATTGCTGTATTACTAGACTGATCCCTTGAAGGACAGCTAGGCCAACTTATCAAACATTATCAAGCAAAAATATAGACCACTCCCTCGAAGGATGGCTATGACTACTCTGGCAATAAACAGCAACTATCTTAGAAGCTTCCCGCATCGATCAGCTTCGCAACATGACCATTACATCAAATGACATCTCTATGCAGGCTTCCCGCATCGATCAGTCTGCGCAAAAAAAAAAAAAAAAAAAAAAACGAGTCACGGACATTGGCTTGTAGTTGTCTCAGGGTCTCCTATAAAAAGGGGCAAGGTTATTCCTGCTCTTACACTGGGTTACCCTATCTTCCTCCTATCACCGGCTCAAGGGACTTCGAGCTCACTTTAATGTCAAAGTGATTCGATTACCGTTCTAACTCAACACTGGTCAACGACGTAATGCATGAATGGGGCTTTGGTTCTAATCACCCCTATCTATGCTTCCTTTCTGGTCCTTGTCAATGAAAGAGCAATTTTCCTTTCACCTTTTCTCTACACTTTGGTCACGCTTTGGTCACGTCTCTTGTCGACTCATCCTTAAACCAAGCCAACTTCAACATTTTTCAACCCAGCCTCGACATTTTCAACACGACATCAGGCATCATCCTTGTCCTTTTCGCATAGTTTCTATGGACACCAATACACATGGAAACTACCGACCAGACCCAATTTATGTTAAGCATAAACCAATACTTGCTGAAGCATAAATAGACCCTTTATTCATTTTTAGCATATATCCATCACGACTATGGAAACTTGCTAGAGATGAAAGACTCTCGACCACTTCTACAGAATACACCATCTGTAGCATCCTTTTATCCTCATCTTAGCCTCATCATTTCGACACATGACCAATCTCATCATCGACCATTTTGACCCTCTTTGTCCGAACTACATTGGTGTGAGGCCCTAAGACAAGGGCTATGTAGGCAGCACTCAGATACCACATCTTCTGAGGTTAGCTCGACCACCCCCGTTTGTTCATCGCTATGATGGACAAACCTTCTCTTCTTTGACTCTTATCACGCCCAACTTCATCACTTTGACCAAGACCTTTGACCACAACCAGTCATCGACTTTGACCAAGACCAATCAAACCCTCTGACCCTCCCTCCCTTTTTGGGAGAACTACATCGGCCTGAGGCCCTATCATCAGGGCTATGTAGGCAGCACTCAGTTGACATGGGGTCTTCTAGGGATAGCTCGGCCGCATCCTTTCATCCATCCATCCTCTTGACCAATGACCATTGGCGACCATGCCTATCTCCTTCGCCCTCAGCCTTCTTCCAAGACAATGTTGCCTTGGTTGTTTTTGCGTGTATGCTATTCCACGGCTGGTTAGCAGAATTGTCCGCAGACTATTTTTGACCCTTCACAAGTATAGGATCGCGAGCCAGTTGATCCCTACTACTTGTGGCTTTTTCATGTTTCTGGGAGCACTTCCTGAGCCCTGGATACCTGGGACACGACAACCATTTGGAGCTTCAGCTTAGATTGAGTGACCCGATCAGCAGACGACTAAATGCTGGGGCCCGGTTACTTCAATTTTGGCACTCCTTGACCCTTGACCATGCAACAATTTGACCTGACCCTCTCGTGAAGTGGACTACGCGCAATCATGACTATGGCAGCGTTTTCACTCACTCTTTTCTATCCATTTCTTTGTCAAATCGACACTCGACCTTCGGTTCCCTTCTCTCGACTATCGCTTTGAGGGAGGAACACCTCATCCTTCTTCTGGGGCAACCAACTCCTGTTTTTTGTCTTGCAGTTCATCTAGAACAACCAACAAGACAAAAAGGGGCAAATGTAGACACCGCAAACGTGTCTGCACCTTGGTTCTCCCCCTTGGTCCTTTCTCCCTCCTAGTCCTCCTTGGTCCCTAACCCACCTAGGTCTTATTAATTAAAAAATTAACATCTTTTAATTAATTGAGGCCCCCTTTCCACCCTACCCTTGCCTCCTTGGATCCTCCCTTGAATCCCTCCACCTTCCCCTAGCATTTATTAGCCCAAATCTCACCATTATATCCCCCCTCGTCCATTTTGGCAACCTTGCGACCGCTCTGCCCATGACCCCTCGCTCGGCGGCGTGCAAGAATGGGCAGAGGCTATTTTTAGCCTCTGTGCCCATCCTGCGACCGCCGACGTCGGCGACCCTTCGGCCAACATCGGTGAAACTACCGGCGTCGGCAGCCTTCATTATCCCCTTCTGCGTCCGTTGCACCCCCTGGACTCTTGAGCTCGCAAACAGCTTCTCTCGGCGCTTTGGCTCTCATCTCTCCTCCGTCTTAACCTCGTACAGCAGCAGCAACAGGTGAAGCAGGCCCTGGATCAGTATCTTCTCCTTGCAGCAACTCTTCAGTGGCTCCAGCAACATCTTCCTCTCTCTTCTTTCAGCAGGCTACAGGTAAGCTAGTCTGGTTTTATTTCATTTCTTCAGTTTAATCATCTGTCTTCTATTGTTTTCTGTGTCTCTTCCTTTGTCCCTCCCCCTGAGAGGCTGCAAAGCCTTCTCAGGCCCCTTCCTCTGTGAATCCTCCTCTTCCCTGTCCTCTGTGTCTCTTCCTCTCCCCTGCATCTCTGCCTAAGACCATCCACAGACCCGTCCATCAGACTCAGACCCGTCCATTAGCCTCAAACCCGTCCACGGACAGACCACAGACCAAGACTTAGACCAGACCCTGCTCAAACCCGACTACAGGCCACAACCCCGACCGATGCTGGTCACTTCCCCAACCGACGCCGACAGTATAGCCGACGCCGGCAGATCAGGTAACCGACGCCGGCGACATCACCGACCTTGGCGACTGTCTTCAGCCCAACTCCTTCATTCAGGTAATCATTTTGTTTTCTTCTTTCCTTTTTAATCTTTTTGTCACTTCTGTATTCTGTCATTCTGTTTTTTATCAGTCACTTATCTTATCAAAACAGTGGGTTGACCTCCCTTAAGGAAGTTTTTACACTTCTGGGAACAAGCCTTTGCTTGGCAACCCACTGCCTATCTGTCTAACGTTTTTCTTGTCCTAGTTTCCTTTCTTCTTGCAGGTGTCATTCCTCCACATCCAAAGAGGAGTGCCCACGAACGTCTGGATTTACGGTGCGCAATCTTATGTCCAGGTACTTCCAAGCCTTGTCCTTTACTTTCTTCTAGTTTCTTTCTTTATAGTCTGAAAAGCAAATTTGAGGTAGAAACAGGTGGAGTATTGACTAGACATATGGAGGTCAATTGTTAGTTGAACTCCATTTTCTTGTTGGATACTCTAAGGGTAGATGGATTATCTAATAATAATGTGGAGGTTAACTATAAACATTACCTACATGTGTGTACTGGATATTCCTAGGGTCCCTCCCCTTCGTCTATTTCACTAGCATGTTATCCCTTTGATGATGGACCCCAATTCTTACATTCTTGATTACTTACATCCATTTTGCCTATTCTATTTCTCATTTTCCATGACACTATTACTTTTTAACCTCTACATGATCTCATCTTCCCATTTCTCAATTCTAGAAGCATGCACCACAATCATAGGACTATTTAAGAATATTCATTTACTACACTGGTTGGTTACCTACAATGAATTAGATAATTTTCATTGTTGAATTTTGAACCCCATTTAAAATTTGTTATCATGGAAAACATTATATTTCATACACTTTTATTATTTTTTATTTAAACATTTTAAAATTTATCGTGTGCACCATTTTATTTTTTACACTAAAATTGATAGACAATATTGATTTAATTTTTTTTTTTTTCATTTTCCAAATGAATATATTATGTCATGTATTGATGTCATGTTGTGGGATAATTAAAAATAACCTATAATGAGATCCATGGTTTTTGTGGAGGCAATAGTGTGAGATTTTATTTTTTTCCATGTTACAATCATAACATAGTTTTAACCATATTTTGACATCCATTTGACTATCATACAGGATGTTTTCTTCTTACTTGGATATAATAATTTAAAAAGTCTGATATCTTGATTATTTAACCCTTAATTTTCCAAGTTAGGAAATCAAGATTAAATAACATTATTAATTATTAGATATGAATGTCCTCACTTTGCATACACTCTCTCTTGATCAGATTTTCATGCCATGATTCTTTGGCCATAGTAGAAGAAAGGAAGAAGAATGTTGTAGCTATAAGTAAGTTTGTTTTATTTTACCAGATATTTTAGTTGATCAATCATGATATAATATGTTCACATAATGGGGTTATAAATCCTTCAATGTATAAATTGGACATAGAATACATTGTACTTTTATCACACATAAATTGGACATATAAATTGTTCAACTAATGTGTAAAATTCATTACACTTATATCCCATCCATAAATAGGTAATGGATATAAATAATTATTATTTTGTTTTCTTCTCTCTACATGAGTGTGTGCCTTTGTTATTTATAAAATTTTATTCTCATTAGTATATAGTGCTCTAATTTAATTTCTATGAAATAGTGTGTATGTAATGCTATTTTTCAATTATACGATTACTCCTAACCCAAAACATAGTTGCCATCCTTTTGAGAGCCTTCACTCATTAGTAGCTAAATTATCTCAGACAAATTTACATGGCATAACTGAATAAGGAATGAAGAAGTTTTATAGCTTTGCATAATCATCTGATAGAGTAGAAGAGACACCAACACAAATAATTAAAGACATGTTGGTTGAACTAAATGACATTGATTTGGTAATAGGAAAACATTATTTGGTTGTAGGTTGCTTTATTTAATTATTTAAGTGATTATAAGTTTTATATAATGATAATATTTTATCATTTCTAATTTGAATTTAGATACAGACAACCCTTGGTGGTTTATAACCAATGCAAGTTGTTAATGTTGTTGAACATGGACCTTCATCTCCCCTAGTTTAAAATGTTAGTACCATGAATTTATGGTATTCAAAATTTAACCATTATATTCTAGTGATCAATTGTGATTTCAAATTTCAACTATTTCATTTATTGTTCAACCTTTTAATTGGAATGTGGAGCATGATCATTATGCCAAACATAGGAGAAGCTTCCCTATGTTCCCCTAACAACGTCAGTGAAAAAGGGAACAATCAAGGAAGGTGGTAAGTTTTTATTAATTTGTTATATCCAAATGTTAATAATATTTTATTCAATTACACATTTGAATTATAACTAGTGCATTACTTTTATATCACAATAATGGTAACGAGGATGGATGCATTTTTTCCATTCATAGGAAGAGAAAAAAAATTGAATGGATGAAACCATGCTCTACAACCTCCTTCTATGCACATGGACAACCTCCTTCCATGGAGAAGGGAATATGTGGGGTTTTTTATTTTATATAATTTGTATGAAACTTGATTATGATTGTCACTTTTTTATTTTGTCTACAAATGAACCTATTATTATCTCTAAGGAAGAAACAAAATAACCTCTTTTATCATAGTATGAGGATGATTCATATTACAATGTTACAAATGATTCCCTTGATACAACATTAATTATTATTTCACATTTTCCATTTTCATTTTACACATATATCTTATTGTATACCTATTTGAAATTTTTAGTTGTTTCTCTTCTTTTTCAATTAAATAATGGTTTTGAAGAGGGATTCACACATGTTTCATTGGAGATCAAGGACTTTGAAAATTTTGAGCTTTCAAAGGATACATCAACCTCCTCTTTGCATGCACTCAGGCCTAATTAGAAGGAGAAAGTAATATGTTGAGATTTATGAGTGTCTTTTTTAAGACATATGAAACACATTTGTGATATTTTTTTTATTGATTTTACCTACATAGTAACTTGTTACCCTCCCTTGCAAGAAGAGAAAAAGAATGAAATGAATGACCTATGCAACCTCTTAACATGGACATGGGCATAGACATAAGGAAAAGGTAATATGTTGGGATTTTCATGTGTTTATTTAAATCATATAAAATATGAATATGATATTTTTTAATTTTTTTATCTGCATGGACACCTATTATCTTCCCTCAAAGGAAAAGTAAAAGAATGGAACAAATTACCTCTTTGAGTGCACACAGGCATTCTTAAAAGTACAAGGTAGAATGTGGGGAATTGTGAGTTTTTAAAAGTGATATGAAACAGTAATGTAACCTTATTTATGTGATTTTAATTGCATAAGAACATGTTACCATATTTGAGTAAGAAATAGAATCAAATGTTTCATGTGAGCATGAAGATGATGTCAAATTTTAACTGCCATAGGGTTTTTATAGTGACATACCATGATTTGTACATTATACAAGGGAAATTCTCCCATGTTTTTATATTTTTAATTTAGACATATATCCTATGAATTTGAAATCAAAATGCTTATTTAATTTGAACCTTTTGATGTTTATATATTATTTTTGAGTATGAGGATCATGGATACAATATTATACTTGAGTTTGGATATAGTGACGGGTTCTATTGTATTTCATCATAATCTCTTGTATTTTAAAAGTATGGGAAGAAATTATCGTCAATGCCACATTTCAATTCACACTGTATTGAAATTCACATATTACCTCAATTCTAGATCATCAAATAACAAGGCATCAAATCAAGAGAAGATAATAGACGTATGTGGAATGGAATTTTCAAAGACAAATACAAGAGATGCACAAATTGAGGAAAGTTGACTTTAAAAAATTATTTATGACTCCAAAAATTTGAGCCCCGAAGGGTTGATAGATATATAAGAAGACATCAATAGTTACAATTTTGAAGAAAATAAAGAGAAAAGGAGGCTATCGATTCTAAGGTGGAGGGAATTTGTGAAATTAAGTGATACATTATGTGTTTTCTATTATAGTAATTTCCTCATCAATACATTCCCATATTGTGCTTACACAAGTTATAAAACTTGATAGGAAAAATAAAATTCCTTGGGAGCCCCTCTATTTATATAGATATGGCCTCCAAGATATAGCCTATGAAAAAATTATATATAGATGGGGATGGGGGCATCCATATGAAGTATGCCTTCCACCTTCCCCCTCTCTCTATATATGGGGAGCCCCTCCCCTTTATATTTAAACTCCCATATATATATATATATATATATATATATATATATATATATATATATATATATATAGGGTCCCATATAGATTTTAGTTTATATATATGGCCTCTTACCAACCATTGGTGCCCCATCCCCATCACTATCTAGGGATAGGGTGAGAGGCCATATATATAAACTAAACTCTATATATATGGCCTCTCACCCTATCCCTAGATAGTGATGGGGATGGGGCACCAATGGGTGGTGAGAGGCCATATATATAAACTAAACTCTATATGGGACACTATATATATATATGGGAGTTTAAATATAAAGGGGAGGGGTTCCCCATATATAGAGAGAGGGGGAAGGTGGAAGGCATACCTCATATGGATGCCCCTATCCCCATCTATATATAATTTTTTCATAGGCTATATCTTGGAGGCCATATCTATATAAATAGAGGGGCTCCCAAGCATCTAATATATATATAGGCCTGGTGCCCAACTATACTCAAGGAAGGACACCTGCTCAACCTGTCAAAAGGCCTATATATCTATATGCCATCCCTATGTAGACTAAATCTAGGAGTGGGAGAAGGGCCCTCTATATATATGGATGCTCACTCCACTGATCTTGACCTGGCCTATATAATTCGGACTCAATACCAAGTGGGACATATCTATAGTGGATAGATGGGGTATCTATTCTATATTGGAGTTATATACATTATTTACTAGGACCAATTAGGATATGGATAATTGGCTCAAGGCTACACACACACACACATGTGTGTGTGTGTGTGTGTGTGTGTATATGTATATGTATATATATATATATATATATATATATATATATATATATATATATATATATATATATATGTATATATATATGTATATATATATATACGTATATATATATATATATATGTATATATATATATATATATATGTATATATATATATATATATATGTATATATATATATATGTATATATATATATATATGTATATATATATATATATATGTATATATATAGATATATATATATATATATATACATATATATACATATATATATATATGTATATATATACATATATATATATACACATATATACATACATATATATACATACATATATACATAGATATATATACATACATATATATACATAGATATATATATATATATACATATATATATATATATATATACATATATATATATATATATATACATATATATATATATATATATACATATATATATATATATATATATACATATATATATATATATATATATATATATACATATATATATATATATATATATATATATATATATATATATATAATTTGAGGGCATGAATAGTAATAGTTATAGGCCCATAGGTAGTAGCGTGGAAGTCCCTCACCCTCCCATTCCATAGCTTCCTATATAGCCCATATAACTCTATAGTTTAGTTTAGTTTAATTTAGTTTATATAGAGGGGAGGGTAAAAAAACTCCATCTATATAGAGATAGGGGCCACCCTATAGATAAAACCTAAATAGATATATAGGTCTTGGGGGAGGTCCACCTTATAGATAAGATCCTATTCACTACGCTCAAGATAATCTAGGTAGACCCTATCCTATATAGAATGGGGGATCAAGATAACCTAGATGGTTTAGCACATAAAAATGAACGAAAGAGTAGAAGAAATGTTTGAAGAAATATTTTATGCTTGATGGATTTTACAAGTTTTGGAGATTCAATATGTTTTTGTGATATATCATCTCAAATGTTATGGCATATTAAAGAGGGTGGAAATGTGATCTCAAATACTATAATGAGAATTTTGCCATAAGGAAATTGTATGTAGATATTGATCTTCAATAAATAAAATGTCTACAAAAAGGGAAAGAAATTCAATTCAGTTCAAGAATCATTTCATAGAACATTTTCATGTGTTTTATTATTTGCAATGGATAGGTTGTTAAAATGGTAACATGTTACAAATCTTTTGTTTTTATTTTTTGGTTTTTTGGGTCTTGCTCACATGTTTGATGCCTACAAGTGCCATTTGTGTACTATGGTCTTTTTTATTTTTGTGTTGGTTAGTTGGGTCTTGTTTATAGTCATGTGTTTGGTCTATTGACTAGGTTTTTACATTAATGATATAATGTGCTTTAAACTAAGTTGAATGTTTTTTAATTTTAATTATGTCTCTTTTAAAACCCTATTCATATCTCATTCGTAAACTAAAATACATTTACGATTTTTTAAGACATTGAAGGCCATCATATTATCCAACTAAAACTCATTTTGGCCATCATTATGTATTTTCCCATACTTAGAATTAATGCTATGTAATAAAATATTATTTTTGAGTTTCACCCCACATCATTGATAAGTATGTGCTATGGGATTTATAATATATGATCCCCTAATGTGGAATTATAAAATTTAGTTATTTATCATCATTCTAGTGGATATAATTTAATTAATATAACATAAGGTTACTTTATACATATCACCTCTCTTCAAATTGAACCCAGAGTTTCACTACATTGTGCCTCTATTCCAAAATAATGTTGCAACCAAACATGCACACCTTCAACAATGGTCATGCTTTCTAGTTGATGCCTTAATGGATGAATGAAATTTTAATAGATAACACTCCCTTGAATTAACAAATATTTTAGACTAAAATATACAAACAAATGTCCATCTTGCCCTCACTAAGTGTAATCTGAAGTGGCTAAAAAATCTATTAGTATATTAGGAAGAACTAGTTATTAATATTGTTTCATATGAATAATACTATCTTGGTTCATTTATATTTTAAGTTAGGTTTATTTTTAGATTATAAATATTGAGATAAACCTTGATATTATTATATCATGCATATAAGGGTCACAAAAGTAATTATGTCTTGGAATGTGCATTAATGTGCAAGTTATATATCTTGACCTTGATAAACTAGTTGAAAGATGATCAGGAACATCATGTGTTATGAAGGTTCAAATTTTATAACTTTATTTGAATCAATTATAAGAATAACTTATTCAAGTAGTATAATTAAAAAATTTCTAAATATTCATATTAAATAGTATAATAAAAGGAAAAACATAAAATCTTAAGATTTTGATACTATCCATGATGTATTACACAAAAATTATATCAATGAAGGGATAAACACACACAAAACTTCCCATTGTGTGTTTCATATCCTCCATATAGAGCATGATAAAGTCTTTTGATGCATATAATACATATATGTTTATCAATTGAGAGTCCTATTAGTTTCATCCTAGCTTTAATACCATTCCATAACACATACAACCATGTTAAATACCATAGATAACAGATTGTGTTGACATAGATTTTTTTAATAAAATATTTATTTATCCCATGTCTTTGCCACATTATATGCTAGGTGACATGTACCATATATAATTTCCATGTATGGGGCTTCATTCATCATGCCAAGTGCCAATTACTTATTATATTCATAGTCAAAGTTTGAGTACACAAGTCATCATGAAAATGCATTATTATAAAATTAAATGACAATAAGAAAGTGATCATCATAGACACCCCTCTGGTCCCATTAGAAGACAACATCTAAATTTCCTCATTTTATAATTTCATCTAGGTATAGATTCATACTGTAACTTTATACAAAAACATCATAAAAGCTATAAGGATATTTATCCACTTTCTTGTAGTTAAGGGAAAACTCACAACCTTTACATTATTTTTAATGCTATACAATGACTAAGTATATATATTAATTGCTTGTATATCATCCTTTATTAAATTCTATTTAATGACCTTCATATTTCTTGTATGTATAATACCCTTTACATTCTATGTAATGGTCTATGTTTTCCATCTTCCTACATAAAGGAAATAAGACAATAAACCATCAGTCTATATAATGGTCTACTATTGTCCATCTTATTACAATATATATAATACCCTACATCTTGGTAATCTCTATAATACCCTTTACATTATATGTAATGGTCTACGATTGTCTATCTCAATACATAAATGAAAGGAACCAATAAACCATGGGTCTGTATAATGGTCTACTATTGTCCATCTTATTATAGTCTATATAATATAATACATCTTGGTTGTTTATATAATACTCTTTACATTATTTGTTATGGTATACTATTATCCATATTGATACATAAAGGAAAGGAACCAATGAATTAGGTGTTTGTATAGTGATCTACTATTGTCCATCTTATTACAATATATCTAATATCTAACATTTTAGTTATTTGTATAATACCCTTTACATTATGTGTAATGGTTTATTATTGTCAATCTTGATACTTAAAGGAAAAGAAGCAATGACCATTGATATGTATAATGGTGTACTATTGTCCATCTTATTATAGTCTATATAATGCCCTACATCTTACTTATCTGTATAATACCCTTCATATTATTTATAATGGTATATTGTTTTCTATTTTGCTAAAAAAATTAGGAATAAATGAAGTTGCATGTCATTATATTAAAATGTTTTTATTTGTTTAGTAATGGACATAAATATAAATAAAAGTAATGGAACCAATGTTGTCAAGAGGAAACTAATTAACATTTTGAGTAAAAATTGTGATCCCAACAATCATACTTCAAGTGACATCCCTTCATAGGATTAGATGTCTGTTAGTGTCATATACATGGTTTTACTTATGTGTATCTTCTAAGAAGCCCAATCTCACTCCCCCAAGAATTTTTTGGACCAATCTAAAAGTCTTAAATAAATGAATGCAAAGGTGGATAATGACCTTCGAGAATGTGAACTAAGACATTTGAAGACTAGTTTGGATGTATGGTAGTAATGGGAAAAGGTTAGCAAAGAACAGAGGAAAACTTGAAGGAAATCATTGAAGAAATGAATAAAACCATATCATCTCTAAAAAATGAGAATGAGGAGCTACAACTTTGTATTGAACATGTAAGGAAAGAAAAATTATAGGCTCAAATGTGGCTCAAGGATCAAATTACATCACTAAGAGTACATGAATATGTGTCAATTGATATTCATATTGCATTGGAATTAGAGCATTATAGGAATATAAGACAAAAAAACATTATGTGGAAGATATTATAGTGTGGACAAACTTTACAATCCATATTATGACTTACTTTAAAACAACTCCCATCACATCCATGTTTCTTAACTCCAATGCCAATAATGTAATGATCAATATTAGTTTACTCCTTTACAATGGTTCATTTCACTATAGTTTTTAACTTTTAAGTTGTATTTGATTCATCTCATAGTATTTGTTAACTTTGTATTTATCCTAATTTCTACCTATTATAAAATATAAATATGCATGCCTCACAATAATGTGAAAACTGAAAACTTTCTTAACACCATGTGTGCTTAATTGGCTAAATCAAGTATGGTCAATTTACTGGCATATGAAATATTTAATATGGATGATTTAATTTTGAATTTAAGCTATCTTTTATTTATGTTTTCTATTTATTGTCTATGGTAATATAAAATCTATAGAAAATATTAAATCATATTATAACTTGTTGACACTCTTATGGGGTTCAGTGATAACAAAGTGAAGCCCAAATTAGGGATTCTAAAAAATGTACAAAGTGATACTTACAGTATTTATGTGTCAAGTGATTACATCCTTGATACAATTCTAATCCTTATTAACTTTACATTAAGGAATTTCTTACCAATGGAAACACTTGGTAATGATGTAATCATTATTGTCAATTGATATTTCTAGCCATTATTATCTTAGCTAGATGTAATAAGGCATACTAATATCAATTATAACATTTAAGTATTATGAAAAATAATTTGAAGAACATATTTAAACTTTCATTCATTTATAATACTAATTAAAACTTGACATGGTAAGTACACTCTACCAAGATAGAGCCCTCAACTCACTACTTATACATACATTCTTTTGTTCTTTCCTATTCCCCAAGAAATACCCTAATATTATACACATAACACATATAATGGTAATATCATAAATATATTAAAAAAAATAGTTTTCATAAAATAGCATGTATACCCTCCTGATTCCCCCTAAACTCTAAAATAGAGTTGCATGTTGGGCATCTCACAATATCTAATCTAGCATCATTGACAACATGTCATCACCATAGTGCCAATGATGGTGTATGTTTTTCATCATTTGTATTCAAATTTAAATCTTAAATTGGAAACATAGGATCATTAAAAATGTCTTATAACTAAATAATATATGAAACCACACTAATATGACTAGATGAAGCACCACTACTACTTTCTCTACCCCACCTTCCCATTACTTTCACATCCCAAACATCGTGTATATATTTGATCTTCACATCAACAAATTTCCACATAAGTGACTATGCTTGTGTATGAAGTGTGTCCATCTTCTTGCCTCTTACATAATTATTACCAAATATTTGACCACACATTAATTTAGAATTGATTTCAACAACCACATTCTCTACATTTTGATCATATTCATAGGACCATGAAGAATAGTTAGATAATATGAACCATTCAATTTGATACCATCATTAATTGGATTAGAATTAAATTTTATCACTTTTTTCTTTAGACCATAAATAATATATGCATATTTGAAACATGCATTGCTTATATAATAGTAAAGAAAAATATGCAAGACATATATATATTGTCCATAATCCTATGCAAAAAAATAAAATATTTAGAAAACATAAGCATCTTCAAGATTAATATAATAATCTGATGTTAATGAAAATGATTTTTCACTCCCTAACCTCAAAAATTTCATATAATTATCCTTGGAGAATGCAAAAAAATCAAAAACCAACAATGTACATTTTTACCATACATTGCATTAACATATGTCATATATGGATAGAAATGAAAACTTTCCAATTATTCTCTAAAAAATTTGACCTTATCTAAAAAAAATATATTTTTACTCCATACCCTTCTTCCAAGAACAAATAAGTTAAAAAAAAATGGGTGGACTATTAAGACTAGTTCCCCTCTAAATTAAGGTACAACTCCCTTTAAGATTTTCAATGAATTCAAATATTCCGATACCCTTTTAACCAGAAAGTGTTTTAAAGGTAAACTAACATTCACACATCATAATGTTATGACTGTGATATTTTATAATAGTAATGGATAATAGAATACACAGATTATATTTTTAATAACAATCAAATAGATAAACATATATATTGTTGAACTAGTAAAGGATTAAACACATACAATGAATTGTCTAATGGAAGAATAATTACTATATGAAAGAAGATTTCACACAAAAAACCTAATTTCAAATACTCAAATGCATAGATCTAATTATACAATAGTTGATTCTCCTTTTCATTCACAGATGAAAAATGTTTCAGACAAACATCACATATATTGTCAATAACAATGATCTGGTTTTGAAATTTCTTAACTCTTTTTCTTTTCTATCTCCTTGCCTTTTACAACTATATATATATAGTTTCCATAATTCATCAATATTTCAAACTAAACTAGAGTTAAAGTAACTCTACCCCATAACGGATTTAGTTTTTTACAAATTCACTTAAAGATCATGTTTTGAATAGAAAAGTAACTGAATAGCTAAATAAAAAAACTATGCAAGTAAAATCGTTATTGAAGTGATGGATTAGGATCTCCAAATTTGTTGTGTTCAGTTGGATAGACATGTCGAGCTTTCCACTCCTAAAATTCTACAACAAACTCTTGAATTTTTAAGAGATTGGGAATATTGACGTGTTTTATTCTTGCCTTCTAGATGTTTTCTTCCCTCTAAATTTTTCCCATCTTTTTTGCGTGCTCCCAGAGTGTGTCAATGAAATTATAAAGAAGTGACTTTACCTTTGAGATCTGAGAGAAATTATCAATTAATAAATTGTCACTTTCATTAATGATGTTGATCTTTTCCTTAAAGGATTAAATCACAATATTGATGTCCTTTTTCTACTTTTCCATCATCTTTTATGTATTTGACATCAATACTATGTAGATCATGTTGTAATGACTAAATGAATTTAGTTATTTCCTTGATCATTTTTATGATTTTGATTCACCCTTGTTGGGATACTAAATTCCTTCATTCAATGTTTTTCTTACTTACATATAATAATCTTCATCCAGTCCTATCAAATTATTTTATGACAAAAACTTTTTTATTCCATACTTTTGAACCTCATCAATTTGGTTCATCACACTCATCCATTTTCCTTCATCTTTTATCCACAAAGTGTTTTGAGTCTTCAAACCTTCAATAGTAATTGTGTTTAGATCATATACATTATTCAATTTATGAATGTATTATGTACCTTTCTGGATGATGCGATCCAACCAATTATCAATACCCTGGTAACCATTTTACTTCTGTGTATTTGGTCCAACATCTTTTGATTAATAGGCAATTTTGGGTCAAAAGACAGAAGAAGTTGGGCAATTGGTTGTGGATCTGGACTATGAATGGCATCGATGTACTATATCATTGACCACACAATCTATTTTAACTCCCTTTTATCTTTTTCATCCTTCCAAGTTCTGTTGACTATCCTTTTGGTGGATGCTTCGAGGTGATGCACATATATGGCACATGATGTAGTCCCAAGATCTATCTTTTCAATTGTAAAATCTTGAACTGTAGGATCTTGAACTTCCTCATTGGTTCTTGGCCAGGCTATTTCTGCATTCCAATTCCCTATATTAGGATCAACATCTATCTTGGATGTTGTTTTTAACTTTTTGGATTTGGGAGTTTTCTCTAAACACTTACTCACCATATCCTCCAAGGGCAAAGAAAATGGTACTATTTTCCTTTTATTGTTGATTGAGCTTTCCAGCCACTTGGGTGCAGAGGCTGAGACTTCTTTATCAATATTTGGTTGATTAGAAGATACATTTGAAACAATCATTAGTTTAACAAAATTAGAATGATTCACTATTTATTGATTTGTATTAACCTCTTTTACCGTTAGTGAATCATATTATTTATTACCTTTGCCTTCTCCTGAATCTTCTTTAGAATTCAAATCCACAATTACTTTTTTAGAAATCTGACTCTTTCTCCTACTTTGGGTCCTTGATCTAGTGGCACAAGGAGGCAAAGTAGTTATAAGGGCCTTCTCAAATTCTTTTATGATAGGATCCATTCCAATTTTTGACTTGGAAGTACATGCATCACAAATAGAAATAAGATGGTTAGAGGAGCTTATTACGGATGGTGATTCAATTATTAATGAACATTGTTGGAAAGCTATGTTTTGAGCTCCCCCCAATTTTTTCTCTCTCAACCATTTCTCAGTTATCCTTATCATTATGAAGGTCTTAACCTCATTTCTATCTTATTCATTTTTCTCCCAGTCAATTTTTGGAATAGGTGATTATTTTATCTGTTCAAATTGTGGATCAGTCACCTATTCTTCATTATCAAATATTCTAGAAATTTCCATATTTAAATTAAGAGTAATTATCTATCCTAGGGAGAACCTAGACCATAGTCTTTTTCTGACCTCAAATTCATCTAAACAATCCTTCCAATGATCCTCTAATTGAGGAATATGTGAAAACCATGTTCCAATATTGATCTGAGCAGCAATTTAAGTGACAATTCAGGTGACAGTTCCACCCCAATTGATGACGAAACTTCTGATAGCCATAACTTTTGCACCATAGCTCCAATTGGCTCATCGTTTAAATTTTTGGAAAGCTAAGAATGAGGAGAATGCTGTGAGATGGAATGTATCTCCTCTAAGTAAAGTTTAACCATATAAAACCCAATGAAAGTGCCCCTAATTTCAATTTTATTAGTGCAATCTAAAAATAGTAATTCCTCAAATTTTGTATTGTTTTAAAGCATGAAAGTCAAACCACCTAATCTCCCTTGAGATCGATGACCTTCCACATCATCCCCCTACTTTAAAAATGGGTATAAATGAAGATGTAACCCAAAATGGAAAATCAAACATCTCTTCCTAGAGATAAGCATATAGTTATATTGTGATCTTGAGTAATAATACATCTCTTCTTAGAGAATTTAATGTTACTGTGTTATTTCTATGTTCTTGAAATATTTATCAACTAGAACTTTTGATTTTTGGATTAGTGGTATCAGAGTGGTTTGTCTTGAGAGTGTATGATCTTGAGGATGAGGTCAGGCTACAAGAAGCTTGGGTAGAAAATAACAGAGCTTCCAAACTATCCACCTATTCATTCCAAACAACTTCAAATGGTATATGACACTGAGACATCTGATCCTTTCAAAGAAATGGTGAATGAATCCCTCCAATGGCAACAAGCATAGATGTTGTAAAAATTTTCCCAAATTCTTCAATAAATCTCAATGGGAAATTTTGGATCCTTAGCTACACTTCCTAGCTCCTCATCCATGGAACATCATTTTAGTGCCCTAACACCCTTTAAGGTTTAGGTGAATTTTGATATTCATAAATTTGAAGGAAAAATCAATGCTGATGTAGTAGAAAATTGGTTAGATCAATTATCTTCCTACTTCTCTATAAACAAATTCACCGATGGAGAAAAGATCACTTTTGCTCTTTTGAAAAAATCATTACCTATGAAAAACTGGTGAGAAGTGTATAAAAAGAGGTTTAATACAGATGACATTAGCCTTGAGGTGGAACCTACCTAGGATGATTTTGTGGAAGTAGTGAAAGAAGAATACTATCTCGTTGGACCATATGATGATCTGTACATACAGTGGCAACAACTTCGCCAAGGTAAGGACCAATCTGTTCAAGATAACATAGATATTTTTCATTTGTTGTCTGTAAGATTGGGCATCCAAGAAAGTGAGAAACATAAGACTCTCAAATATCATGGTGGACTATAATGGTACATACGAGGGGAAATGGAACTCTTCACTTTGGAAACCCTCGGTGAGGTATACAAATTTGCAGTGAAGATTAAGCAGAAGCATGGTAGAAAAAATACAAAGAGTCAGCCCTCAAAATGGAAAAGTCATAAGGAAGGTCAAACATGAGGCCAAAATTAGAAGCAGAAGGAGTTTCAAGATAAGAAACCCCAGAATGGGAAGGCTAGAAAATGGTGTGATTACCACAAAATTGGAACTCACTCCAAAGAAGAATGTCAAGCCATCAAGTCACTACTTTCAGAGTCACAATACTTGACATCTACTACTCTGTCTCATACACAACCCACAATCAAAGAGGATGAAGAATAAATTGTAGATGTTGAGACTGACACCATCGTCACTTCATCATAGACCCGTGAGGAAAGGATAGATGATAAGAAAATATTATTTCACTCCAAACTATGGGTAAAAGGTAAGCCTCTACATTTTATTCTTGATAGTGGGAGTCAAAAGAATTTAATCTCTGCTAAAGTTGTGAAAAGTCTAAATCTATCCATGAAGCCTCATCTAAAGCCATACAATAGTGGATGGTTGATCGCAGGGAGAGACCTCTGTGTCACCCATCAGTGTCTTATTTCATGAGCAATAAAACCTTTCCAAGATGAAGTATTGTGTGATGTGGTCAATCTAGATGTTTGTGATGTACCCTTGGTCAGTCATTCATGTATGAGTGACATGGCATCTATGACTCATGAACTTGAAGAATCACCCTCACTCTTGGAATATGGTGCTACAAGGTACCAGAGGTACCACCTCCCACATCTATTTCCCTAATCATTGCTAAGAAATGTAAGAGATTGGTGGAGAAGACAAAGCAATTTGTTCTCATAGTGGTCAAACCACAAAAATCCAAGAAGGCCGATGTTGCAATCTTGACTACACAATCAACACAACAAAAATGTAGATAGAATGAATCATAGGAGAATATGATGACTTATTCAAGTCACCCATAGGAGTTCCACTACATTGCCAAGTAAAACATTCTATTGATTTGATCCCAAGATCACCTTTGCCTAACAATCATATGTATCACAGATCAATTTCAGAGAATGATGAGATAAAAAGACAAATTCAAGAATTGATCCAAAAGGGTCACATCAGGCCAATTTCTTCACCTTGTGGCTACCCAATTGTCTTGGCACTAAAGAAAGATGGAACATGGAGGCTTTGCATTGACTATTAGCCTTCAGTAAAATCACTATGAAGAATCACTACCCTCTCCCCAGGATTGATGCCCTGTTTGACCAACTCCATGGTAAAAAGTTCTTCACCAAAATTGATCTCAATTTTGGCTATCACCAAATTCCCATCAATCCCACTGATGTCTGGAAGACTACATTCAAATCTAATGAGGGGCTCTTTGAATGGTTGGTTATGCCTTTTGGCTTAACTAACACACATGCAACCTTCATGAGGATGATGGATGACATCCTATGTTAAGACTTGTTCCAAAATCTTAACATTAGGTTAGATTTTTGGTAGGTAATTAATAATTATTGTAAATGGGGCATGCATCTTTTAGTAAAGAAACCCCCATAAAATAAACTTAGTTTAATTATTAGGTAGTTTTAATGTTTTATATTTATTAATTAGAATTGCTTTATGGGTTGTTTTCCTGTATTTAGTTGGTTATAGGATTAGTTGTTTTTACCGGTCATTGGTAAAAACTATATAAATCCATGTTTGCATTGTAAAAGGGTTAACGGAGTAAAGGCACCCTTATGTACTTGATTTTTTGAAAAATTAATAAAATACTTGTGCACTCGCACTAAGCGGGGACAAGGTTCAACCTATTTTGGTTCTGGAGTTATCAGTGGTATTAAAGCATGGTTATTTTGGGAGCATAGTGAATTCGAAGGGGCAAGGTGAAAAATCAATTCACGTGATATCTTTTGGCATGAAATAAGGTATGCCATATAAAATGAATTTTTTTTATTAGTTTAAATGTTTGAAAATTTATTAAATTATTTTAATTTTTCAAATATTATTCACATTTAAACCTGTATTTTCCATATACCGCAGTCTGGTCTTTTTTGATCATTTATACTCCATTTTCCTGTGTTAAACCTCCTCATTTGGCATAAAAAATGAATTTTTAGCATTTAATGTTATTAAATTCATTATTTTTTGGCCAAAATCAGATTTGTATCGCCTATTTTCTGTTGAAAGCCTCTGAAAATTTCCATACATGGCTGCCTTTGTTATTTCTATTCATTCTCAGGCTTCTTGATAGCTAAAACATCTGCAAATGGTATTAAACCTCTGTTTGTGCATTCAAATTGAAAATATGGAATTTTTTTGCACTTGTACGGCCTGTTGTACGGCCTTCCAATGCCCATGTTTATTTTGATCTCATTTCCTACAAATACACCTTAAAAAATTTGCAAAAACACAGTAAAAATCCTTTGTATCCAGCCTGTATGGATTTGTACGGCCTATAGGTGAGAGAACAGGTGAAAAATTAATTCTCCAGCAGCAGCCATGGTGTCCCAGGCAAACATAGCATTGGAATAAAACTCAAAAATTTATTTTTGAGTTTTCTAAAGTTTGATTTTCATAAATTTGCTGTGAGGTCCCACGGGAGAAGATTGAATGAGAGGCTGCAAAAAAAAGGGAAAAAGAATTTGAATTTAATTACTCACATTCACATGTAATTTTTTTTATTTTCCCTCACACAAAAATCTGGTATAAGTAGAAATTTCTGAGTATGATGTTTCACAAATGCTCTTAGAGCAATTAGTTAAGCTTATTTTGTTAGAAGCTTGCAAAGGAGGAGGTCAAGGGTTCAAATCCCTTCTTTTTGGAGAATGTTATTTTTGCCTTGGAATATGTTTTTTTTGAAAAAGGAATATTCCTTTTTTTAAATCTGAATATTGTAAAACACATAATTATTGTATTGTGTTATTTAATTTTTTGAAAAAGGGGTGGAATTCAATCATATTTCTTTTGCATTGTTGTGGTGAGATAAGGGTGTAATTGGTGAAATAAGATTTTAATTTGGCAAAATAAGGGTGTAATCATTGATTTTTTGTGTGGTTAAGTGCAAAACCCATCAAAAATACTTGTTTTTTCTTTTACGCTCTACGCGGAGGTTAAGTACGAAACCCCGTAGAAGCAATGTCTTGTGCAGTGAGTGTGATATTTGTTTAATTTATTTTGCATTTTATCGCATGTTTCTCTACTGCACTTGCTTTCATTTCAAAATGCCAAAAATTCAAAATTTGCTTTTAGATGGTGATAGATTAACAATTTCCAATTATTCAGATTGGAAACGATTGATGGAGGCTTCACTAGTGTTTAATGAGTTATGGGATATTGTTAAGAATGAAAATCCCACATTGCCAATAGAGAAAGACAAGTTAGATATTTTCAATTTGTGTGATTATAAGGCCTTATATCTCATTAAATATTGTTGTACTCATGATACGTATGTTCATATTGAAAATTCTCCTCATAGTTACACTACATGGAAAACATTGTCAGATTTGTATGATAAGAAACCTAAGCATAAGAAGATAGATATTCATATGCAGTTGTTTACTTTGTCATTAGATGAAGATGGGGATATGGGAGAATATATGTCTAAGTTGAAAAATATCACTACTAAATACACTAAGGCTAGTTTTTGAAAACTAGATGATGACCTCATAGTTACTGTTGCTTTGAAAAGACTACTAGGGTCCTATAGGAACTTTGTTGAAATGTTACATGTCTCTTACAAGATCACAGGCATCACCTTTGATAAGTTGGCTAATTTTTTCATCCAACATGACCTCTCTCTACCCAATAAATCCAAGGAAATTGAAGAAGCCCATGTTTTAGAGTCAAAGCCTAGTTCATCTTCATCTGGGCATCAAAACAATAGAGGAAATAGTTCTAGAGGGGGTCGAGGTTACAAAGGAGGTAGATATCAAAATAGAGATAGGGGTCATTCAAATAATCAACAATCTAATCAATCACATTCACATGAAACAAGTGATCAAGGACATGGTCACAATTCATATAGGGGTAGAGGTCAAGGTAGATCAGACATTCAATGTCATAGATGTGGAAAATTTGGTCACATTGCCTCACAATGTAGGATTCCTTTTGATAAAATTTAGAGGCCACAAAAAGTGACTAAGACTAACTCTACTCAGTATGCTGATCATGACTATGATGAATCTAGTAATTTTGCCCATGAGTTTGCATTCACTACTTTGGGGCACATTGATTATATTGAATATGAGGATAGAGATGAGCTCACAGATGTATGGGTTTTAGACACATGAGCAACCAAACACCTGACATTTAGGAGAGATTTCTTTTTTTATTATAAGGAAGCTTCTCTCTCTCCAATTTCCTTAGTAGATAAGTCTATGCATACACCACTAGGACTTGGTTCTATTCGAATTCTTTTTCCTAATGGGTCTATAAAATACTTGGAGGATGTTTGGTATCTTCCCACATTGAAGAAACACTTTCTTTGGTAATTATTAAAAAGAAAGGTTATCAAATTGTGCTTGAAAATGGGCTCATTTACATCAATTCAGTGAAGGATAATTATAAAACAATGTATACAAGATATGAAGATGGAAACTTGGTTAGATTGCATTTTAAGTTGCTTCCTCCCAATATAGAACTTGCGGCAATTGTTGACACAAGTACAAGTACTATGTCTACACAATGGTTATGGCATCTCCACTATGGACATTTGAATATCCACTCTTTAGTGGATTTGCAGAGATATGGTATGGTGAATGGGTTGCCCACTTTTCAAAAAGATAGTATTCTTTGTGAGTCATGTGTTTTGGGCAAATAAAATCAGGAAAAGTTTTCTAAATAGTCATCTTGGAGAGCTAATAGATGTTTACAGTTAGTTCATAGTGATGTATGTGACATGAAAAATTCATCCATTGGTGGGTGTAGATACTTTGTCTTGTTTATTGATGACTTTTCTAGGATGACTTGGGTATTCTTTATGAAAAATAAATCTAAAGTTTTCACTAATTTTGTTGATTGGTTACACTTAGTCGAAAAAGAAACAGGTTCACATTTGGCTACTCTTCATTCAGATAATGGAGGTGAGTATACCTCAAATGAATTTTTAGACTATTGTCGAGAACATGTAATTCATCGACAATATAGTAATGCTTATACTCCACAACAAAATGGAGTATCTGAATGAATGAATAGAACTTTAGAGGGTAGAGGGCACAACACGTACCATGTTTCACTATAAACAGCTTGATGATAAATTTTGGGCCGAAGCTATTGGAACTATAGTGTATTTGAGAAACAACTCCCCCACAGTTGCACTTTTGGTACAAACTCCATATGAGGCATGGTATGGGTTTAAACCCAAAGTTAAACACTTGAAAGTGTTTGGATGTGTATGTTTTGCTTTGGTTCCTATTAAACATAGAACTAAGTTGGAACCACGAAGTTGAAAATGCATCTTTCTTAGTTATTCTGAAGATAAAAATGGGTTTCATTTTCTTGCACAAGATTCAAGAAAATTCAAAGTGAGTCGAGATGTAATATTTGATGAATTTGGGACTATGAACACTGCAGAGATTGATTCTCAACTTGATAGATTAGAGAGGAAAAATGCAAAAAGAGGTAAGGGTTTTAATAATGGGGATAACTCTTCAAAGTTATGGTATGAAACTAAAATTCCTTCACTTCCCTCTCCATCTACAAGTTCACAGGTTGATGACTTAGAAATTGTTGAAAATTCTCTAAGTCCCCCTTCGAATGATCCACATAATGAGAATTCTGGAGTCCTTGATTTGAATAATTTGTATAAGTATCCAATATAGGCTCAAATTACTTTTTTGACTTGATAGAAGATGAAGTTGGTTTAATAGGGCCCAAGAATTCTCAAAAATAGGTGAACTATGCTATGTTTGTTACTACTTCTTCCACTGAGCCATCCACTTTTGAGGAGGCATCTACTGAACATGTTTGGAAACAGGCAATGAAATGTGAGTATGATTCCATACTTAACAATAATACATGGGTTTTAGTTGATCCTCCTCCACATGTTAAACCCATCAGATGTAAATGGGTTTATAGGACTAAGTATAAACCAAATGGCTCCATTGATAAACATAAGGCATGACTTGTTGCAAAAGGATATGTGCAACAAGAAGGTATTGACTATGAGGAAACATTTGCACCAACTGCCAAATGGCACACTATTCATATGGTAATTTCATTAGCAGAACAAAATGGTTGGAAAGTACATCAATTAGATGTTAAAAGTGCTTTTTTAAATGGTGATTTATAGGAAGAAGTCTATATGAAACAATTTCAGGGTTTTGAACAGGTGGGTGCTGAACACAAAGTGTGTAAATTGACAAAAGCTTTGTATGGACTCAAACAGGCACCCAGGGCTTGGTATGAGAAAATGGATTCATACTTGAAATCCATTGGCTTTCATCACAGTGAATCAGATGATACTCTCTATTTTTGAGTGCAGGGTAAGAAAACGGTGATACTAGTTCTCTATGTTGATGACTTGTTTATTACAGGTAATGATGAAAACCATAACAAGTCTATGAAGAAGGAATTAAAAGATGGGTTTGAGATGATAGATCTTGGACTTCTTCACTACTATCTAGGCATAGAAGTAACTCAAAAAGATCATAGTATTTTCATTTCACAAACTAAGTATATTTCTAAGTTATTAGAGAGGTTTGGCATGAGTGATTGCAAACCTGCCCTCACTCCCATGGAAAGTAACTTGAAATTGTCTAAGGATGATAGTAGTGTCTTTTTTGATGGCACCACATATAGACAATTAGTGGGAGGTTTGATATACTTGATGACTACCAGGCCCAATATTTCATTTTCAGTTGGAATTTTGTCTAGGTTTATGCATGAGCCTAGAGAAATTAATTGGCATGCAGCAAAATGAGTACTTCATTACCTTCAGGGAATGAAAACATATGGCCTTGAATACCACCACAACAAGAACTTCAAACTCATTGGATATTGTGATTCATATTTTGGTGGATGTGTGGATGACAGAGTGTCAACCACAGGATACACTATGCATATGGGTTCAGCTGCCATTGATTGGTGTTGTAAGAAGCAGGATATAGTGGCAAAATCATTAGCAGAATTAGAGTATATTGTCACGTGGGATGATTCCAGAGAAATTGTTTACCTTCATCGTATTCTTGAAGATCTTTAAGTTTCTCAGTTTGCTCCTACATAGTTATACATTGATAATCAAAGTGCAATCAAGATGTCCAAGAATCTAGTGTTTCATGCCAAAACAAAACATATGGATGTCAAATACCATTATCTGTGAATGCTGGTGGCAAAGAAAACTCTTGATCTAATATATTGCCCAACTGTTGATCAGACAGCTGATATCTTCACAAAACCCCTTGACAGAATCAAATTTGAAAAATTCAGAAAAATGCTTGGTATGTGTCCAAAGACCTAACTTTGGATCATAGGGGGGTTTGTTAGGACTTGTTCTAAATTCTTAACGTTAGGTTAGATTTTTGGTAGGTAATTAATAATTATTGTAAATGGGGCATGCATATTTTAGTAAAGACACCCCCATAAAATAAACTTACTTAGTTTAATTATTAGGTAGTTTTAATGTTTTATATTTATTAATTAGAATTGCTTTATGGGTTATTTTCCCATATTTAGTTAGTTATAGGATTAGTTGTTTTTACCGGTCATTGGTAAAAACTATATAAATCCATGTTTGCATTTTGAAAGGGTTAACAGAGTAAAGGCACCCTTATGTACTTAATTTTTTGAATTATTAATAAAATACTTGTGCACTCGCACTAAGCAAGGACAAGGTTCAACCTATTTTGGTTCTAGAGTTATCATTCTATGACCCTTCAACTCATTTGTGGTTGTCTACCTAGATGACATACTCATCTATAGTAGAACATGGGAGGAACATTTGCAACATGTTCGTAAGGTGCTTCAAACTCTTTAAGAGCACAAGTTGTATGCAAATCCTGACAAATGCACATTTAGGATGACAATAATTTAGTACCTTGGGTACGTTGTAAATGAGGAAGGGGTCCATGTTGATCCAAAAAATATTTGGGTTATTGAAGAATGGCCCACATGAAGGACCCTCACAAAACTTCATAGCTTCTTGGGTCTTGCAAATTCCTATCATAGGTTTGTTCTTGGATTTTCACATGTTACTTGGTCACTAACCTAAGTGACTAAAGGAGGAGCTAAAGATACATTTCAGTGGAGTGAAATATAACAAAGGGAATTTGAGAATTTGAATAACAGACTTTGCTCAGCCCCTATTCTTGCATTGCCAGATTTGCATCAACCTTTTGAGTTGATGACAAATGCATATAAATATGCCATGGGAGCTGTCATCATGCAACATGGCCATCCTATTGCATATCATAGTGAAAATTTCACTGATATAGTCAAGAAATATCCAACATATGATAAGGATATCTATGCCATTATGCAAGCCTACAAATAATGGAAACAATACATCTTAGGAAAAGAGATGATCATCCACACTGACCACAGACCATTGGAATTCATCCAAACACAAAGCAAACTATGAAATGAGAGGCACTAAAAATGGACCACATATCTTCAAAAATTCCATCTAATAATCAAACACAAAATAGGGAGCTCAAATACAGCTATAGATTATCTGAGCCATCCACCAATTACTGCACTCACTAGATTTTTTGACTTGTGTGGACATGAGACTGCCACTTGGGGTGCATTGTATGAAGTATATCCTACCTTTGTTGATACATATCAGGTGCTTAAAAAAGGTAAACATGTTTCTAATTTCTATTTGCAAGATAATATCCTCTATTATATGGGGCATATCTATGTTCCAATTGCAGAGCAACAGAAGATGATATGGGAAGCACATTTTAGTAAGGACAGTTGGACACTTTGGTATAGAGAAGGCATTGGCAATTCTTCAAAAACACTTATATTGGCCCCATATATGAAAGGATGTGGAAAGATATCTCAAATTTCACACCCATGTTTGATAGCCAAGTCAATAAATAATATGCAAGGATTATACATGCCATATCTAAAACCAACCAGGCTTTGGGAATCTGTCTGAATAGATTTTTTCTGAAGTTTTCCCACTTCAAAACATGATAAGGACTATATTTTTGTGGTAGTTGATCATTTTTCAAAAATGGTTATCATGATTTCTTGTAAGAAAAATATATCTGCTAAAGAAACTGCTCAACTATATTTTAGTCATGTATAGATCCATTTTGGTCTCCCCAAGTCCATTGTCTTAGATCGAGACAGTAGGTTCTTGAGCATCTTTTGGTCCACTCTATGGAAGATGATGGATACCAAGTTGATGAAGTCCATAGCCTTCCATCCATAGACTAATGGTCAAATAGGGGTGGTGAACCACTTGATTATTCAGAT
Organism: Torreya grandis; assembly: GCA_037957365.1. Classification (NCBI taxonomy): domain Eukaryota; kingdom Viridiplantae; phylum Streptophyta; class Pinopsida; order Cupressales; family Taxaceae; genus Torreya; species Torreya grandis. The sequence continues at coordinate 5,489,507 of JARHVA010000159.1, read as the reverse complement.
GATTCAGATGTATTACTCCAAACATCCACATACATGGGATGAGGGGCTTTTGTTCATACAACATGGATATAATCAGGCCCAACATAGCTCGACCAATCATATTCCATTCTAAGTATACTTTGGGTTCCAACCCATGGCACCAATTGATATAGTTGTTCCATTCTCCACCATGGAATACATACCTCATGGAAAATTTGAGGTATCAAAAGCAACAAAGTTCATTGAACAAATGCAACACATCTAGCAACAAGTTCATGACATCCTGGAGAAGATAAATTAGAAGTATAAACAACGTCATGACAAAAATAGGATTGCACACCATTTTGTTATGGATGATAAGGTTTGGTTGTAGCTTCAGTAAGAATGACTTGTAGGCCCACACAAAAAAAATTATCCTCTGTGATATGGTCCCTACACCATCACTAGAAAATTTGGAGAAAATGCTTTTGAGTTGAACCTCCTAGCCTACCTTAGTTTGCATCCAATATTTAATGTGGAGCTCCTCAAGCCATATCATCCACCTCTATTGGACACTTAAGTCGTAGTAGAACAACTCGACATTAATAAACTTGATCCACAAAGTTTTACTCTAGTGGAGGAGGATTAGATTGTGGACACCTAGATGAAGACAACAAGAGGATGCTCTATTTCGCTTTATCGAGTGGTCAAAAGGGGCCATCTTAGCCACCAAGGTGAGTGGCTCACAGAGAATCAAATAAATACATAACTACCACACTTGATTAGGAACATTGATGTAATGGGGACCATTTCTTTTCAAGGAGGGAGGAATGATCCAAGCAGCAATTTAGGCAATAATTCAGGTGATAGTTACACCTCAATTGATGATAAAACTTTCGAGAGCCATAAAATTAGCATCGTAGTTCCAATTGACTCACCGTTTGAACCATTGGAAATATAAGAATGAGGATAAATCCATGAGATGGCATGAGCTTTTCTCAATGAATTTTGACCCCATAAAATCCAATGGAAGTGCCCCAAATTTTAATTTTAGTAGTGCAGTCTAAAAATGGTAAGTTTCTAAAAATAATAATTCCTCAAATTATGTATTGTTTTAAAGCATATAAGTTAAGCCACTTAATCTCTCTCAATATTTGTGACATTCCACATCCTCCCCATAATTTCAAAATGGGCATAAATGAATAATAAATGGAAAATCAGACATCTCTTCCCAGAGATAAGCATATAGTTATATTGTGATCTTGAGTAATAATACATCTCTTCTTAAAGAATTCATTGTTACTATGTTATTTTTGTGTTCTTGAAATATTTATCAACTAGAACTTCTAATTTTTGGATCAAATATCTAAGTTATCCTTGGCAAAACCTTTGCTATCAAATTGGGATTTGACCATGAAATACTAAAATTTAAATTTTTTAAGATCCAATTCTAAATTCAAAGCATCAGATGTTGACTTGCATGAATAATGTCCAAGTTCAACATGAAAAGATATACCAAATTTATTTTTCATTGATAATTTTTTATCTACATGTGCTAATTGTTTTTAGACTTTTATTAACACAAATTGGTCAAAAACATGCATAGGTAACCTCAAAGGTTCACCGTCAAAACCCCTAACTCTGATATAAGTAAACTTGGAAAATTGAATGAAAAAACTAACATAAATGTTGATCATTTGAATAACTTCATCATAAAACATTTTATTGATGTTGTTTGATAAATTAAAAGTCATTTTCCTAGTAAAAACATCATTAACCCTCCTATAATCCTCACAGTAATTATGCATTTGTAACTATGAGTAATAATCATAATTTTTGCTATCTTTAGCCAAGGACGCATGAGATAATCCTACCCCTTATCTTGTAGATGCCAGGAAATAGAAGAGGTATAAAGACATATAAAACTCTTTATTTTCCAAACAACTAATTAAACTCAGATGTAAACATTCAGTGTCAATTTCTACCCAATCTAAATATTGCTCTCCTTGGAGGATCACCGGTTTGAAAAAGTACATCCAATCTTCCTAATAATATGCATGACCATTTCCCTTTAGCCTGTGTAGTAATACTAAAATATATTATACTTTTGAAATCATGTGATTTCTTGTTAATGGTCTAGGTAGTCTTGAACCCCCTTTTTGTCAAAAGCCAATACCTTACAATCACACTCTTGTAAATAGATTTTTTTAATGAAAAATAACCATAGGAAGAAGTAATATTGAGGTTAGAATATGGTTCCTTGGGAGGAATTCTCATCATAGATATTAGGGTTTGTCTATTGATATGTAGTAAAATATTACCATCTATAATCCTGATGCACTTGTTCTGAAGTTCATATCTATTCATGAATTCAAGAACTAATTCAGGGCATTGTATTACCATGGAAAAGGTTGTAGCTTCAACCAACCCACTTTATACTATCTTTTACATCATAGGATTTGACATAGGATTTCTATCCCTTTCCTTAAAATCTTCCAAGTCATATTAGACCAAAGAAGTGTCCCTAATTTTAGGAGAAGAACATATTAGACCAGGACCATGCTCATAATTGAGACATGCAGATTTCATGGTTACAAGTTGGAGAATATAATGAAAATAAAAAGTTTTGAACTTCTTAAATAATGTCGTAAACTCAAAAGAATTATTCTTTCCAACCAAATAGTGGAAATAGCTTATAGTAAAAGTAAAACTCACCTTAAATTTCTCTGAAATCACTGTGAATTTGAGCAACAAATATCTTATACCATCTATGTTATTATCCTTTATCTCATCCAGTCTACTTTTTTGCTAAATTTGAATTGTTCTCTCTTGATACAGATATTAACCAGATCAAATAATTAAACTGAAATAATACGTGCTAAACATTCTTGATAAGACCCACACTCTGACATATGCATTAATAGTAAGCATTTTTTATGCATGATTTTGATGAGTAATGATTATCTATAACCTCATGAAAATTCAAAATTTTCCACTTTATAATGAGTTTCAGATATATTCTCCTCTAAATCTATTGCTAATTTTAACTTAGAGAAATCCTCGATGTGAGATGAGAGTATAGTCATTGAACCATTGAACTTTTGAACTTTTGAAAATGTGGTTCAAATTTAGGGTTTAATGATACATGATGAACTACATAGGCTGACTAATAGTTATATGATCTTTCTAGAAACTTTAAACTTTGAAACATTAAATCGTTAAACTTTTAAACTCTACTGTGTAGGTTCAAGTGGTAGGTTCAAATGGTAGGTTCAAAAATAAACTAATTTATACAAGGGAACTGAGTGAACATGACTCTTTAAAAAACATCAAGTATTGAAATTTTGAACCGTTGAACTTTTGAACTCTGAAAAAGGTTTCAAGTTCAACCAAAAGGTTCAAAATCTTAATTGAAATACACAAAGGGACAATCAGTTTGCTTTGAAAAACTTTGAACCATTAAACCTATTGAACTCTTAAACTCTAAGAAAGGTTCAAGTTCAAAGGTTCAATTCTTTTAAAAATTTACACATAAAAGGTGATAAATGGGTGAACTTTTTTTATGGAAAAATTAATGGAAATTTGAATAAGGGTGACTCAAAAGGTAACATTGGCTCTGACTAGGGACTTCATTTTATTAAAAAATGTAGAGAACTCAAAACATTTGGTTACTCATAAATAGAGACACAAAAATGGAAGAAAAGGAGAAAGACAAACCAAAAATAGGAAAGGAAAACATGAAACGCAACAACAAGGGAAAGGCTATGTACAAAATAGGGGACACCTGTTTCACAAACAATATAACTTAAGATCATATCCATCATAGGATAGGCATAAAATAGCTCCTTCCAAATATTCCAATTTAAAAGAATTAGGACCAAGTACCTGATAAATTTTGAAAGGCCCTGTCCAAAGTGAATCAAATTTTCCATGTGCTCCTTTAGGTTCTCTCATTCTATCCCATAACAATACTTCATCTCCTTCCATGAACTTTCTAGGTTTAGTTTTATGATGAAAAATCTTTTTAACCCTAGGCTGATTAGTAGTAATATGATCAACTAGTTCATTCCTCTCCTTCTCAATCTTACTCGAAAGAATCTTGAAAGTACTGATCTTCAAGAACATTTTATAATTTAGCTATAGATAATTCCAGAGGTAATGATAATTGTGCTTTTATCTCATAAACTAGCTCAAAAGGTGCCATTCCTATTGCTCTTTTTGGGGTTACCCTGTCAGCCCAAAGTGCTTCTTATAGTTTCTTATGCCAATCTCTGGGGTTATCACTTACCAATTTCTTCATGATGGATATCAAATTTTTATTACTGGATTCTACTTGTCCATTACCTTGAAGTCAATAATCTGATGAGTAAGAAAGAGAGATACTATGTTCATAGTAGAATGAAGTAAGTTCTATTGAATAAAAATTGGTAGAGTTATCTACCACAATATTTTGAGGAACACCAAAACGTACCAGTATATTTTCTTTGAGAAAATTACATCCCATTTTTGAAGTGGTTCTCTTCACAGGGGTTGCTTCAACCCATTTTGTAAAATAATCAATTGATGTTAAAATATGTGTATGATTGGCACTTAAAAGAGGTGAAAGAGGCCCAATGAAGTATAATCCCCATTGTTTGAAAGTTTATTCAATAATGACAGGCCTCAGAGGTAATGTTGTAAGTTTTGGTCTTCCTAAAAACAATTTGCATTTTTCATAGTTAGCCACCCATTTATATGAATCTTTGAACATACCTAGCCAATAATAACAATTTTAAGGATTTTGAAGGCTATGATCGAAGAAGAGAAATGTCCACCATAGGCTTCATTATGAAAAACTTCCAATAGTGTACCACGTTTAGGAACCATGGATCTTGTAAGCTCACTAATAGGACAGTAGGATGTTCTTCTTCTTTTTCTTCTTTACTTCTAGCTATCAATATGCATAAACCTTGACCTCTACCTAATTTGGTTGGATTAATCTCCAGGTCATTCTCTTAAATTTTAGCAACCCATGTCGCTATATTTTTCATCCCAATCTCTTACTAAGTTAGAATGCTTTTCACAACCGAAATAGGAACAAATACAACTAAATGAGAATGAAGTATATAATATCTAAATTGTTTAATAGTGTTCACTATATCAAAATCTTGTTTCTCAACCAAATAATATTTAAGTTCATTTTTCTTAAGAGGAACACTCATAAAAGCTATTGGGACTTCTACATTTACTTCATTTTTTTGTAACAAGATACCAGAGATGGTATGTTCCGAAGCATAATAGTAAATAACAAAATCTTTTTAGAAATCAAGATTTACCAAAGTAGGTGTTTGTGTAATCACCTCTTTCATATCTTCAAATTCTTTCTAGCAGCTTCACTCCATATGAATGCTTATTTTTCACTCATCATTCCCACAATATGTTTTGTAATCTCAGCAAAATCAGGAATGAACCCTTTGAGAAAATTAATCTAACTAAAGAAAGACTTAACTCCAGTCCTATAAGAAGGAAGGCTTAGTTGTTATATTGCTCTAACTCTTTATGGCTCAATTTTAATTCCTCTTTTTGAAACTAGGTTTCAGAATAACTTCCCTTCTGTAACATAGAAAACTAACTTCTTAGGGTTAAGAGATATCCCATGACTCTGGCATCTTTGTAAAATAGTCTTCAGATCCTTTAAATGATCCTCTCTTTTTCTAGAGAAAATAGTCAAATAATCAAGATATGTGACAATAATTCTATCTTTCAAGTCTTTAAATGATGAATCCATCGCCCATTGAAAAGTTACACCAGCATTAATCAAACTGAAGGGCTTACAATTATAAGCAAAAGTTCCTCAAGGTGTAGTGAAAGTAGTTTTATGTTGGTCAGATGTAGCCACACTTATCTGATTATAATTTGAGAACCCATCTAACATGAACATCATTTTTGACCCAGCAATAGTTTGTAAGATGTGATTCATCATAGGTAAGAGATAATTATCTTTTAAACTAGCTTAGTTCAAATTCTTGAAGTCAACACAGATTTTTATTTCTCCATTCTTTTTGCATACTGGAACAATGTTTACCACCCAAGTGGATTGATGAATTGGATAAATAATCCTAGCCTTCAACATCTTGTCAATCTCCTTAAAGATAGCTTCAACAACTTTTGGGTTGTAATTTCTGAGCTTCTATCTGAATGGAATTGCATTTTCTTTCAAATGAATATGATGTTGAAACTGTCCACATCTAAAATCTTTAATGTCATCATAGTACCAAGCAAAGACATCTTTATACTTAATCAATAGATTAATTTATTTATTTTGTCCTCTGGTGAACAACACCTACCAATAGAGATCAATTTAGGGTTAGTTTCACTTCCAATATTGATTTTCTCATAATCCTCTATTTTGTTAGGATTCTAGATAAGTTTGCCTTTAATATATTCATCTTTTCTAGTGAATAAATGTTCTAGAGAGACCAATCCTTTAGGGATTTTGATTCCTTTTAATTGAATTACATCATCGTTTAGATTGATCCCTGGATCAGGACTGAATTCTTTACATTCTATTTCAGAACCTTCAAAATAAGTCTCCAGGAACATATCATCATTCTAGAAAAAAAATATGATCTGTTTATTACTCTAATAAGTTTGCCAATTTTTAGTATTATTTGGGACATTATGATGATAGACTAGTTATATTCTATATGAATCCCTTTTGAAATTGGGGTGTGGGAGAAGAAGAGAAGTTGATACTACTAGAGAATCTACCTGAGTGTTCTGGTCTCCAGGAATTGCTTCAATAGAAAAGGTATCAAAACATTTTGTCTCATCCCAAACTCTATTTCTGTAATGTCTTAATATATCATTTTTAACTAAAAAATGCCTCACTTGTTTGATAATTAATTCAGCATCTCCTCTTACCTTGAGTATTTTTACACCCTTTCTTTTAGCTTCATTTAACCCAAGCAATAAAGCTTCATATTCTGCAATGTTATTAGTGTTTTTAAATTCTAGTTTGAAAGGGTAAGGAAAATTTTTACCTTCAGGTGAGATCAACACAACTCCTGCTCTTGAATCAGTGGTAGTATAATTGCCATCAAATTTCATGGTCCATTGATCATCTAAATAAATAGACTTTGAGATAGATTCTTCTTTTAAATCTTTAGAAAGAAAATAATTACCAAATTCACATTCTTCAAATAGAATCTGAGACTTAGGATCATTAGAAATATATACCAAAAACTTACATTTAGGTTCAGGTTCTAGCTTAAATTTCTACTTTTCCACTAGAATTATAGCTTCTGACCAATCCAATTTAATTTACCCTCGCAAATCTTTGCAAAAATTCTTGGTCAACAACATCCCATAACTAGCAGGGATATCTACTACCAAAATAGTCAACTTCACCCTTTTATCAGAATAGGTTGCAAGAGCAACTCATGCATCTTTAATTTATTCAAGTAAAAAAATATGTTTGCCATATATGGAATAACATAGACCAAATGTTTTTGTAAGGGATAACCCTAAGGGTTTGGCTATAGAAAAATGCATTATATTATCAAAAGCACCTGAGTCTATGATACAATTGCTGAATTTTATGACCATTTATGAACAAAGAAACATAAAATGGGTTGGGTTTCATATCAGCCATATAAAGAGTATCATCAAATGAATTGAGGGTCATTCTATAAGTATGAGTAGGTGATTCAAATTGAGAAGTAAATAATTAGGCAATGGGAGACTCAGTATTAACATTTAATTGACTTTCAAGTTCAACTTATGTAGGATCATTTTTGACATATTTAACCAATTTATCAAGTTCTTTGGGTTTCAACCTGAGGTATTCAGTAGGGGATATTTAAATTTTTGTAGACTTATGAAATTCTAAAATATCAAAAGAAGTCTCACAATCATTTCTATGTAACAATTCACTTTCTTATGTCTTAGCATCAAAAGTTTTAGTAAAAGGTTTCTTACCTTTAATGGGCACTTCTTGAGTATTAAAAAACTTTGGATCCTTTTGACTTCTGGTAAGCATAGCACATGAAGGATCTTCAAGAGTAATCAATATTTTACCTCCTATTTTTGAATCTGAATCATATTCTAGGAAGTGTATTTTAGAGTCACCAGGTCTTTCAAAGTTCCTTTCTTCTTCAATAATCTCCCCTAAGACATCTTGAGTAGCAGTCATTTGAGTATATCCAAGCATCTCTGGACAAGAATTTCCATCATGATCAGTAGTCAAATGAAAGACACACATGTTATTTCTTTAGGAGGGGCTTCAATAGTCAATCTTAGATGTGTTGATGCAAGTGGTAATGTCTTACCAGCATTTTCTTGTTGATTTCTTCTACCAATATCTTGATATAGTTGTTAGAATGAAGTACTAGTCTTCAATAATTTTCTTTTAAGGGCAATCATATCATTGACTAGCCTTTGAACCATAGGATCTGTAGAGGATGAAGGATGAACATTAAGTACTTGGACTTCTTTCTTCCTTTTTTTGGACATAATAAGATCATCCTCTAACTCAATTGCCAATGATTATGCATCTAGTAAATCAATAATTGTACCTCTTCTAAGATGAAAACTTATATCAGGAGGCATAGAATTAATAAAGAAACATTTTTTATTCTTAACAGTCGGTCTTTTAACAGTAGGAATCTTATGCATAATTCTATTGAATTTGTCTATAAATTCTCTCATGGGTTCATGTATCTCCTTCTTGAGCTGAGTCGATTAAGCAAGAATAAAATGTTCATCTTCTACACTTTTGAACCTATTTTCAAATGCAGTTTTCATATCATTCTAGTTTGTAATTAATGAATTATTTAAATGATAAAACTATTGTACTACAATATTAGTTAGAGTTTTCACAAAAAGCCATATGGCTATATCTTGATGTTGCATGCCTAACACACCACATGCCACTGCAGAGGCACTCAAATGTTCCTCTGGTGATTGTCTTCCATCTTCATTAAATTTGGGTAAATTTTCCCTTACAATTATTAGGCAAAGGATTTAGATTGGCCCCTAAATTTAGAGGTCCTATGGCTATGCCCCAAGGTTAGGCCATTGAAATAAAAATTATGATAGAAGGAAAGATAGTACCAAAAAGAGTTAAGGCTTGATAGATAGAGGATGTAGAGGGTTTAGGAGGGCTATAAGGTTGACTTCTAGCTTTTCTAATGTGGATAGAAATATAAGGAAAATTTAAGCTTTGCAATGTTTGAAAAGTGGAATCCTCAATTCCTTCTCTTTTCAAAGACCTTGTGTATCTTCTAGAATCTAGCTTATGATATTATAATTATTAACTTCACAATTCAGGCGGGTTTAATTCTTTACTGTGTTTTATGCTTGCCTCCTTTGCTTTATTAACAGCAATCTCATATTATCAGCCAATTCTTCTTCTTTTTCTAATATTTTGTTTGTTATCTTATAATCATCAATATTTTGATGAGAACACCAAGTAAGAGTATTTAACTGACTAATTATATCTTCCTGATCGTCTTGAAAACCAAGATTAAGTTGAAAAATAGGAGTTATATTTTCATGTGGAAGAACCATTGTTGCCTAATATTAAGGCAACTAATCTTTCAGTAAAGATTTTAATTTTGATTCCCCAACGAAGTCACCAAAAAAATATTAGCTAACAGGCTTTTCCTTATCTAAAAATGTTTTAATTTGACTCCATACCCTTCTTCTTTCAAGAACAAATAAGTTAAACAACAAATGGGTCAACTATTAAGACTAGTTCCCCTATGAATTAAGGTACAGCTCCCTTTAAGATTTTCAATGAATTTAAATATTCTAATACACTTTTAACTAAAAAGTGTTTTAAAGGTAAACTAACATTCACACATCATCATGTTATGAATTTGATATTTTATAATAGCAATAGCTAATAGAATACACATATTCTATTTTCAATAACAATCAAATAGATAAACATATATATTGTTGAATCAATAAAGGATAAAACACATACAATGAATTGTCTGATAGAAGAATAATTACTATATGAAAGAAGATTTCACACAGAAAACGTATTTTCAAATACTAAAATGCATAGATCTAAGTATACAGCAATTGATTCTCCTTTTCATTCACAGATGAAAAATGTTTCAGACAAACATCTCATATATTGTCAACAACAATGATCCAGTTCTGAAATTTCTTAACTCCTTTTCTTCTCTATCTCCCTACCTTTTACAACTATATATATATATATATATATATATATATATATATATATATATATTCCCTAATTCATCAATATTTCAAACTAAATAAGAGTTAAAGTAACTCTGACCCATACATGATTTAGTTTTTTACAAATTCACTTAAAGATCAAGTTTTGAATAGAAAAGTAACTGAATAAAAAAACTATGCAAGTAAAATCATTACTGAAGTGATGGATTAGGATCTCCAGATTTACTGTGTTCAGTTGGATAGACATGTTGAGCTTTCCACTCCTGAAATGCTATAACAAACTCCAAAATTTTTGAGAGATTGGGAATACTGACATGTTTTATCTTTGCCTTCCAGATGTTTTCTTCTCTTCAATTTTTTCCCATCTTCTCTGTGTGCTCCAGGAGTGTGTCGATGCAATGAAAAAGAAGTGACTCTATCTTTGAGATCTGAGAGAAATTTTTAGTTAATAAATTATCACTTTTTTTAATGATGTTGATATTTTCCTTAAAAGATTGAATCACAATATTGATGTCATTTTCTAGTTTTCCATCATCTTTTATGTATTTGACATCAATACTCTATAGATCATACTATAATGAATAAATGAATTTAGTTATTTCCTTGATCATTTTTGTGATTTTGATTCCCCCTTGTTGGGATACTAAATTCTTCCATTCAATATTTTTCTTACTTACATACAATACATCTTCATCCAGTCCTATCAAATTCTTTTCTGACAAAAACTTTGTTATTTCATACTTTTGTACCTCATCAATCCAGCTCATCGTACTCATCCATTTTCCTTCATCTTTTATCCATAAAGTGTTTTGAGTCTTCAAATCTTTAACAGTAATTGTGGTTAGATCATATACATTCTTTAATTTATGAATGTATTCCATACCTTTCTGGATGATGCCATCCAACCAATTATCAAATACCTTGGTAACAATTATGCTTCTGTGTATTTAGTCCAACATCTTTTGATTGATAGGTGATTTTGGGTCAAAGACAGGGGCAATTGGGCAATTGGTTATGGATCTGGACTATGAATAGCATCAATGTACTCTGCCATTGACCACATAGTCTATTTTAACTCCCTTTTATCTTTTTCATCCTTCCAAATTCTGTTGACTATCCCTTTGGTGGATGCTTCGAGGTGATGCACATCCACAGCATGTGATGCAATCCCAAGATCTATATTTTTAATTGTAAAATCTTGAACTATAGGATCTTGAACTTCCTCATTGGTTCTTGGCCAAACTATTTTTGTATTTCAATTCCCTGTATTAAGGTCGACATCTACTCTAGATGTTGTTTTTAACTTTTTGGATTTAGGATTTTTCCCTAAAACTTACTCACCATATCCTCCAGGGGCAAAGAAAATGGCATTGTTTTCCTTTTGTTGTTGATTGAGATTTTCATCTAGTTGGGTGCACAGGCTGAGACTTCTTTATTTGTATTTGGTTAATTAGAAGGCACATTTGAAATAATCATCAATTTGGTAGAATTAGAAGGAATCATTGTTAGCTGATATGCACTAACCTCTTTCACCATTGGTGAATCAGATTCTTTATCACCTTTGACTTCTCCTAAATCTTCTTCAGAATTTAAATCTATAATTACTTTTTCAAATATTTGACTTTTTCCATTGCTTTGGGTCCTTGATCTGGTGGCACAAGGAGGAAGAGTAGTTATAAGGGCCTTCTCAGATTCTTTGATGGCAGGATCCCTTCCATTTTTCACTTATAAGTACCTACATCACAGATAGAAATAAGTTGGTTAGAGGATCTTATTAGGGATGGTGATTCAATTATTGATGTACATTATTGGGAAGTTATGTTTTGAGTTCCTCTTAGTTTTTTCTCTCTCAACCATTTCTTAGTTCTCCTTATCATTGGGAGGGTCTTAACCTCAATTCTATCTTCTTCATTTTTCTCCATGTCAATTTCTAGAATAGGTGATTTTTTTATCTATTCAAATTATGGATCAGTCACCTAGTCTTCATTATCAAATATTTTGGAAATGTCCATATTTAAATTAAGAGTAATTATTTGTCCTAGTGAGAACCTAGACCATAGTCTTTTTTCATCTCGAATTCATATGAACAATCCTCTCAATAATCCTCCAATTGAGGAATATGTGAAAACCCTGTTCCAATATCCAAGTTATCCCTGGAAAAACCTTTGCTATCAAATTGGGATCTGACTGTGAAATAATAAAAATTGAATTTTTTAATATCCAATTATATATTCAAAGCATCAGATGTTTACTTGCATGAATAACATCTAAGTTCGATAAGAAAAGATATACCATATTTCTTTTTCATTGGGAATTTTTTATCTACATGTGTTAATTGTCTACAAACTTATATTAACACAAATCAATCAAAAACATACCTAGGTAACCTTAAAGGTTCACCGTCAAAACCCCCAACTCCGATATAAGTGAACTTGGAAAACTAAATGAAGAAACTACCATAAATGTTGATCAATTGCATAGCTTCATCAGACAACCTTTTATTGATGTTATTTGATAATTCAAAAGTCATTTTCCTAGTAAAAACATTATTAACCCTCCTTTAATCCTCATAGCAATTATGCATTTGTAACTATGAGTAATAATCATAAATTTTGTTGTCTTCAACCAAGGGTGCATGAGATAATCCTACCCATTATCTTGTAGACACCAAGTAATAGAAGAGGTATGAAAACATATCAAACTCTTTATTTCACAAATAATTACTTAAACTCAAATGCAAACATTCAGCTATAATTTCTACCCAATCTAAATATTGCTCTCCTTAGAGGATCACTTGTATTAAAAAGTACATCTAGTCTTCCCAATAATATGTATGAGTATTACCCTTTATCCTGTGTAGTAATACTATAATATCTTGTACTTATGGAATCATGTGATTTCTTGGTAATGGTCTAAGCAGTCTTGAACCCCCTTTTTGGAGTTTCAAAAGCCAATTTCTTGCAATCACGCTCTTGTAAATTGTTTTCTTTAATGAAAAATAACCATAGGAAAAAGTAATACTGAGGTCAGAATATGGTTCCTTGGGAAGAATTCTCATCATAGATATTAGGGTTTGTCTATTGATATGCAATAAAATGTTACCATCTATAGTCTTGATGCACCTATTCTGAGGTTCATATCTATTCATGCATTCAATAACTAATTTGGGGCATTGTATAGCCATGGGAAAGGCCGTAGCTTCAACCAAACCACTTTCTACTATCTTCTCTATCATAAGATTTGACATAGGATTTTTAGCCCTTTCCTTAAAATCTTCCAAGTCATATTGGACCAAAGAAGTGTCCCTAATTTTAGGATAACATATGAGACCAGGACCATGCTCATAATTGAGACATGCAGATTTCATGGTTACAGGTTGGAGGATATAATGAAAATAAAAAGTTTTAAACTTCTTAAATAATGTCATAAACTCCAAAGAATTATTCTTTCCAACAAAATAGTGGAAATATCTTATAGTAAAACTCACCTTAAATTTCTCTGAAATCACTATGAATTTGAGCAACAAATATCTTATACCATCTGTGTTATTATCCTTTGTCTCATCCAGTATGCTTGTTTACTAAATTTGAATTGTTCTCTCTTGATACAGCTATTAACCAAATCAAATAATGAAACTAAAATAATACTTGCTAAACATGCTTGATAAGACCCACACTCTAACATATGCATTAATGGTAAGCATTTTTTATGCATGATTTTAATGAGTAATGATTATCTGTAACCTCATGAAAATTCAAAATTTTCCACTTTATAATGAGTTTCAGATATATTCTCCTTTAAATCTCTTGCTAATTTTAACTTAGAGAGAGCCTTGAGGTAAGATGAGAGTATAGTCATTGAACCATTAAAATTTTGAACTTTTAAAGATGTGGTTCAACTATAGGGTTTAATGATACACGATGAACTACATAGACCGACTAATAGTTATATGATTTTTCTAGAAACTTTAAACTTTGAAACATTAAACTGTTAAACTTTTGAACTCCACGATGTAGGTTCAAGTGGTAGGTTCAAACAGTAGGTTTAACAATACATTAATTGATAACACATGCACTCTGACATATGCATTAATGGCAAGTATTTTTTAAATATAATTTTTATGAGTAGTGATTATCTGTAACCTCATAAAAATTCAAAATTTTATGCTTTATAATGAGTTTCAGATATATTCTCCTCTAAATCTCTCACTAATTTTAACTTAGAGAAAGCCTCAGGGCAAGTTGAGAGTATAGTCATTAAATCATTGAACCTTTTAACTTTTAAAAATATGGTTCAACTTCAGGGTTCAATGATATGAGATGAACTACACAGACTGACCAATAATCATAAGATCTTTCTAGAAACTTTGAACTTTGAAACATTGAATCATTGAACTTTTGAACTCCATTATGTAGGCTCAAATGTTAGGTTCAAGTTGTAGGTTCAAATGGTAGGTTCAACGATACATTAATTTATATAGGGGAACTGAGTGAACATGACTCTTTACAAAACATCAAGTATTGGACTTTTGAACCATTGAACTTTTGAACTTCAAAAAAAGGTTCAATTTCAACCAAAAGGTTCAAAGTCATAATTGAAATACACAAAGGGACAAATAGTTCACTTTGAGAAACTTTGAACCATTAAACCTATTGAACCCTTGAACTCTAAGAAAGTTTCAAGTTCAAAGGGTTCAATTATTTTAAAAATTCACACAAAAAAGGTGATAAGCGAGTGAACTTATTTTATCAAAAAATTCACAAAAAATTGAATAAGGGCGACTCAAAAGGTAACACCAATGACAACTAATACTACATTATGCCACTCTTTCCATTAGCAATAGGAAATCAAACATTAGAAACATCCATTCATATCACAATGGAAGGGAATAATTATAACCACCCTTAGCATGAGCTAAATTATAAAAGTTAGATGCATGTTTTAAAAAAAATCATGGTAAGATCCTCAAATAATTCACAAATAAGCATACACAAAAAATAACACAATAAGTGTTTTGCAATCCCACAAGAAACACTAATACTATGTAATAAGTTAAGATAAACATAACATTGAGAGAAATGTAGTAGTAATTTACTTTCCACATATTTCACTCTTTCCATTGGAGCATTAGAAATAGGAAATAAAACATTAAAAATATCCATTCATGTAATTATTTAAATTAATAGTTATAACCATCATCAGCATGAGCTGAGTCATAAAAGATAAATGCATGTTTAAGGACAGAATAAGGTAATATCCTAAAATAATTCTAAAATAAGTAGACCATTAGGTTCAAAAAGTCATGAATATAGTCAATAGGTTTCCATAATCATTATATTATTAACTTGATAGAGTTATGAAAAAAATGAATACAATAAATGTTCTGCAATCCCACAAGAAACACTAATATTATGTATTAAGTTAAGAGAAGTGGTGGATAAATTAATACTATATTTCTCTTAAATTAGTACCAAATATTAGTGTTTCTTGTGGGATTGTAGAACACTTATCAAGTTAATAATAGAAACATAACATTGAGATAAACATAATAGTAAGTTATCCACCACCTATGTCACTCTTTCTATTAGCAATAGGAAAGTAAACATTAGAAACATAGTAGTAAGGGAATAGCTAAATCACAAAAGATAGGTGTAGGTTAAAAGACAAAATAAGGTAACATTCTAAAATGATTCCCAAATAAGCATACCATCAAGTTCAACTAGTCAACAATATAGCCAATGGGTTTCCATGAGCCTTTTGTTATTAACTTGATTAAGTTATCAATAAAAATGAACATAGTAAGTGTTTTACAAGCCCACAATAAATAGTAATACATGTCCATCCTTCATATTAGCATAATTATCACTGAAAACCTAAGGAGTGTTATGTCGATTGTTTTGTTGACTATTTGTAAGAATTATGGATTAGTCACGACATAATCATTCACTCAACACATAATTTATTGAATAGTTTGTGAAATTAATATATGCTACATGGAATTTATTCAATGCATAATTCATTCAATGCTAGTTACTAATTCAAATAGAACTTACATTCCTATAATTTGCCTCTTACAACAAGGCATTGACTATATTATTAATTGCTTGCACCACTAATGGTATGTTTTTTTGGGAATTATTATGTATATAGTTCATATGCATTCACTAAATTATATGTATCATATCTTAATTTCACAAACTATTCAATAAATTGTGTTGCATGAATGATTATGCCCTAATTAATCATTAATTCTTTCAAGCGATCAACATAAAACAAACCCAAATGTATTACACAATCTAAATTGATATGCCCTTCTAAAATGTTGAATCAATATCATACTTAAGGGTTGGAGATTCAATAATGCAGATAATGTATTTTATTGGAGCTAACCAACCTATATAGTAAAATGCCTCCCCAGGGATGCTCTTATGGTTCAAGATTTTTTATTCGAGTAATGGCGAATGGTGTCCTACATAGGTAGAAAAGGTAATGGCAAATGAGAACTTGAATACTCTTTGAATACGGGAAAACACAAGTAACAAGTCAACGTTAAACTTCTATTTGATGCATTTCATTTTTCAATTAGCATTTTCCTTAACCACTATTGTTTGCCTTAACTGTTGTTCTTTGCTTTAATATGTTGTTAACAGACGTTAGCTTAGTTATGAGTGTTGGACTTTAACTAATTTGCTAGGATTCATAGACATGTTATCCAAAAATTTGAATGCTTCTCCTAATTAAAGCACTCCCTTCTAGCATACCAAAGATATGTTTTCACCCCAAAGTTTGAATGCATTTTATTGCATTGTAAGCAATTTTTGAATTGTTAATGAATATTAAATTTGGAAATGTAGCACTAAATTGTCAATAAGTATCATATCTATATGTAAATTATAAGATACTCTTGCAAATTAACTCTGCAGACTAATATTTCTATATCTTTTGGCATTTACACCAGTCCACTAGCACTAAAATTAGTTAATTTTCAGTTTTTTTTAAATCTAGCTTACCTAGTGAGCATCTGCGAAAGGTTGTTTTGTTTTTTAATCTCAATTAGTTTATTTGGAAAAAAGATGTAAAACTTATGGGGTTTGTCATATAAATGAGGAAGCTACATTTTTGGTATTTGTAGCCATTTAGTTTAGTTTCTTCATGCTTAGTATTTAAACATTCTTTTTAAATTAAAATTTGATAATTATCGTGACATCATGCATACCATTTTTTTATTAGTCTATCAGTCTTTTGTCACATATTTATTTCATGAATATGGATGTAAAATTGTAACTAATAGTTATTTGATAGATACGTGCACTACATCATGATTTTTTATTATCTTATTAAAAACTTTCGGTCATAAATTATTAAAATCATTTTCAGATGATAGGTCAGGGAGTGTGTTATGCACAATATTAAAAATTGTTTGTTCAGTTTTTATTTAGCTTTTATTTAAGTTATTAGACTATAGAAACATTATATGTTTTTATTTCGCCATTAAATTTATATTTTTAATTTTAATTTGATCTATCTTTGTCAAAAACTGATATTGTTTTGCATATTTTTTTGACAGCTGCTCTTTAAAAATGCCTTTCATCAGTCTAAACACTCATACAAATAGTTTAAATTCAATAAAACAAAGATGAAATGTAACACACTATTCAACAAATAGTTTAAATTCAATGAAACAAAGATAAAATGCAACACACCATTCAATACCAACGCAGACAGTGGCTGTTACAATGTAGACTCGATCTTTTATCTATAAAAGAGAGAATGCTACCTGTAAACAGTAGTACATAAATAAAAATATTCTTTACTTCTAGAGGACAATGCCTCTGGAGACTGGGCTCAACTTTATGGCAACATAAGCTGCTTGACTTCATTGCTTCCTAATTTGCTGAGAATACATGACTCACCACACACTTAGCCTTTCTTAAAAAAACCCTCTTCTGTCACGTCTTCAGTTTTCGTGTCATGGATGAAGATACAGACATCTTACCCCATCTCTGGGATCGTGGACGCCAAGTTTCGTTTTGATATCTACGCAAATTGATTTCAAAATTTCCTCGGCCTTGAGCATTTCAAACCGAAAAAAAGAAAAAATGTCCATGTTTGATGATTTTCCATGATTTGTTAATTTTAACTTTGTAAACTTCCTTTCTATAAGAGCGAAGGTGTAGGTTCACCCAACAATGTTCACAAGATCCTTCACTGGTAACAAGTTATAATCACTACTACGAAAAGAAAAGTAATGGTAAAAACAATGCAACTGGAACGACAATCCCAGAGAATTTGAGCATTTCAGACAAAAAATTCTTCCATTACGGCAAACGATTTTCATATCGCTAATTGTCACACCATACACACGTCTTCGATTTTATTATTCACCCTAATTTGCTTCGTGAGATTTTCATAACAAGCAAATGATAAATATATTCGATCGATCAAATAAAACATGATTTTATTTATGATTCAGATTTAGGGTAGAATTTCTCGTGTACCTCTTATTGGCGTATTCATAGAGTTTCGCACCGTTTGAATAGATAATTAGAGCCACTTCTGCATCACAGAGCACTGACAGCTCACGCGCCTTCTTCAACAGCCCACTTTTCCTCTTACAAAATGTGACCTGTCTGTTGGTCCTATTCTCTATCTTTTTCATCTGAACCTTCCCTCGCCCCATTGATGGTTTCTGAAAGCCCCCTTCAAGCTGGGATTCAAAGCAAAGTTTCTCATTAGCCAGAATTGCTTCAAGAAAAAACTAGATTATTGTGATTCCCTGGCAACCATGCACGTTGAATGACTATTATATAAATACCAACGTGTAACCTACATTTATTAGAAGGGCCAATGAATCACATTTGGATTCCAGAGAATAAGAATACTACTTGCAGGGCTTCACTGATATGGAAGTGTGGCAGAGGATTGATTCAAGAATTAAAAAATATTGTATTTTAAGTCAGGGAGGGAGGCGACAGGTTTCCCAAGCCCACGTGAACACAATAGTATAAAATTAGGCTGTTGCCTAATATATCCTCATGTTTGTACCAAAAACTTTAATCTAATCCGTCTTTGAACCTTTAAAAATAATATCCATTCCCACATTAAATGGCATCTACTATATTTTATCTCGGAAAGGATAACCCAATTGCAACTTACAACCAACGCACTAATAGCCTTAACTCGCGACCATTTACTTCCTTGAAGTACATCCTCTGCCATTCGTTTATTTTAGAATCACATTGGTGAATGAAATACATGTATTTTTCACTATTAGAAAAAGGGATCAATGTCTCTTAGGAATATTTGTTGGGGGATCAATCCAACAATAGATTACAATTGTGAAAGCAATAAACGTGGAATTAAATCAGATTGACAAGTAATTAGAATGAGATAATAGCAAGAACAAGAGATACAAGAAAACACCTTGAAAACTTGTATTAACAAACTCTTTACAAAGGAATACAATTGAAAAAAGCTTCTTTCTTCCACACCTCTCCTAGATGTATAGATCTCTCACTAGATCTCTATTCCTTAAGAGCTCTCTCTCTCAAGAATAATCAACTCCAACAAGCCTGGATTGATTCAATTTTGTACTGTTCTTCACACACCAATTCTTCTACAATAATCTACTACAAAGCTAAGAAGATCTAATTCTACATATAGAATTAGGAGACTTGAGCATGTACTTCCAACAAGCAGTTAAGCCACTTGAACAAGGGCTCTAAAAATAGAATTGCTAACAATAGAGACGCGAGCTTGAGACTTCAACTCAAACTTATCATGCAAACACTCGCTTCTGTCCACGGAAATAGCTTTCTGGACACGCAGGTAACCGACGTCGGTTCCTGCTGCTTGTCTGTTACCGCCGTCAGCCGACCATCTGCCGACGTCGGCGTCTCTGTAACTGCCTGTGACTGACATCGGTCGCTCCCGACCGACGCCGGTGTCTATGTACACCCAAAACTGCTAATGAATGCTCTTTGGTGAAGCTTTTAGCTCCACACCCTAACAATCTCCCACTTGGGGATAAACAACTGCACCAGTACCTGTACAGCAACATCTTCTAGCTCCTCCATCTTCAACTCAATCATGAAGACCAACAGAAGTTGAATGAAGATTCAACTTCTCCTTTGTAACCGGCTTAGTTAACATATCAGCAGGATTCCTATCTGTATGAATCTTCTCCAGCTTCAACTCACCATCTTCCAATACCTATCGTATGAAATGATACCTTAGCTGTATGTGCTTTGTTCTTGAATGAAAAGCTGAATTCTTAGCCAAATGGATTGCACTCTGACTGTCACTATACAATCTGCAACTCTCATGCTCCCTACCAAGCTCATCCATGAACCGTGTCATCCATATCATCTCTTTGCTAGCTTCTGTGGCTGCAATATACTCTGCTTCTGTAGTTGACAAGGCAACAACCTTCTGCAACTTAGATATCCAGCTAACCGTCGTTCCACCTACAGTGAAAACATACCCTGTAGTGCTCCTCCTGCCATCCAAATCACCTGCCATATCTGAATCTACATAGCCATGTAGAGAAGTATCTGAACCTCCATAGCACAAGTGCTTACTGCTGGTTCCTCTCAGATATCTAAAGATCCACTGAACTGCTTTCCAATGTTCCTTACCTGGATTGGCCATATACTTACTTACAACTCTCACTGCTTGGGCAATATCTGGTCTAGTACACACCATTGCATACATCAAACTCTCTACTGTGGAAGAATATGGAACCTTACTCATGTACTCTACCTCATCATATGAACTAGGACATTGTTCTTTACTCAACTTAAAATGTCCAGCCAAAGGTGTGCTTACCGGTTTAGCATCCTGCATATTGAACCGTTTCAACACCTTGTCCACATAATCTTCTTGAGACAATATCAACCTGTGATTTTTCATGTCTCTCTTAATGCTTATGCCTAGGATTTTCTTTGCTACTCCCAAATCCTTCATAGCAAACGTTTGAGCTAATTTCACCTTAAGCTCAGAGATATCCTGCATGTGTGATCCTGCAACCAGCATATCATCTACATACAACAATAGAATAATATATCTACCGTTATCAAATCTCTTGAAATACACACAATGGTCTGATTGACACCTACTGTACCCATGCTCAGTCATAAACCTGTCAAATTTTAAGTACCATTGCCTAGGAGCTTGCTTGAGGCCATACAAGCTTTTCTTCAATCTGCACACAAACTTCTCCTTACCCTTGACCTCGAATTCTTCTGGCTGTTCCATATAAATTTCCTCATCCAAGTCTCCATGAAGAAACGCTGTCTTAACATCTAGCTGCTCAAGATGCAAATCCTCAAAAGCAACTAAAGATAATACAACCCTTATTGAAGTCATTTTAACAACAGGAAAAAAATCTCACCAAAGTCAATACCTGGCTTTTGTGCAAATCCTTTCACTACTAATCTAGCCTTATATCTCATCTATCCATTCTCGCCTTCCTTCAACCTGTAGGTCCATCTGTTCTTGAGTGTTCTCTTATCAACTGGCAATTCAACCAAATCTCATGTTTGGTTCTCTCTTAAGGACTCCAACTCCTCAACCATGCCACGCTCCCACTCACTCTTGGACTCCACCTGTATTGCTTCTTCAAAACTCTCTGGTTCTCCACCATCAGTTAGCAATAAGTAAAATAAAGAAGGAGAATATCTAATTGAAGGCTTACTCACCCTTTCTGACCTCCTGATGGGTGTCTGAGACTCGTTCATAACACGCTGTCCACCCAAATTCTCTAACAATGACCGACCTCGGTCACCTGCAGACCTGTTACTGGCCGACGTCGGTTCTGCCTGACCGACCTCGGTACCTGTACGGCCGACCTCGGTACCTGTATGGCTGACGCCGATTTCTGTCCTGCCGATGTCGTTTCCTACCCTACCGACGTCGGTCTCTGTGTTTTCCTACAAGTGATTATTTCCTTTTCCCACGAGCTCATCTTGGACTTTCACCTCATCCAATTCACTATTGCTCTGCTCAGATTGATTCAGCTTCCTTAGCTGATCACAATACATCACTCTTTCGTTGAAAACAACATCACGGCTCCTGATTACCTTGTTAGTTTCTAGATTCTACAATCTGTAACCAAAATCATCTGAGCCATAGCCAATAAACGTGCATCTCATAGACTTAGCATCAAGCTTCTTTCTATTTTCTTTATCTATATGCACAAAGGCTTCACAACCAAAAACTTTGAGATATGAGAGATCAACCTTTTTACCTGTCCATGCCTCTTCTGGAATACCACCATCCAGAGCTATAGAGGGTCCTCTATTAATCAGGTATACTGTAGTGTCAACAGCTTGTAAGGGCAAACCAGCATGCAATCTCATACATCTTGCACGCTCCATTATTGTCTTGTTCATCTTTTCAACAATACCATTCTACTGAGGTGTCCTTGGAACCGTCCTTTGCCTGCGGATTCCATGCATGTAAAAATAATCTTTGAACTTATGACTGCAGAACTCACCACCATTGTCTGATCTCAGGCACTTTAATCTTTTACCTGTTTCATTCTCAACCATAGCTTTCTAAACTTTAAAAGTATCAAATACATCAGATTTTCTTCTAATACAATAGATCCATACCTTCCTTATAGCATCATCTATGAAAGATACATAGTACTGTGATCCTCCAATGAAAGCAACCTGAGCCGGTCCCCACACGTCTGTGTGAATAAGCTCCAACTTGTGCCTCTTCTTAGTAGACCCAGTTTTGAGAAAACTAACCCTTTTCTGTTTTCCAAATACACAGTGCTCACAAAACTCTAGATCTATGCCTTTTAAATCTGAAAGCATACCTTTGGACTTAAGAATTGACATCCCCTTCTCACTCATGTGGCCAAGCCTTGAGTGCCACAATTTAGCATCCACATCTGAAGTAGATAATACAAAAGGAGATTTGTTAGTAACACAATTACACAAATAGAGAGTACCTTCTCTCTTACCTCTGGCCATAACAAGTGCACCCTTGGTCACCTTCCAAGATTCTGCTGGAAGAGTTACTGTACAACCCTCATCCCCTAACTTTCCTGCAGTAATCAATTTTCTCTTCAAGCTAGGAACATGCATCACATCTCTCAACACCCATGTGTTGCTATTCTGCATCTTCAGCTGCACTTTACCTTTGCCAATTATTTTACAGGGCTCATCATCCCCTAGATACACTATTCCAAAATCTCCATGGATATAGTCACTGAAATATTCCCTGTTAGGAGTAGCATGAAAAGATGCACCAAAATCTAATACCCAAGATTCTATATTATTATGCAGAGAGAAAATTAAAGCATCTTGTGCAATACCTGCAATCTTGGCTTCTTCCTTTTCTTCGTGCTGATTGTCCTCCTTAGGTTTTGACCAACAATCTCTGCTTATGTGCCCCATCTTTCCACAATTTCAGCATTGTGGCCTTCTGCCATTTCTAGATTTAGATCTACCTTTCCCCTTTGATTTGGATCTTGATCTGCCTTTCTTGCTCTTCTCTTTCTGCCTTCCCTTGCTCTCAAAATTTAAAGTGTTCCCAGATGCCTCTTCTGTGCTTTTCTTGTGTATTTCCTCATTCAAGATAACACTAACAACATCCTCTACTTTCAAAATATTTGATGCAGATGCAGTATTACTTACTGCCATTACTAAGCCATGCCAGCTTTCAGGCAAAGAACATAATATCAAAAGAGCTTTTATTTCATCATCAAACACTATATTCACTAAACTTAACTGATTCACAATTCCATTGAAATCATTCAGATGAATAGAAACAGATCCACCTTCATTCATATGCAAATTAAATAACTGCTTCATAAGATATACCTTATTAGAAGCTGAGGGTTTTTCATACAAATTTGTTAACGTAGTCATCAACTCTACCGTAGACTTTGCCTGTGATAAATTGGATATCACAGTGGATGCTAGACTCAATCTTATAGACCCCAGAGGCTTTCTGTCAAGAACTTCCCATTCTTCATCCTCCATGTCTTTGAGCTTCTTTGCAACCCCACCTAACGGTAAGTAGAGATCTTTTAGATACAAATAATCCTCTATCTGCATTCTCCAGTGTTGGTAATTTTTGCCATTGAACTTTTCCATTCTCAATTTACTTTCATCTACCATTGCTTCTCCCACTCAAACAGAAATCCCTGCAGAAACTCCTGTAAGAACCTGTAATCAATACACACTACACAGATCTGAACCACCTGTTAGTGAACCTGAACTTTGATACCAATTATCAAGCTCTGAACCTGTAACCAAGGCTCTGATACCACTTGTTGGGGGATCAATCCAACAATAGATTACAATTATGAAAGCAATAAACGCGGAATTAAATCAGATTGACAAGTAATTAGAATGAAATAATAGCAAGAATAAGAGATACAAGAAAACACCCTGAAAACTTATATTAACAAACTCTTTACAAAGGAATACAATTGAAAAAAGCTTCTTTCTTCCACACCTCTCCTAGATGTATAGATCTCTCACTAGATCTCTATTCTTTAAGAGCTCTCTCTCTCAAGAACAATCAACTCCAACAAGCCTGGATTGATTCAATTCTGTACTGTTTTTCACACACCAATTCTTCTACAATAATCTACTACAAAGCTAAGAAGATCTAATTCTACATATAGAATTAGGAGACTTGAGCATGTACTTCCAACAAACAGTTAAGCCACTTGAACAAGGGCTCTAAAAATAGAATTGCTAACAATAGAGACGCGAGCTTGAGACTTCAACTCAAACTTATCATGCAAACACTCGCTTCTGTCCACGAAAATAGCTTTCTGGACACGCAGGTAACCGACGTCGGTTCCTGCTACTTGTCTGTTACCGCCGTCGGCCGACCATCTACCGACGTCAGCGTCTCTATAACTACCTGTGACCGACATCGGTCGCTCCCAACCGATGCCGGTGTCTGTGTACACCCGAAACTGCTAATGAATGCTCCTTGGTGAAGCTTTTAGCTCCACACCCTAACAATATTATCCCCAAATGGCTTCATGTGGCTGTGGTTTACATAAATTTATGTTGGTTTGGCACATTCATTTATTTATGTAAAATTAATTTGGTTTAAGTTAAGAAATATTGGTATTATGGTTGAATATTGATAGTATGATTGATTTTTGAATTTTTTGTATTACAGGTCCTTTTGTCTAGACCAATTGTATTATATAGTTTTTGTGTTTTTATTACTTCACCTGCACTTAATTAGGTATATTCCATCTTTTCCTTTTTTTACTAAAAAGTTCCCACATGCACCAGTATTTATTAAATTATTTATCAATTTGAATTCAAAGTAACCCATTATTAGACATTTGATATATTTCAGTCAATTTTAACAGACTACAATCTAGTGAGTACTTGTCTAGTTTCTAGTTTAACCTTCTAAATTCTCGGATGGGAGCAACACTCTTAAAATGTTCAAAGATTCAATTTTTCATTAAAATTTTCAGTTCTAAGATTTGGCGACCCTACTTCTAGTGCCAGTCTACTAATAGATTTTTTAACACACCAACTTAGGATGAACAAGGACTATCCAACCTCTCATGGAAGGAAACCCTAAAATATCTCCAAGATCTATATCTACCAAGCCTTTACAGACTAACCTAGTTGGTCAATGCAAACTATTTCAATAAAAGGGGCCTTTGTTGGTTCTGAACAATTAACTAAAATTTACCATATTGCTCTGGTCTTTTTAACAGTTTAGAGCAAAATGCTAGTTAATTTTTTCATTCATGAAGGTTTTCATCAAATTTTGAGAAATAAAAATAATAAACTTGCATTCCTAGATTTGCCTATATGATAAAAAATAATTTTTTGAGGGTTTTGTTTTGAAACAAAATTTTATTATTTTTAAATAAGTCTGTTCCACTACATTCAAAAATTCAATAATGCCATAATAACAATGAATAAAATTACTTGAAAACAATATAAACATTTAAATAGATTGCATTCAAACCCTAAATCTAACAATTTACTAAAAATGACAAAAAAGAGGGAAAGATGAAAGAAGTCCCTATAATTATGGAGACAAATTTGATCTACTCAAATACTAGCAACCCACGAAACCAATATCTTGCCTAGCCATCATTTGAACAAAATTACGTATAAAGATAGTGTAACAATCTAAGAAAAGTAGAACTTGAAATCAAAATATATATCCATTGAATTGCATGTGTAAGAAATAAAAATCTCCTTCCACAACTTCAATTAAAATATAGATCAACTTGAATAGCATAAAATAGACTTGATTATAATTAATTAATTAAAATAATTATCAACATAACAATAGGGTAGAAAACAGAGAGGGAGAAATTACATTGCAAATGCATAAATCTGATTGACTCAATATTACTCCTTGGAGCAATGAAAAATCCAACCCTTGGAATGACTCTAATGGACTAATATATAGACAAGAGGAGCTCTATGGGCAAATTTTTTCCCTCCAAAAGATAATAAGGCATCATTAATATAGCCACCAACCCACTATCTAATAAATTCCATTCCGCTTTCCCATAGTGCACTATTCAAACCTACAAAAAGAGAAAGATACATTAAATTTTGGTAATTAAAAACTCTCAAACCAAATAGTCAACTTCAAAAGTGAACAATTTCTTCCACATGTGGAATTTATCAAAATTGAAGGTACCTACGCATCCTTGATGGAGTCATCTTTCTAATAGTTCAAATAGTTTCTAAATCTGATAATTGAGACAAATGTTATGACCAAAAAACCATATCATGTTCTAAAGCATGCTTCCTAGACCTAATCACATTCAAGGCATGCATAGGTCATTTAAAATTTCCACCTTCTAAAAAAATATAATCCCAATTCTAAGCAGATGTTGAAAGCCCATATAAAACTAGGGTGTGCTCAAATTTAGGTCTAAGACCTAATTGAGACTCTAAAGACCAAATAGCAAAGGATTTAGAAGTTCAAGTTCAAGTGAGGGTCCCCAAGACCTAATCAGGGTTGGGATCCCCTGATTACAACTATGGGGTTTTGACATGGTAAGATCCCATGTTAATTAGGATTCAAGGCTCACATATAACTAAGGGGGAATGCGGAAGGATTCACAAATGTAATTGGGGGTCTATAGCCTAATTATTAAAGGCATTTGGGAAGGGGAACAATCCATGACTTAATCAATAATTTTTCCCTGATCAACAAAGGAAAATTGATGGAGAGACCTCATACCTAATCAAAATATAGGATCCGATTACAACTACATCCAATCTAAATCCTAGATCGAGACCTAGGTGGGAAACTAAACCCACATAGAATTAAATGTATCCCCATAACACATTCACAACCTAATCGGGGTTATAAACCCTGATTACAATTGCCACTCTAAAAGTTGATAAAATAAGACCTAATTAGAATAATTTCCATAAATAATAAAAGATTAAATAAAATGACCTTGTTAGGCCTAATCAGAATTAGAATCCCAATTAGGTATACATGACTTAATGAAAACCACTCAAGGCTAAATCAAAGGAAAAGGCTTGGTTAGAACTCGGATAAGAAAAATTGAACCTTGAAGATCTAATCAAAGGTTGGAAGCCCAATTAGGTCTATAAACTTTTAATTTCTACTATGATTTATAATAGACCTAACTAGAGAAAATGACAAGTTTTTCTAGAAATATGCAAAAATCATCTAAGGGGAAACCAAGAGTCATTTCAAGACCAAGTATAAATATAAAACTTTCTCACATGAGTTTGATCATCATGACGGGATAGGTTTTATAGGATGAATAAGAGCCTAAATGAAAAATACCCCACCCCTTCCAGACTAACTCTAGATAGGCAAGAGAAATATTTTAAAACTTAAAATGTGAGGTCAAGACTCCAATTTCACACTAAGTGTCTTATACGATGTTTTCTTGCACAGACATGTTCTTTCCAATAGAAGTGGTTTTTGGGATCAATTCAACATACGAATTGATGCATCCCCTCAAGAGAAATTAAGAGTGTTAAGAATAACTAGTCATGAGCATAAGTAGGATCATAACAAGAGGCCAAAAAAGGGGTTCCATTATTCACAAGGAATTAAAGTGTGTTGTGAAATAAATAACAAATGGTCACTCTATTTGAAAATACTCTTAAATATTTTAAAACTAAAAAAATATGTCTATAAATCTAGAATATATGGCCAATACAAAACATGGAACATGAATGAATTCAATAGGAAAAGAAAGGAATGGATACATGACCAAATTCTATATTCTCATTGACTTGGTGTGTTAAAATTAGTTCATTATCTTTTCTTATAACTTGCAAGAACTAGATACTATGGCTCTAACCATTGGTCTAATGAATCCTACATTAAGAATATTTCCCTAGACATTGCTCCACTACCATCTAGGCATCCATAGCCTTGACATAGATGTATATAATCCTACTCAATACATTGCTTTATTATCAATTGGGCATCTATAACCCTAGTAGATCTTTCCTAAATCACCTAGACTAGAGTTTTTGAAAAATTGATTTTCTTTTGATTCCTTTTATTTTTACATCTCAATTCTAGGTTGAGGATCACCAAGAAAAATAAAAGGCATAACTTTAAATTATTCACCCTAGATTCTTATCATAATAGATCATCCAATAAAATCTATAAATCATTGAAATATGATTTTTTGTGTGTGGTTTCAAGATAATATCTTTAGAGGCCAAATAGTTTACCCAAACTTGTCTAAACATGAATGAATTTAATACATACACAACAACCTAAGCTTTCAAAATTTATTTAGAAACAAAAATCCTAAGTTACAAAATACTCAGATATTTATGCACCAAATTGCCACTCAAGCTACCTACATACATATCATTTTTCATCCTTCTTTAATCAATGAGGAGCCCGTAAGACAAAACAAGTGGTCTAGACCAAAAAGAGATAAATAATGAGACTAGACTAATAACCAAAAATGATAAATACAAATGAAAATAAGAAATAAAATCAAGAAAACAAATAAAATTTATTTACAAGACATTATCAAGGTAATTCAATATTGAAAATAGTGCTTGAGGAACTACCCATTGACATGTAATGGGACATCCTCATTAGTTAGACACCTTAGGCAAAATGCATTCTTACTAATGATTTCAAAGATTTGATATGGACTAAACTAAAAGGTATCAAACTTACTATGTTGTCCCTTTTTATCGTGAGCCTTGTCTTAGATAATGCCTAGATCAAAGATCCAAAAGACTTTCACTTTGGCTTGTTTGTCAAACAAATGTTTGGTGACTCTATGATGTTTGTTAAGATATAGTAGTGTTGCCTCATGTTTTATTTATATTTTAATAATATTTAGGATAAGGTATCCTATCTTATAATTATTTTTTAGGTTGTCTCTCATGAACTAAAAGGTTAGGATTCTTAGATTCACATGGAATTTAGGGTTTTGGCCATAAACAAGATAATATAGTGATGTGCCTAGAGATGATTTAAATCTAGTTATATCAAACCATAGTGAAAATTTCAAAACATTATGCCAACCTTAGGGTTATTTTCCAAGCCTTTCTTAATTACATATAACAAGTTCCTATTCATTTATTCAACTACCTAGTTACCTTGTAGGTAATATTAGATGTTAACTTGAGGATTACCTAATTGTTGTATGCTCATTTAGTAAATTAGAAAGAGGATAAGGTAGGACCATTATCACATAAGATAGTAAATATCATCCCAAACCTAGTGATGATATAATGCTCAAAGAAATTGATTTTTATATCAATAATGTAATTCTTGAACACTTGGGCTTTGGTCAAACATGTATAATAGTTAGTTGTAATAATTAAGTTGTATCCCATGGATGAATTGTCACTGATAGCTACAAAAAATTCTAATGCCCATTTTATGAATTTCTAGACCTTAATAACTGACTGTAATGACATGATAGGGGTACATTCTCTATGTGTGATAATTTGGTAGGTATGCTAGCTTCTGACGTGGCCATGATCATATTTGAATATTGTGGCTAATAGTAACTTTTTCTAAGTATCTAGTGAGTTTAGGTAACATTCCCTAAACCATGACTAGTTCCATATTTCCCATATAAATTCCTTAGTACTTTAGTTGTTTCTTCTTTATTTAAGCATCTCAAACATATGCCTTCATGATTATTTTTATATGGTATGCATGATTTGATCATGAAACTATTGATATTCAAGCACAATGCTATTAGTTGAATAGAGTTAAGGTGGTTTATACACTCATTGTTCATCAAATAATAGACCATATCCTTGTACTAATAATTTTTTTGATATCTTGTACCATATATTGTTGGCAAATGATTTTTGGGTCTACTTCAGCCATTGCATTACTAAGTCCTTGACCTCTCACTATATTCATTAGTTGGAGTTTGAGGGTGAAATCTTGGATAAGGGTCATCCACTTATCATATTTTTCACCTAACTCATTTTATATCAACATATATTTTATGGTTGGATTAGGCACAACAAAAAACACTTTACTGCATAAGATGTAATCCTTGAACTTCTTGATTTATTTGATCAGGAAAAGGGCTTATTTTTTTATTTTTGAATACCTTAGTTTAGCTTTTTTAATTGGATAACTCATGAATGAGATAGGTCTCTCATATCCAACTTCCTTTTTCTATGTTAGGACAACAAAAATTATGTCTTCTTAAGATAAATAATAAATGTAAAAGAGATGTGTATGGTCAAGACTGATAAGCACTAAAGTGTTTAAAATTGATGTCTTGATCTGAGTGAAATTTGATTGTGAATTAATTCTCTATTCAATATTATCATACTTTTTAGCATGTTGTCCAGAGGTTGGACTATCTCAGTAAAGCTTGAAATGAACTTTCTCACAAAGTTGATCTTTCCAAAGAATGACTTCAACTCCTTTCTACTTCCACATAAATGAATTATCATAATTTCCTCATCTCTATTTGAGTCTATGAAAATACCTCATTTAGATATGATGTGACCCAGTAGCTTTACTTTAGTGCCCCAAATATATACTTTTTGGATTCATGGAGATTCCATTCTCTCTGCACATTTTCAATACCATTCTCAAATCCTTCATGCGGTACTCTCATTTCATGGAAAATATCATTAGTTCATCCATGTAGATGATGATGCATTTTCTAATGAGATATTTTAATGCAATATCCATGGCATGATATAAGGTAGCACCCACATTGATTAGACCAAATGACATTGTTTAATATGAAAATGTAGCCCATTTAGATATAAATGTCATATTTATTCTATCTTAATTGTTTACCATTATTGATCATATCCTAAATACCCGTTTAGGAAAGAAATCATTTGAGATCCATTCATTATCTGTAACACTTAATCTAGTGAAGGCAATAGGTAATTATCCTTCTCTGAATCTTTGTTGATGTTACAAAAAACCACAAAATGTTTTATCTCTCCATTATTATTTCAAGATAACACTAGATTAGCCACCCACATAGAGTGCCTGATAGGAAAGATGATCCTAGATGCAAATAAATTTTGCACTTTTTTGAAGATAAAGTGCTTTAACAATGGATTCACTAGCCTTTACCTCTGACAAAATGGTTTGACTATTTGAGAAGAATGGTGTAATTGATAATGGAGGTATTAAATACCTTCAAGTATTTGTATCTCCAAGTTGTAACATCTCTAAAGTCCTTTAGGGATTGTACAAACCTTTGTTTTTCATTTTAAGGGTAATTTGTGCCTTAAAACACATTTTTAAAGTCATTGGCATTGCCTAGATTGCAATGCTTGTGTACTATACCTTTGGTAGGGTAAATTTTCTCCTTTTCACCTTGGTAATCCAAGATAAATAACCTCTCCACAAAGACTATGCCCTTTGGTATACTATTGGTTTTTAAATTTAGCATCCCTTTCTCATCCAATTCAAACTTTTTTATTCCATCTTCATATATAATTTGAGTTTAAATACAAATATGTTTGTGATGAAGTCGATGATATGTTGATCATTATTAAATACCTATATTTTCTTAATGTTTTTGGGAATAGAAAGAGTAGAGACTAATTTTACAGATAAACACTTTAGTTTGGAGTCAATAATTGGTTCCAAGGTGCTTGAATTTGTTCACAATGCATCAATCATATGATTTATTCTATGAGGCACTACCTAAATATTGAATGCATTGAAATCCTATATTACATTCCTTACTTATATCTAATACCTATTCAAATGTTTTTCATGAAAAATATACTAGCTTATGACTCATTTAACCACCAATTTGGAATCACCAAGGACCTTCAATTTCTTAACTCTATTCCTAAGAGAAAAAAGGAGGCCATGAATTAACACCTTATATTCAGCCACATTGTTTGTGCATGTAAATTAATATCAGAAGATGGAAAAATATTAATTTACTTGTGGTTTGATGAGTTCAATTTGGGTACCACACTTAATATTAGACTTGGAACCATTAAATTTTAATATCCATAAGTGATTTTCATATATATACCTTGGACTCTAAAATATGGGTGTTGTTACAACATTGACCTCTTCATTCACTTTGTCACCTTATAGTGAGCATATAATTTGTTTTCTGATAACAATGACCTTATGGTTTAATCCTCATTAGTAGTTGTAGGTATTGAACTATTTATAATGGTAATATTTCCATGACATGAGTTTTCAACATCTTGGTTTTCACTCTTATATGTGAAGGCATTACTATTCAATGGATCTATTTCAGGTGCACAAAGGGTATACTCTTCGTCTAGATGATCTAAATCCTTAATTTATGACTTTTCTTGGATACATAACATATTAATGAAGATATTTCTATGAGATTGTGCTTCTCTCTCAAGTGTGTAGACCCCAAGTTCTGAGTCTTCATAAAATATTTCATTTGTCTTATTTTACTATGTGATCATGTGAGTCATTCTCAATTCTCTATCAATTTAGATATAATTAGGTAGGCCATGCTATGGAATCCACATATGGGATAAATCAGTCTCCATGTACCTATTCAATGTCTTTGACCAATCTTTGCTAAGAAGCATACCATATGCTTAAGGTATATCAACTACCTGAATATTAATAAATTATTGATCTTATGGATCAAAAGCCAATTACATTTGAATATGATTTATTTCTCCAACCACCCTGACCTCTGAATCATCTAATTAAAAAAAATCATGTTTGACTTTATAAGAGTCAACCCCAATCTCTGCCAAATAGAGTAGGGCATCATGTTGATGGAAGCACCTAAATCCATGAAATAATTATGTAAATTTTTACCAAAAATAAAAATTGTTAGGAGGAAAGGGGGAGTTTCAATCTATTCTTTGTAATGAAAACATGAGCATTAGCTATGATATTAGTCTCCTATTTCAGAGAAACTAATTATTTTAATAAATAATATTTCTATTTATAAACTTGGAGCAAAGCTAAGATGGTTATGTTGGCCTTAGTTTTATTTAGTAGACAATGTTATATCCTAGCTTGTTTTGTTCTAATGGTTTATCATTTTGTAGGGGGTGTAGAGTTGTTATTTCATTGATAAGATGAGTTAGGTCCTTTACGTAGAAATAGATTTTTGCTCAAGTTATCATCAAGTGGAACTTGAGTTTTGTTTTGAGGTGTGGATGTAGTTAAAGGATTTTGAAATTTATTCCTCAACTGATAATTATTTCCTTTTTGGAATTGCTTAAATGAATGGGCTTCATTCAAGTTTTCCTTGGGCTCATTATCACTCTAAAATGGGAACTCATAATTTTATAAGACTAGATATATACCTAAATTTACTCTACCTTGGTTTAAATTTTTGTGAGGTACATGCACTATCTTGAGGTTATCCATCTCCTTTTGGAAGATATTTGAGCCTAGTATGAAATCAATGCAATTAGTTTGAGCATGATTAGTTGTGTTATGTAGCCTACACCAATGGTAATAATTAAATCAACTAAATTCATAGATTTTGAAGCACTATTATTATTTTGGTTCAGATTTATGTTGTTAAGAGGAATAGGTATGCCTCTATTATTTGGTCTGGTGTTACATTGCTTATTGGTTCTCTAAAAGTTGAAGTATCTATTTTTAGTAAGGTTATTTATGGCTTGGTTGTTATTTTAAGGCACTTGTTTCCACAAATTGACCATGTCATTTGTTAATTTTTAAACCATTTGCTACAAGTTTTCTACTTATAGGTTCACATTAGCATTTTGTTAATTTATTGTTTGCATTAGTGGATTAACCATAGGTACAGTAGTATTTAAAAATAAAGGGACAACAAGATATATTTAGTTATGGGTGTTATTTACAGGTGTCTAATTGTTCATAAATGATGGAATAACCTATTGATTGATGTTAGGATCAGTATATCCACTAATGCTAGGCATGTAAATAGTGTTATTGGATGGAATAGGAGTAAGTTATTGGTTATTTATATGTGATAATGCAAGATTTGGAGGCCTAAAGGGCTGATTATTAAGTGCAACCATATGGTGATTATAGGGAGTAGGAATTATTTGTTCACTGTTTTATTGGGAAAACATTTTATTTGGAGAAACAAAATGATTTCCATGCATTTGATTTAAAATAATTAGATTATAAATTGAGTTTTGGTTCAGGTACATAGCTCTTGGAATTGGGTTCATCATTGGAGTGTTTTGCATGAGAGCCTGGTTAGTTGTAGGAATGATTATAGGCACATAATTATCCTAATTATAATAATGGAAAAATGTATACATCCTTGTGGAATCATTTATTGCTTGATAATGATAGATTTATTATAGGCTAAATAGAAATATGCAATTATTTCCATAGTTCTTATAAGAAACTTAGATGTCAGTGGATCCAATGCTCTTAAGTATGTTTGAATAGCAAGACCCTATACAATAATATGTAGGTATTTTAACATATGGTATAACATATGGAAACATGCATTAAAGATACTCATGGGTTCATTTGGTTTCCTACAAGAAGAAACAAAGTGATGATATAGGATAGTAAGATCATTAGGCAACCTAAAGTGATTGACAAACATTGTTACAAGACCATTACAAGAGGTGATAGATCCATATATAAATATAAGATACCAACCATATATATCCGTACTTGAGAAATAAGGAAATAAATGACAAGAAACATTATTATGTTATATTTGAGTTTGAATAAGGGCATCTCTTAAATACCTAAATATTTTCTTCAATAGTTTGAATCCCATCAGGTCTGTATTTCAGAAAGAATTTATCAGGATTATTAGGAAAGTCATGAGTAAGACACCTCCACCAAGCCAAGCATGATTATCCATAAATGAATTTTGAGGAGAAAAAAATGGATTAACAAAAAGAACTATAATAGTTGTAGGGGAACTATTGGATGATTGGATTTGTCTAGTTTTTTGTTTTCCTTTATTTTATCTAAAATTTCAATGTTTGGTAAGATATTATAGTTCAAATTCAGTCCCAATAGACCATGATGTAGTGACTATTCATATATTTTTTAGTTTAACCTTTTGATTACTTGAGCATGGATAACACTCCTAAAATGTTCAAGTTTTAATTTTTGGTTAAATTCAGTTTTGAGATTGTGTGGGCCTCCTTCTAGCACCAATATATTTATGGGTTGTTTCTCATGCCAAATTAGGAGTGATAGTGACTATATAACCTCTCCTAAAAGGAGACCCAAAATTCTCTCCAATAACTATATCTACTAGGTCTTGGTAGACTAGCTAACCTAGTTGGTAAATGCAAATTGTTCTAATGGAGTGGGCCTTCACTAGTTTTGCATAGTTAATTGAAATTTACCAATATTTTATTATTTTAACAATTTAGATGGAAATTATAGTTGTTTCTTTCATTAATGAGTGATTTCAACATATTTTGGGAAGCAAAAATAATAAACTTGCATTTCTAGATTTGCCCATATGATAAAAATTTAGTTTTTTAAGGGTTTTGACTTGAAATGAAAATTATTGATATTTAAATAGTTTCATTTCATTGCATTAAATAATTCAAAAATGTCATAATAACAATGGATAAAATTTATTGAAATCAAGATAAACATTTAAATGAATTGAATTCAAACCCTAAATCTAATAATTTAAAAAAATGACAAAAGAAAGGGAAAGAGGAAAAAAAAGCATATGATTATAAAGACAAATTTGATCCACTCTATTAGAATCAACCTATAAAACCAATATATTTCTTATCCAACATTCACATAACTAGGGACAAGGATAGTGCAAGAGTCTAAGGAAAGCATAACTTGAAAGAGAAATACATATCCACCATATTGCATGTGTAGGAAATGAAAATCTTCTTCCACATCTTTAATTAAAATGTAGATCCTTTTAAGTAGCAAAAGATGAGTTGATTATAATTGAGTGATAAACTACACTACAAATACATAAAAAAGATTGACTCAATATTGCTCTTGGGAGGAACAAAAAAGTCAACCCTTGGAATGACTCTAATGGCCCAATATATAGACAAGAGAAGCTCCATGGGGAAATATTTTACCTCCAAAAGATAGTAAGATACCATTAATGTAGCCATTGACCCACTATCTATTGGAGTGATCATGTTCACACTAGTTGTGGTTTAAGTTATTTCCAAACCAATTTTGTCTTTAGTTGTGTTTCCACCCACACATGGAGTTAAAATTGATTTGGAGTGTTTTGTTATAATCATTATATTTCTTGTATTTGTGTGCACAAAAA
Organism: Torreya grandis; assembly: GCA_037957365.1. Classification (NCBI taxonomy): domain Eukaryota; kingdom Viridiplantae; phylum Streptophyta; class Pinopsida; order Cupressales; family Taxaceae; genus Torreya; species Torreya grandis. The sequence continues at coordinate 5,452,660 of JARHVA010000159.1, read as the reverse complement.
ATATTCTGTTATGCACCAATTTAAGATAATCTCCCTATATTGGGGTTGTTCACAATAACCAAGTAGTTATTATGAAACCAACTCATTAACCTATTTAAGGCTCTCATTATGCTTCTCTTAGATAGAAGGAAGAAAGAAAATCATTTGGATTGTGTAATATTCCTTGAGGCAATAATTAGAGATAGATTATTGTGCATAATTCTTATATGAGCTTTTTCATGTGCATAATGTCTTTGTGTCAAATTTTGTGGTAATGGTGTACAAGAGTGACCTTGCAGTTGCATGAGTTCAATATGAACTCCATCATGGTGTTAGAGCAAGACATTGTAGCTATTACTCAGTGATTTCTCTCTTTGTGAACAAGCCCTATTTAGCATTCCAACTATATCTTTGTTACTCGGCTATACGAATATGTGTTTTTTGCCTTTTTTATTGCAATATATCTATTTTTTGGGCATGGTCATACATCCATGTTTGTTAAAAAAAATTTAAATTGGGATTGGACGTACAATTTTATAAACCTCTTGAAGCATCGGATCCACATGTTTGCAGATTTTTAACCAGGCCGTACGGTTCTGTGATAGTCCTGGGGTTTCTTCCTTCTTTTTGGGTTTTTTATTGGAACCGTAAACTCTGCTTGCCATGGCCCATCCCTACCATCTTGTTCAACTTATTGGTTGTTGATCCATGTTCACATTTTTTAGCTCAGCTCAACGGGCTCCTGAACTGGATCGATGAGTTGTGTACACTGCTTAGCAAGATACTGGCGAACTCTGAGAGTCGATAATAATGGTTACAAGCCTCCACTAGGTGCATTTGATTATTGAAAATGCCATTGATGCGTTTGAATGTTGCATCGGCCTTGAAGTTTTTTGTATTGGCGTCATTGATGTTTGGCATTGGCGTGCTATGATTTGAAGCATTGGATTTGGATTTTAGCAATAGTGCCTTGCAAATAAAGATTGGATCGGTCTAAGCAGACCCTACACTCCTGATTTAACCTTTAGCAACATCAAATTCCATATTAGATCATATTTTGATCTGAGTTTTTATGTTTTTTTTGGTGCCCTGCATTGGTGCCAGTAACATGATCCACACGGCCTTGGCATTGGCGTTTCTAACAAACTCTACACCCATTCTTCTTGGCACCATAGTCCTCCAAAGTGATTCATCTAACTGTGTACGCATATCAAGCATAAAAATTGTCCTCCTAAGTTGTTTGACTTCATCTATTTGCCAGTTGGCCATCGATCTTCGAAAACACAACCTATAGACACCTACAACCAATAGGGCATTGATTTTTTTTGACTCGGTAAGCTATATTGGCACTTGTTCCTGAGCTTCTCGATATTTCTCCACTCGTCCAACTACCACCTGGATCTTCTTAGGATCGACTCAGCTCCCTTAAGAACTCTCTTCGGTCCTTGATGGTGCTCTAGCCCCCTAAAGCCCAAATTCAACCAAAATAGGTACAGCGTTATTTTTTCTTTCCCAAATCACTCATTTCCATGGTTAGTTGGCTTAATTGCCCATGTGGCTACAATACTTTATTGAAGGAATTACATTGGAGACAAGGAGTCAATTCCCTCCAACGCTCAATTTATATTTTTTTACTATAAATTATTTTAAACTAATTTATATAGGGCTTTATTTAAGAGAAGGGTAATATATTTTTTTAAAAAGGGGGAGCCTTTGTACCGTGGAGAAGTCTCTTGATTTTTTTTTGGTAAAGGTGGGATATTTTTCAAAATAAGGACAATTTTTTTGGTAAGGGGAGCTTTTTGAGAGGTTCATTTTCGTGTTATTTTTAGCACATTTTATACATTTGGAATACATTACTTTTCTTTCCATCTCATTTGTAGAAGAATAGAGAGAGAGGTTTGGTCTAGTAGGAGGTCAGACTCTCACAAAAACACTATTTTTGTGTGATTTGTACATATGGCGTATTTTTTACAGAGTCCAATATCATATATAGTGTGTTTTGTTTTCCTCTTTTATGCCACTTGTAACTACAGATGCATTTTCGGTGGTAACTGACATCCCTCTTAGCGTTTTTTCATCATTATTGGATTTTTTCATCTTTAGATGTGGATTGCCATATGATTGGACCCCTTAGTTATTTGAACTACACTACCTAGAAAACCAAAATGTAGATGCACTTGCAAATGAAGGGATTGTGGTGAATTGTTCTTGGTGACTTTCGCATTGTTATAGATGAGGACGATATTGTGTGGCTTGCATCCTTGTAAAAGGAGGCACTTTTATTTATTTTCCTCCATGTTTTTAAGAATTTACAAACTCATATTGAGCATGCCATGTCACCTAAAGGAGCTTTTGACATTATGGCAGCCTTGTTTGATGAGGTCTCTTCACCTCCACATGTTTCTCTTCATCATCCTTCCTCTCAAAGTGAGTATTTTTTGGTGAAATTATTTTTCCATCATCTTCTCCTATTTGTAAGGATGAAATTCTTTGTGGTGATTTGCATGAGGACTCTTTGGCAAAGCTTTATCCTCCTATTAATTCTTGTCTTGTTTCCATTGTTAGTGATCACACATTTTCTGAGGATGACACACTTGTACCACCTCTTCCTACTGCTCATGATGTAGATTTTATTATTGGTGGTCACTTGGATGAGGTATCTTTCACCTCCTTGACCTAATAATGCACATTTTGATACAATGATTGTTACTCCAATTTTTTATTTTATTATGATTGTTGATAGTACCCTACCATGCCCTAAGCAATCCATTAATCTTATGGCCTCTTTCCTAGAAATTTAGGAAGAAAATGAGAAACTCATGATATAGAATTCTCTTCTACACTCCTTGATTCATGGAAAGGATGTCCTCATTTGTTCTCTATAGAATAAACTTTTTTACATGCAGCATTGGTCTAATACCCCATCATGTTATGTTACTAAATCTGGTACACATCCACTTGATGCACTTTTATAGTGTGATCTACCAAATTCCAAGCATCTGATTGTTCATGTTGATCTTATTATTACAAATGATACTTTTGTGCCTATAGTTGTTTCACACTATACACATCCCACTCCAATTCCACCTATATATATCCCTGCTTATTTTGAGCAACATACCACTGGCTTTACCTCCTGTATGATTCATTCCATGGGTCACACTACTAGACTTTTGGGCATTACGAAGCATCTACAGGGTATTGCTCACCCTATTTAACCTGTTATGTGAATTTCTCAGCATGGCATTGGTATGATGCAAGTGATTCATCTTCATTAGAATATATTGATAAAGCTCTGTCTTTTGTTCACTCTACTCTTCTTGAGGATATTGAGATAGATAATGGCTCTTCTACACCTTCACTAAGGCTTGAGAAACATGATATTATAGTGGTTAGACATGATCTACTTGACACTTCTTTAGATATTACCTCGCATTCTTCTATTATGGAATTTTCACCCACTCATATACAGGGATCTTCATCCACCATTCATATTCATTTGACGTGGTTTTTTATCATTCTTCAAAACAACAACATTCTTTGAGAGGACTCTATAGGTGAGGTTCCTCCACTACTCAGCTTCTTCAATTGCACATTGCTCTTCCTACCTTTTGATGTTCCTTGGTTATTTGAGCTCCTTGGTAGGTATATTTATTTTTTGGAGCCTACATCTCTCATTTCACAAATGTCATCTACTACACATTGACTACATTATGGAATTTCTTGCCTCACTTGATGATATTATTTTTGTATGAGACCTTTGTTTGTAGTCACATTAAGAGTCATGGAGTTTTTTCTTCATGTTTATATGCTCTATATTGATCACTTTACTCTTTAGTTGTTGACTATCCCATCACCACGAAGGATACATTATCGAGAAATTTGTATTTGTATCTTTGATGTTGACAAAATCCATTGGATTTGTTATGGAGTTTGATCTCCCTCTGAAGAGTAGCTAATTTGGTGCAGACCAATGTCAACATTTTAGGGTTTTGTAGTGGGATTGTCCTACTCATATAAATATATTTTTTTGAGCCACTAAACCCACTTCAACATTATGGGTGGGTGTGTACACATATTACTTCAAGTGTTATGCTCATTGTTAGCCCTTGGCATACCACATTTGCTTTTAGAGGTAGTTGATTGAATGAATATTTTTATTTGATAGGATTCATTCCATTGACTGCACCTACTATAAGTTTGTGTTAAGATTTTTATTTGTGCTTATTGAGATGCCTTGCAACACATGTTCTCTTCTTCACTCTCACTATGGTTTTACTAGTTTTTGGGTTGTGATGATACATTTCATCCATGTAACTCTTTTTCCATGGTTTATGATCATTTTTTTTTATAGAGTGAGCCTTGTATAGAGTACTGGTTCTTATTTAAATTAGTAGTCACAATGACATGTGATCCATGTATCCTGGTAAGATAGATTAGTTACCATAGGGACATTTTATATTTCACTATGATTTGTACATGGATGCATGGTTAGGTTTAGTTACCAAGACTCATTTAGTCTCTTTGATTTATCTTCTCTCACTCCCTATTCTACACTTATGGGAGGGTGTTAGAGTGGTCTTATTCACACTAGTTATGGTTTGAGTTATTTTCAAATGAGTTTTGAATTTAGTTGTGTTCACACCCACTCATAGAGTTAAGATTGATTTGGAGTGTTTTGTTATAGTCCTTGGATTTGTTTCATTTTTTTGCATAAACAAAAAAAATTATAAACTAATTTAAGACAATCCACATGTGTTTAGGTTGTTCACAACAACCAAATGGTTGATTTGAAACCAATGCATTAGCCTATTTAGTAGGCTCTCCTTATGTTTCTCCTAGACAGAAGGAAGATAGAAAATCATTCAAATTGTGTAATATTCCTTGAGGAAATAATGAGAGATAGATTATTGTGTATAATTCTTGTCTGAGCTTTTTCATGTGCATAATGTCTCTATGTCAAATGTTGTGGTAATGGTTTTTAGAAGTAATCCTATAGTTGCAGGAGTTTAATATGAACTCCATCACTATCCACTATATGTCATGCCATTTTCCCTTAGTTCACTTTTAAAACCTACAAAAAGATAAAAATACATCAAATTATTATAATTAAAATCTCTCAAAAAATAGACAACTTTAGAAGTGAAAATTTTCTTACACAAACAATTTCTCAAAATTGAAAGTACTAGGAAATTCACAATATAGTCATATTTCCAATGGTTCAAAAGATTTTGACATATGACAACCAATGTGAAAATTATGAACAAAAAACTATCTCATGCTCCAAAATAGGCATCCCATAGATATTTGAGATCTGAACATGCACATGTCTTTTTAAATTTTGAGTTTTTAAAAAATAAAATCCCAATTCTAATTGAGCTTTGCAATCCAAAATAGAATTGGGTGTGATCAAAGCTAGTTACAAGACCTAATCAAGACTCTAAAGTATGAATATAAAATGATTTATCATTTAAAGTTTAAGTGGGGGTCCCTAAGACATAATCAAGTGTAGGATCTCTAATTAAAACTATCAGGTTTTGGCATGGCAAGCTCACATGTTAATCAAGTTTTAAGGCTTACAAATAATTATGGGGGAGTGAGGAGGAGTTTATAGATCTGATAGGGGTCTACGACTTGATTAGTAAATGCATTATAGAGGGGGAACAATACCTAATCTAATCAGCGATTTCCCCTAATCAATAAAGTAAAATTGAAAGAGAGTCCTTAGACCTAATCAGGGTTTGAAGCTTGATTATAACTGTGTCCAATCTAAAACCTAAGTGAGAAACTAAACCTATATATAACTAAACATATTTCTCTAGCACTCTCATGATCTAATCAGGGTTATAACCCTAATTACAACTTCTACTTCAAAAATTTCCAAAACACAACCTAATCAAAATAATTTCCTCGGATAGTAAAGGATGAAATAAAAATTTCAAGCCTATCCCTAATTAGACTTAGAATCTTTATTACATCTATGGTACTTGATGAAAAACTCTCAAATCTAAATCAAAGAAAAAGACCCAATTACTTCCAGATAGGAAAAAAATTAATCCGAAAGACCTAATTAGGGGTTAAAAGTCTAATTAGGTATAGTAACTTAGAATTTTTATGATGATATATAGTATCCCTAACCTAATAAAATGATAAAATTTTCTATAAATGTGTGAAATCTATCTAAGTGTTAGAGGGGCAACAAAGAGTTATTTTGGGACAAAGTGTAAAATATGAAACTTTCTTACATGAGCTTGGTCATCATGATAGGATAAGTTTTAGAATATGAATAGGCACACAAATCAAAAACACCCTTAGACTAGCTTTAGAGAGAGGAGACAACAAGATTTTTAAATGTAAATTAGGAGGCCAAGACTTCACTTTCATGCTAAGTGTCTTATTTTAAGTTTTCTTGCACTGACATGGTATTTCCAACATAGGTGGTTTCAAGACCTAGTTTGACACACAAATCAAGGTATCTAACCAAGGAAACTTGGGATTATTGAGACCAACTATCTGTGAGTATAAGTAGGAGCATAGCAAGAGACCAAACTAGGGGTTGCATGATTCATGAGGAATCAGTGCATGTTATACAAGAAACAATAGGTATAAGTAGTATCAATTAGACGTCTAACATTATGAATGTTTTCCATGCATAAGAAACATGTTGTGTGATTATAAACTTTTCAGCGATTTCAGTGTTCTATTACATTAGCTCCAAATATTATAACGCTAGTTAGTGGACACTAACTATCTAAATTCTAATGTAGACCTCTGATCTATTTTCACTGAAAATTGAGGTAATAGATTAAACCATTACATGTACATATGAATTAGATTGTAAAAAATTAGAGTAAAGAAATTAAATGCAAAAGTAATTCATAAAATATAGATAGTTAAATTTACACCTATCCAATGAAATGAGTATGGTCATAACAACCTTCTTTAACCATATAAATAATTATGAACGATAGACATGTAACTCCAACTACTCTTTACACAATTTTTATTTATGTATTTATCTTCTTTATTACTCTCCTAAAAATTTAGGCATTCATTATTATTTTGCATATGCATTATGAATGCTTAATTGAATCTATTTCATTTAGTTGTGTTATATTTTAGTTAACCAACATTATATAACTCTTCTTATAATTAAATATCAACTCCCTAGTTTTTTATAAAATTATTGTTATTGCAAGTTTTTAGATCTAAATATTTTAATTTATTTTATGATTGATATGTTATATATAAAATCCTATTTTTTAAAACAAGTCTTAAACACTAATGTGTTTTAATGATGTATTTGCTTATGTTCTATTTATGATATCATAATTGAATATATTTGTGATCTACAGGATTTTATGGGTCATAAAAATATGGAAAGGACAAGTGTTGTAATTGAAAATCAACACATGGAAAAATATAAAGATTCGATACAATTATTTTTTATATTGAAATTATTTTATTATGTTTCTAATGGATGTTGTGTTGTAAATAGGGGATGAAATCAGTGATTTACCCACATTACCCTGACATCCAATGCTACCAACTTTTCCATATAATTCTATCAAAGCCACCAAGATATTCCAATTATTTTTTTAATTTATTCCTTCCACATATCTAATTGTTCCCACCATAGTTCCTCCATTTTCAAAATATTACTGATATCTTATTTTATTATAGTTATTAATAACCATGGTGTATGTTTTCAAATTAAATCCAAATTTAATTTAATATCCTCCATTTCAAATCCCAACTTAATATCCTATTTATTCATGGTTTTTAAATAACCATCAAATATGTTTTTAAACTAAGCCTAAACAAAATTTATTACATGTAATTCACCCTAATTTACTTTTCTCCATGTAGAACATCCATTTCACTTTGGATGGGGGTGAATTTGGTAATAATGGTCTTTATTTAGATAGATTTACATGGGATATTTTAAAAACTTATTCCATTTTTTATATCCTTTAACTTTGGTGCTCTTAAACAATCTTATTTGGCATGCACATCTTACCCATTAACCTTTCTCCCATGTGGATTATCCAAAGATGGTTGACGGTTTTGGTGAAACCCATATGGTTTTAGTGGTAGATATGGTCTACATGGACCAAATCAAATATGGTAAGCATTATTTTATTAAATAAAATAAGGTGTTTATATTATTTGGGTAAGCGCCACTATATTTAAGACATTGCGTTGAACTACTCATTTTTAATGGGATTTTATTTTGTTCTAAAAACATGCAAAGTCTATTATAGAGTTTAACCATACTTAAAAGAGAATAGAATATTGTTAGACAAAATTGGCTATATTTTAATTTTTATATATTAAGGATTTTTATTATTCTGGAGCAATTTACAAATAGCCAATAAAGATGGATACATGTTGAATATTTTTGATAGAGAAAGAATGGTACTAAGATTTTTAAGTAGGGACTGTCCATATAGGTGAATGTCTATTTTGACTGAAGAACATAGGTATTAAATTTAGAGAATTGGCTGTGTTTATTTTAATGGAGGAAAATTTTTGGAATACCCTGTTTGAGGCCAATTTTGTATATTCCCAAGTCTTTCTTACCTTTATAAATTACAGAGATTTATAAAGCCAAGGATATTTTATAAATCCTTTGAATTATTTTTTTCCTTTTGTTGAGAGAATCAATAATCCCATTTAGGAGAGATATAAGCACTTGCAAATATTCATTTGGTTGAAGATAAGATTGATTTTGTGTTGCAGACAAGTTTTTCATATTCTACAGAGCTACAAGTTTTCTTAAACCAAATAGAGATGTAAGTTTTAAATACTATATTTACATCTTATTTTATAATGGAATGGTTAAAATGAACCTAGGAACATAGCCAATTGGTCAACCCCATAAACAATCTCTTCTCTCTATTTTTCAATTTTTCAGTATTTCATCAGTTTTAAATTATTCATTGATATTTAGAAATTAATTATAAGAAATTGATTAAGAGATATTTGAAGGGACAAAAATATGAATGGGATGGTTTAATTGAATAGATTTTTATGATTTTTTAAAATACTTATATTCAAAATTATTCAGACAATTCCCACTTAGATTTAAAAAGTTATTTATTTTTAATTAAGCTTTAGAAAATGACTTATTATATTTTTAAAATCCATTTCCTATTTTTACTTAACAAAAAAATTAAGAATTTTGCATCCAATTATATTTCACTTGAGAAATTGATATTTTTTGTATCTATTTTTTTAAAACTATTTGATTTATTTAAAAGATAAACCCAATTTTTGGATCATTTTTGGTATCAGAATAGATTGATACAGGGCTTGTTTCAGTTGTTGATGTACTTCATTTTAGAGTTTTTATATATTAAATATTGGTATTGTTCTCCTATTGATTTGATTATATAGGAATGACTAGTGCAAAGTAAAATTAGAAAGTGGTCCAATTCACTAAAAAAAGACAAGCTTCCAACAACCAAGATTTTGAAACCACTAGCCTGGCAGCATCAACATGGATGAAGAACACAACACATTGTCACTTGAAGATGTGAGATGGCATTGAGAGAGGATAATCTATTCTATCTTGGGACACATTTAGATAAAATACAAGGCATTTTCAATGATGCACATCCAAGAGGAATTAGTTATAGTTCTATTATCAATCTTACATAGAGGGCAGATTAAAGTATGATAGAAATCTGATTTCATATTGGTATTGACATAATATTTTGGTCTTTGATAACCAGTTGTGTATCCTTTATTTTTGGATGACTAATCATATTTCGAAAGTTATAAGAGCAAGTGAAAAAACCATTTCTGTGGTGAGATATGGAAATGGCAAATAGGACATTATTCAAAAAATTGAACAGATTTTTGCACTTTATGGATTGAGTTTTGAATTGGTTAATAAGTTGGTTTGTATTTCATAGCTTTGTTAAGAGTTACAAGAAGAAAATAGGGAGTTGTTTAAAGAACAATAATGTCAACCAGTACTCAACAAGTGCACTTTAAATTTTCTTCAGAGGTATAAATTATTTTCAGCATAATTATGTATGCATAATTTTAGTTTGAATCCTTTATGTAAGGTTTCTTTGAAAATAAAATATGTCTTTGTTTGGAATTGTTTTGAAAGCCTTTTGAAAATGGAAATGGATCATCTAACTCTCATAAGATAGATTTGATAAGATGAAACCACCTCCTATTCAGTTATGGAAACCATGAAGAGGGAACAACCTTTATTGTTCAAATGGTTTAATTAGATAGTTTTGATAAGCATATCTATAATATTGCATAGTATGTTTAGTTATCACTTCAAACACTATTTCAAGGAATTTCTAACTATTGAATTCATGGAAGAAATTTAGATAAATTTATGTATTAAAGATATTTTCTATCTCCTATTTCTTTTTCTTTTTTTTGTTGTGATAAATTTTTTGGGAAAACTAACTCATTTGAATGAGATGTGGAGGTATGAATTGGGGAGCAATCAATAGTGAAAAAACTTTGAGATAGGTTTAAAATCCTTAGTTCTCTCCTCATGTTTTTGATATGACTTATAGTTACTTGTATAGTTTGTGATTTTGTAAAGAGGCTCTTATTTATGTATATTGTATATTAGTAACCTTACAATGTTGCAATTTGCTTGCAAGTCCTATAGGGTATATTTTTCTATACAGATGATCTATGACACTATTTGATATGTAGCATTTGATTTATCTTGTATGATATATTGGATATAACAAGGAGAACACCTTAGCCTTCATACAGTGTAGGGGTGGAGAAAATATGTCAAATTTTATGGCTATTTTAGGTAACAGGTCATTTTGGTAGAATGGGTAAAGAGTTTGTTTTACTCTCCATAATCAAGTTATAGTTTCAATTGAATAGTTAACTTCTTGCAGGGAAATTTTATAACATCTTATTTCATTGATATTTTTTTCAAATGGAGTTTTATTGTGTCATTTTGATAGACCGACTCCATAACTCCTTCATATGCTATTTTTGGCTCATGTATGTTTGGAATAAGTGCAAGAAGATTGTCAATGTTAAGAAGAGAACTCACAAAGATTTTTTGGGTCAATTAGATTATTTAGACTTTTGGAGACCAAAAGCCTCTTTTTTGGGGAGGTTTGATTCGAAAGATTTTTTTATGGTTTAAAAAATTATGGAAAGAACAAGTGTCATAATGGAAAATCAACACATGGTAAAAATATAAAGAGTTGATACATTTACTTTTTATATTGAAATTATTTTATTATGTTATGTTGCTAATGGGTGTTGTGTTGCAGATGGGGGATGAAACTGGCCATTTACCTACATTACCCTGACATCCAATGTTATCAACTTTGCCATATAATTATATTAATGCCACTGAGATATTCTAATATATATTTTTATTTATTCCTTCCACATAAACCAATTGATCCCACCGTAATTCCTCCATTTTCAAAATATTACTAATATCTTATTTTATTATGTTTATTAATAACCATGTGATATATTTGTTAGGAATAAATATAGAAATCAATGTAGAATAATTTCACAAAATCATAATAATAGATATAAATAGAGATGCATAAAGAACGAAAATAAACATACACAATAAGAAGACCAAATTTAATGTGGTTCACTCAATGTGGGCTACATCCACCAAGAAACACTTACTTAGATTTTATTACAAGCCACCAGAGTACATTCACTCTTAGATTTGTCTTCACAATTATAATACACAAATATTGTTTGGATTTGTGTTCAATAAACCCTCCTGAATTTGTACCTAAATTTGTACACTCTATTATTCTTTCTCAAACCCTAGTTCTCATAATGTATTACCTATGAAATATCCATCAATACATAATACATTAACAAAGTGGTATTACAAAACAATGGGTACCAAAACCATGGGCAGAATCAACCCAAAATAATTTCTCATTAAAAAAGGTCTAGAAAATACATATCGAGTGTACATTACATTTAAAATATACAGTATTTAAAAATACATTGTAATTTATAAATAGGCTCCACAACACAACAATGTTTTAAAATTAAATCTAAATTTAATTTAATATCCTCCATTTCAAATCCCAACTTAATATCTTATTTAATCATGGTTTTTAAATAACCATTAGATATGTTTTTCAACTAACCCCAAAAAAACTTTATTTCATGTAATTCACCCCAATTTTACTTTTTTCCATGTGGAACATCCATTTCACTTTGGATGGGGGTGAATTTGGTAATAATGGTCTTTGTTTAGACCGATTTACATGGGATATTTTAAACAATTATTTTAATTTTAATATCCTTTAACTTTGGCACTCTTAAACAATCTTCTTTGGCATGCACGTCTTACCCATTAACCTTCTTCCCATATGGATTATCCAAATATGGTCGATGGTTTTGGTGAAACCCATATGGTTTTAGACTTGGGAGAGTTAAGTAGAGGTCGTATGGTTTTGGTGGTATAATATGGTCTACGTGGACCAAATCAAATATGGTAAGCATTGTTTTATTACATAAAATAAGACATTTGTATTATTTGGGGTAAGAGCCACTATATTAAAGACATGGTATTGAACTACCCATTTTTAATGGGATTTTATTCTGTTCTAAAAGCATGCAATGCCTATTATGAAGTTTAACCATACTTTGGAGAGAATAGAATATTGTTAGCCAACATTGGCTATATGTCAATTTTTATATATTTATGATTTTTATTATTTTGGAGTAGCTTATAGATAGCCAACATAGATGGATACATGTTGAATATTTTTGACAAAGAAAGAATGGTACTGGGATTTTCAAGTAGGGACTATCCATAGAGGTGAAGGCCTACTGTACTTGAATAACACAGGGATTAAATTCTTAGAATTGACTATGTTTATTTTAATAGAGGCAAAATTTTAGAATATCCTATTTAAGGTCAATTTTGTCTATTCCCAAGTTTTTCTCAACCTATATAAATTATAGAGATTTGTAAATCCAAGGATATTTTATAAATCCTTTGAGAGTATTCTTTTCCTCTTGTTGAGAGAATTAATTAGCCCATTCAGGAGAGCTATAAGCACTTGTAGATATTCATTTAGTTGAAGAAAAGAATGATTTTGTGTTGCAGATGAGTTCATATTCTATAGAGTTGCAAGTTTTCTTAAACCATATAGGGATGTAAGTTTTAAATAATAAATTTACATCTTTTTTTATAATGGAATGGTTCAAATGAACCCAACGACATAGCCAATTGGTGAACCCCATAAACAATCTCATCTCTATTTTTTAGTTTTCTAGTATTTCATCTGTTTTAAATTATTCACTGATATTTGGAAATTATTTATGAGAAATTGATTAAAAGATACTTGAAGGGATAAAAATATGAATGGAATGGTTTAATTGAACAATAAAGTTGTATGAATTTTTAAAATACTCATATTCAGAATTTTTCAAATAATTCTCATTTAGATTTAAAAAGTCAATTCCTTTTAATTAAACTTTGGAAAATGACTTATTATATTTTTTTAAAATCCATTTTGAATAAAATAGTATTTAATAGTAGGGGGCTAATTACTATTTATGGATCAATTTGAGATTCAAATGAAAAGAAGTGAAAATAGTGAGTGGGACAAAGTCCCTCCTTTATTTTAAAGCTATGTTCCCTTTATTTGAAATTGAAACCTATAAAATATTTTTTTACAACAAATAAATAGATAAAATTGATTGAAGAGTACAAACAATCAATTTTGGTGCTAGTATAGTTTTAAATATTATTTTACATTGAATTGGGGTACTTGGTCATGTGTTGATTATCAATTCATATTAGGCTCTTATTGGCATATTTTTGTTTTGTTTGAAGGTTTAATTTCCTTCCATGTTTTGTATTTTATTTGCATATGCACATTATGTTTATCATATTCCCTTGCTCATACCAATATTCAACTTAGAACACCTAAAACCCCCTAAAATAAATAATTTATTGTCCTTTACAAAAATTGATGCTCTTGGAATATTAAAAACATTGTTTTAGGGCTTCTTTAGTCTTGTGCCAAGTGCAAGTACACAAATTTGGTCTTAAAATGTACATATTATATGTACTTCATATTTTATTTTGTGAGACTTATGACTCCTTCCCTCATTTTATTTGGCATTTTTCCCTATTTTTTGGCATTTTCAATCTATATGTATGTATGTATACATATACATAAATACATACATATACATACATGCTTGCATACATATACATATACATACATATACATAACAATTAATATAAAAATAATTAAAACAATGAAAAGGGTTGAAGATTGTATTCATGGGCTAGGAGGTTCTATAACAATCCAATTTCTCTCTATAGACTAGGATACAAATAAGGTCATACCAATAAATCTTGTATATAACTGGAAGAGTGGGTAAGGACCTATAATAACCATATTACTATTAGAGGGTAAACCACATTTAAATTTCAATAAGATACATTTCCAAATCCTACTCCTAGGATATGAAGTATGGCTTTCATTAGGCCTCAAGATGTAATAGTGGTAATAAATGGGGTGTATCAAGGATATAGTAAGGATATTGAATGAAAGGAAATAATGAACAAGAATAACCTAGATATAATATAGCTTTAAATACTAAAGTAATAATAAGGAAGTGTTGTAATTATCAACCAATGGAAAATCAATGCAACCTAAAGCTATAATGGAAAAATAAAAAAATTTGGATAGTGTCCAAAATAGTGTTACCTAACATAAGAAATACACCCACAATACACTAATAATATGCATAAATGAAATATCTAAATGAAAACAATACATATATTTACCAAATTTAGAAATACTACATCTTTTGATTAAAAATCTATAAGCTAAATTGATAGAATAACAATAATTATCTTTGACAATGAATTTTGTGTATCAGTAGTTCTCTATGCTCATACATAGATAATAAAGAGGTTACAGATAGGGTTTAGAGAGTAGTTAATATGTATAAAAATAATTATTAAAATAATAATTTACCATTAATAGAAGAAGTAAATCAATTCAATAACTTGATTGATATTCTTCTCTAATAATATTTATGGATTATTGTGCACCAGTTAATGATAATCCCTAAATTATATGATAATGTATATTACAAGTGTGGCATAAAACCATAAAACAATGTATGAATGATTAAATACACTAACATATCCCTTTAATATATACTTAGATGAATGGAAGGATGAATGAATCATTGAATTATCCTTCTTGAAGACACCTTCCTTCGGTCCCAAAATTTGTCAATATCTATATCTAAAACCTAATCATTTGTTTGACAAAATTTAAGATCAATGACTTTATCTTTTATCAATTGCCAAATATAATGCATGTGAATATCAATTTGATTTAAAATTTTATACCCTATTATGTTGTAATAAATGTGGATAACACTTTGATCATCACACCAAAGTGGAGTGGGTTGGATTTGTGTAAATACAAATTAATAAGTCAAGAATCATCCAAACTAACTCATGAGTGGTAATGACAACTCCGCTATACTCATCTTCTATAGTATACAAATCAATAACAATTTGTTTCTTGCAATACCAATTAATAATACCTTCCCCAAGAAGATATATGTAACATGTTGTTAACTTGTAATTGTCCAGTTCTCCTACCTAATCATTGTATGTGTATTCAAAAACTATTATGTTCCCACCAGAAGTGTAATCATAAATTGAGTCTTTTCTACATGATTTGTACTTGATACTATAGTTAGTAGTACTAAAAATGTATTTTAGAATGTGTTTTATAGTTTGATAATCAATTTCATGGGGTCCTCACATTAGCATGATAACAAGTTCATAACAATGAAATATTAGGTTAAATATCATTTGAGTACAAAAGACTTCCCACCAATTTATTATAGAGTGTACCATAAATTTAAGGGGAAGAACATTTAGTGGTAATACTGACTCTGGATTGATAAGGATTCGATGTGTATTTGTATTATTTTATGTTTAATTTATTGATTATGTCTTGAGCATACATGGATTGATTAATAAATATTCCTTTCTTAGACTATGAAATTTGAAGACCAAGGAAATAATGTATAAAGCCTAAGACAATAAATTTAAAATACTTCATTTTTTAGCTTTGAAATTATGAATTTTCTTGGTATAACTCCCTATTATGATTAATTCATAAATATCAAGGACTAAAATTGAGAGGTTTCATCTACTTTATTTGTGTAGACTATGGGGTTGAAGGGAACTCATGTAAATCTAAATTTGATTAAGAACGTGCTTATATTTTGATATCAAGATAAAAACACATGTTTCAAACCATACAAGGACTTTTTAAATCCACACATGAGGCTAGATTTCTCACTCCTTACAAAACTAGAAGGTTTGGACATTTATATTTATTATTCTAAGTATCCATGAAATAAGGCACTTTTGATGTCCATTTGATAGAATTCACATCCAAGTCAAAGCATAATAGTGTATCCCACTTTTTGGCATAATAATCTCATATATACTTCCAATCTCCCCCCAAAATATCTTGAGTTTGGTTTATTGATAATAATCTCACATATGTGTTTTAGCTTATATATAAAAAGATATAAGGAATATACATTTTTCCAAAAAATATTAAGTATTTTTTAAAATTTTTTTTTGAATTTTTTTTTTTTAGGAATTTTTTGTTCACATAGTAGGACACAATATTATTCTTTAACCAATCCCTATGTTGAAACAAAGGAGAGTAATATCCTAATGGAATTCATTTTGGCAACTAGAAGAAAGGTTGCATGCTCATTTACACCTTTAACTTGTGTAAAGACTTTTACTACAAGTGAACATTTATATCTATCAATGAACCCATCTATTACATACTTAGTGTAGTTCACATTATTTAACCTCACTAGTTTTATTCCTTTTTGATGTCGAACTAAGTCCCATTTTTTATTCATCGGTGAAAAAAATTATTCTACCATAGTTACATACCATTCATGATGCTTAGAAGCTTGATGAAAGACTTTGGATATTGTGTCATTTCCAATTGTGCCAAATTTTCAACACCATATGGATGTTTTGATCTCATCATGCTTGGATCTCACAAATCCCCTTCCAATGAACTAGCCTCATTGTGAATTTTATGAACCCATTTTTATAGATGATGTGTTGGGCTTGAAGGTGAATTTTGAATTTTTTTGCATTAGAGGAGATTCTAGTTGTCTCCCCTATGGATAATTATCTAAACTATAGTATCTCTCATAATGAGATTCATCTAAATTATTTTGATATTCAAAATTTTATCTAGACAGAAGATTTTGGAAGAGAAGTAGGAGATGTTGGCATGAAAGCTATGGATTTTCATCAAATAACACATCCTTTCGGTAAATCAATTTAGTAGTGCCTTGAAAAATAAGATGATATGTATTCACATCTTTAAAATATCTAAAAAAAATATAAGGACTTTCATTTTCACTAACTTTTTCTTTTCATATGGAATGTGTCTATGCATTAAATCCAATAATTCATAAACTATAAACATCTAATTTGACACAAAAATAAGTTTATTTAGGTTTCATATTTTTAAATTTAGAGTAGGGAGTGAAATTTTATATATATGTTTCACACTAAATTGCCTTAGCCCAATACTATGGAGGTAAGTGATTGTAATGTACCATACAATTATTAATTTCATTTAGTGTGTAGTTTTTGTTCCCAGTTACACCATTTTACTAAGGGGTGTAAGATATAGTATGTTGAAGTTGAATGCCTACATGTTCATAAAAGATAATCATATGATTTTTGTAAATTATCCTCTAATATATGTTCTAAGACACTAATTTTTTCTCTCCTATATGTTTTCAAAAAAGTATTTTAAATTTTTGAATTGCTCAAAGACTTCACTTTTATTTTTTAGAAAGTAGACCCATGTTTTATGATAGAAATTATTAATGAATGTAAGCACACATTTATTTTTTTTAATATCAATGGTGGGAAATGACATGAGATCACTATGATCTAACCATATTTTTTTCTTTTCCCTCAAATATTTTAATTTTTGAAACATATACTTGTGTTGTTTTCCAAGTGCACAACCTATAACAACATCATATTTCAAAGGAACTTGTGGAAAACCAATAACCATGTGATGCTTACTCAAGTACTATAATGAGATATATTTGAGATGACCAAAAAGATAATGCCAAAGTTTACTTAGGTCCTTAGCATGTGAAATCATGACTTATGAATGTTGAGTGAACACAAATTTATGGTTCAAAGTGATGTCTAAAGTTAGGGTTTGAAGCAATGATTAGACTATGGTGGCATAAGTCTAGATGAATAGTAGGAAAGAGGTAGGTATTGGTAGTAGGGAAAAGGATCTTGAATTGCTAGCAAGCAGTCTGTTGGCTCAAGAGGTGGAAGTGGATGGGAAGTTTGTAGATCTTATTAAATCAAAGAATGCATAGTCATTTAAAATTAATCTATATGGTATAATGAATTTATGGGAAGCAGATGTAGGGAGTTGAAAGCCTACATTTTCTGATAAAATACCTTTGTATATGAATATTATATCTCTAGGGGTTAAGCCATTAAATCCCATGAAAATAAATCCTCTAGTTTCCCTTATAGAGGAAGAAATAAATCTGGTGTTTTTTATGGAAACATGGATCTTAAATAAATCCATGATATACCATTTTAATTGGCTATGGCTTAGATTTCCATATATTCATAAATGGATCGTAGATCATTGGCAAGCTTTGATGAAAGGTGATACTAAAGTCCACAACTATGCTACAGGTATTTTTATAGTGGTTTTTAAATCTATAAAAGATAATAATGAGATATTGAATTAGTAATATTGGGATTGGGATCAACACATATTGTTGGTTAAGCCTTGGTATCAAGTATTCAACCCTCTATCTGAAATGTTTAGCTCAAGGCTAACTTGGGTTCAAATGCCACAATTACCATTTTAGTTATGAGAAATAACATTTCCCAAGTTATAATAAATGTTGTGGGTGATTTCATGAGTGTGAAATTCACAACATAAAGATTGTTTAATTTTACCTATGCCTCAATTCTCATCATTATTGACATTACAAAGTAGTTTCTTACACATGTTAATTTAAAATTTAGGGAGTGGAAATGGGTTCAACCTTTTGATTATCAAAATATACCTTTTATATGTCACATATAATTTAGGATAGGTAATTTGGTCAAATATTATCATATTATTAATCTCAAAATAGTAAAATCTTGGTGTAAGGATGCTACCCAACAACATTTAACAGTCCAAGTTGTTAGTGAAGATGTGAGTGAAAATGAAAGTGAATTTTTTAAGTCAGTTTCAGTAGCTCCAAAGGAGAATAACTTGGATATGGAACTAAATATATATGAATCCAACAATATGTAAATGTTAGAATAAATAAATAAATAAATAGGAGGGATAAAATATTTTGAATGTTTTATTTATGTCCCTAGACCCATTGACGATCTCTTAGATACCCAAATCAATTAAAATATCTTTTCCCATTTTTCCTAATTCATGAGAGAGAGGAGATTGTATTTTTGTTAGAAACAGGAGGAAAAGTCACTATTTTGAGGATTTGAAACCAATGAATATGATATTTCACTCACATAAAGTGAATCACTAGGGAGGAATTAGATCCTCATAAGTTTCATTGTGTTCTTATGTAGGTATACAACTAGTTTATGGCCTATTTATTGCCTAGTTTAGTCACTTCTAGAAGAGGTCTTTCTGTTAAAATTCAATTAATTTGTCTTTTTATTCATTTTAAAATGTAAGGGTCCATTTCAAATCCCCCCTTTATTAATAATAAAAAAACACAAAGTTATCAAATTTATATAATTGTGTTTGATGATCAACCTTGCAAATGGTTACTATAGTGGACTGGTCTTTGATGTTTATGATAAAAACATCAATAGGTTTAAACTAAATGGTTTTTCCTTAAACTTAATGTGTGATATAATATATCTATACGATGTTTTTAGATAATTATATAACATAGATAAGTATTTTGAATACACCATTCTCCATCTTAACTATCTCATTCACCCTCAACAACTAGAGGACTAGAGTTTCCCACTAAAATTTAGTTGTACAGCATTGGTAAAAAAATTTAAATAGTGATCCATCATGTACCATATGATGAGAGGATATTGAATTAAAAATTAATTAAAACATGTGTTCATGTCATTTTATAAAGTGTCTCTATTGTATTGGAAGTAGGAAGCTATATTTTTTCATTTCTGCTTCTAAGTATGCCATTTTATTGAAAATCTGATGTTAAACATGGCCCATATTTTGTACTAATTACAATAATCTTGGTTGATGTTATAATTTAAATTTTATTTTCCTTCATTTTGACTTGGGGAAGGATTTTATTGAGTTGATGGATTTTCATTAAGCTTGGGATTTGCTTTCCATTTTTTCTTGTCATGGCCATTGCCTTTGATAAAGTTGGGTTGTGGCATTGAATTAATATCATTAACACTTAATGCATGTTTATTAGTACCTACATATTGGATTTACCTAATAAAAACTATGTTTTATATTCTCTCTAAACTTTCTCATATATTTATCAAAATTTGGTGCCACATACGCATATCCTATAGAGTCTTGATCTATGTAGTAGTTTGATAACAAAATTGAGTAAGGATGGCCCAACTTATACAAGATATTAATAGTTCATTTTTTATTAGTATTGGTTTCACAATTATTAATGCATATAATCCTGAAACACTTGACTTGAGTTATGAAGAATTCGATGTGAGGATAGTTTTCTAGAGTACGGAGAGTGAGATCATTTGCAAGAAAGAATGCCTTTAGAATTTTGTGTTTTTTTAAAATATCCTCCAAGATAGTCCAAATTTATAATGTTCCATGATGCCCTAAAAATTAAATTTAAATTCAAAGGATACTAATTGACCAAGGATGCCTCTAAAATCATCCAAACATTTTTTTTCCAATTTTATGTTTGATAAGATCTAAAGGTGAAAATTATTCGTTAATTAAAGGTAATACAAGCCCTTGAAAAAGATAAAATCAATAAAATATCCTTTCCATCTAAATTAGTTTGAACTTGAGATAAGTACATATTTTTACACCATGGTGTATCAAAAAATCTTCTTGTTGGTAAAACTATTTTCCAAATAGATCAAAATCTATCTAAGATTTATAATATTTTCCAAACACACCCTTTGTATTGTCATTTTACTATTCTAGTCTAAAATTAAATTTAAAAAAAGGGTTTCTAAACTAAAAATTAAAAAACAGTTTTGTATTGTAACTATACAATAACTATGGACTTAAATAGAGATATGTAAATATTGTGCAAAAAATCCAAGTATACCTTATATTTATCATGAACTATTAGGTTGGGTGTGTTTGATTTATAGGCTCTCTAATATGATAATACTAGTTATAAATAGTGAACATGTCCCAAAGGGCACTAAATATGGAATATTCTACCATTTATACAACCACACTATCCCATCTTTGACTTATTAAGAGAGTAACGTCTCAGAGCTAACCACTTACTATTGAACTACAAAATCAAATGGTTGAAAGGCTTTGTATTGGAAAAAGAGAAAAATCCTAGGAGTTTCCTATATACCATGAGTTATGTGAAATATAAAATTCATATACATTGTTTTCTAAATGTTTTAATATTAAGACATTACCCCTCATACCATAGATTAGGTAATATTAGTTACAACTTTACCTAGAATGACAATTCCTGTGAGTTTTATAAGAGTCAAAGCATAGTTCTAACCTAGGGAGTTTCTAATAAAAAAAGAATGCATGTCTATATAATCTTGAATATCTTAAAATATTAGTGATTTATAAATATTTAAAGAAGAGAAAAGTGCTAAAAAAACATAATATGCATGTCTACAAAAAATAACATGATGCAAAAACCTTTTTATTTTTGGTATAAAATTTGATGTCAATAAAATAATAAAAAATATGCCACATTTTTACGTAACACAAATAATTGATTTTTTTAAATAATATGAACTATTTCTTGGTAGATTTTTAGGTCAAACCAACTACTTTTATTTTTACATGATCTCAAAGCAACCCAGAACTACCATAGGAGGTTGAACCAACACTTGATTTAGAAGAATAATTTTATGTACAAGTCAATATATATCATCTAGAATAATTTTAGGTAAACATGATCACTTTTAGTTTTTCACTAATCCCAAGGTGGCCCAAAATTGCCATATGGAGGCCTAATCAAACCCTAATTTATAAGGATAATTTGTTGTATAGCCTAAAATATACAATCTAGTAAATTTTAAAATCAAGAAAATAAATTTGATGTCTTATAAACCCTTATTAACATACTACACTCATAAATTTCTAATCAATTAAGATCCCCTAAGGGCAAGGTGAGAACATAAGATTGGGTATTTTAATAGGCCATTAAAATCTAGGATTGAAATTTAATATCTAAAAGTTAGACCTAAATACAAAAAGAGGTGAAGCTTATATAGCTCTAATACCATATTAAATTTTATGGATACAACTCATAATTGTATTCACTTCCATAAGACATACACCCATAATACATACAATATATAAATCAATGAAATATTTAAATAAAAATAATACAAAGATTTACCACATGTAGCATGACTACCTCTTTAGATTAAAGGACTCTAACCTATATTATAATAATAATAATAATAATAATAATAATAATAATAATAATAATAATAATAATAATAATAATAATAAATCTTTTGCACAATGAATATCCTCTATAACTAGCTCTCTATATTCATATGCAATTAAAAAAGAGGCTAGGGATAGGGTTTAGAGAGTAGTTAACTTGTAGGATAGGTCTTAAAATAAGAATTTATTATTAATATCAAAAGTCAATCAAGTCAATAAATTGATTGATACTCTTCTTTATTAATATTGTGTAGATAATTATACACCAATTAGTGATTATGCGTTATGTAAGTATGGAGAGTGAGGAAGGAAAACTAGTGGATGACCTTCAATAATTTGAATTTATGCTTGGGCAAGAAAACCAGAATAGTCATGTAGACACTGCCTGAAAGATAGAACATAATATTTGGAGCAACAATGACTCTTCTAAAGTTAATGCAACCCCATGTGATTCCCATCATGAGAATGACATGGCAAACAAAGGACCTAAATATGTAGATTCCACCTAGCAGTAGGAAAAAAATATCAACATATCTCAAGAAAATAATGATTCGTGTTACCCTAAATTGTCTTGGGAAAATAGAGTAAAAGGAAATATCATGGTGGGCCATAAATATTTTAATATCTATATTTTCCCAGTGGTAGAGAATAATGAGGTTTTATTCTAGTACCTGACCCCATGGTAGATCAAGCTAACATGGAACTAGAAAAATCCATTTTGGAAAGGGTGAATGGATTTTGGCCAAATATAGATTCATTTTTTAGCTAGACTAAATCCAAGTGGAAACCCAAAGGACACTTAGAGATTGTCATCTTGGCCAAAGGGTTTTTTTGGTAAACTTCTCCGTACAAGAAGATTGTATAAAGGTTCTTTATGAAGGGCCTTGGCTCATGGGTACATCTACCATGGCTACTAGGAGGTGAAAGGCTAGTTTGAACCTCTACAACACTATCATGGATGATGTTCTAATGAGGGTTCTTTTCCCAAAACTTCTTTGGGAAGATTGGCACCTAGAAGTTATTAAAATAATTTATAGGGCACTAGGGCAACCCATAACCATTGACCTAGTAACACTCTCTCATCGAAGGATGGTCATGGCCCAGATGCATGTCTTTCTTCCAGTGGACAAGCCATTATTACACAAGATAAAAATAAATTCTAAATATGAAGAATGGATGAAACAAATTGTTTATGAGAAAAAAATCCATCATTTACCCAAGCTACAACATTCCTAGCCATATGATGAAAGACTACCCAAAGAAAAATTAAGATCCCATCACCCCCAAACACATGTGGACTTGAAATTCTATGCCAAGGATGGAACATAAATTTGATCAACTGCTAAGAATTGGATCACCCAAGGCTTCACTAAGTTCTTTAATTCACAATGATCTGAAAGTTATTTCCTATAAAAATTCCTTTGCTCTTCTTGAACTATTTTTTGATTTTGTGTCCCTGAGTGAGGTGTCCCCCCTTTGGGATCATCCTCAGACCCCCTCCCTTACCCTCCCCACCTTTTATATCCCTCCCCTTGAGAAGCCTCCCAAGTCCCCTTCCTCCTCACTCCCATCCCTACCCCCTACCCCCTAATATTTCCCATTTCCCTCGACCCTCTCACTAGCTAATGGTCACCCCTCCTAGGCACATCACTTCGTGAATGAATCAGGCCTCAACCCCTCTTTTATTCCTCTCGTCTACCCATCCAAACCTAGTTTATTAACATTTCACTCTCCTCTTGTTTTGACCCCTAGTTTCCTTCCCCCTCCCCACAGTCCCTTAAACAATCCTCATCCCCCTCCTTCACCTTTGAGTGTTCACTTCTTTGGAAATGTTCATCCACCTAAACTTGGATAATTCTTAGAGATATCCCAAGCTCTAGCTTGAAAAATCCCCCTTTTTTTACGTTGGACTGTGAAAATAATCCCTTTTCTAAGGTTGCATTATTATCTTCCCTTTTAAGGACTATAGAGTACACCAATGATATGGGACAATGATCCACAACCAAATCTCCAACCTAGGAAATGATCCAAGAAGAAGGGTTTACCACAATATCCAAAATTAGAAAAGGGAAAAAAATTCTAATATTAAAGTCACCCCAAAACCAGTAGGTAGGTCACACAAAATGGTCACAAGGAATTTAGAAGTAGATAAATAAATTGCTAAGGGTTCCCAGCAAACCCTCAAAATAAATCAGGATAAGAAATGAAAATCCTAACATGGAATGTTAGAGGATGAAACAACCCAAAGAATTAGAGGACCCTTTGTAACCTTAAAAAAATAATTGACCCTATAGTTTTTCCTATCCAAGAAACTAAAAATGTATAAAACCTCTTTAAGATCATGCGCTGAGAAAGTTTGGAGAAAATCTTAGTTATTAGCATCAGACTCTAAAGGCAGCTCATGGGGTCTTGAGGTTTTTTGGAACCCAGAGTATCTTAAAGGAAATATTCTCTAGAATACTAATGATCATATATATGTTATCTTAATAAATTTAGACAACAACAAGGAATGGATCCTCTCTAATGTCTGTGATCTAAATGTCAAGATGACCAAAAATAATTTATGGGAAGGTCTTCTTTCCTTTTGAATGACTTGTGATAGATGGAAATGGATTATTATTGGGGACTTTAATATCCCTCTTACTCTTGAGGATAAAAAAGGGGGGAATTTAGACCTCATAGAAAGCATGATGTATTTTAACAACTTCATTGCTAGAGTAGGGCTTATGGATATGGACCTAAATGGCAACCCATTCACATGGTCCAATAGAAGACTAGGTGATAACTTGATTCAGGTATGCCTTCAAAAAGTTCTAATATCTTTAAACTAGGACATCCATTTCTCCAACAGGCTCTCTTCCCTACCCAGAATCAGGTCAAATCACAATATTTTGATCTTTAAAGGTGAAAAACTCTTGAAACCAAAATGTAGTCCATTCAAAATTGAAAGCATGTGGCTTCATCACCCAAACCTGATTTAATCCTTAAAGGAATAGTGGAAATAACCATTTTTCAGCTCAAACATGTTTATTCTGACAAAAACTTAAGTTTCTTCAAGGTAAAGCTAAAAATTTGGAAGGAAGTCTTTGGTGATATATTCATGAAAAAAAGGGCACTAAAGGCATAATTAATAGCAATTGAAGAAATCTTGGCTATGTAAATTAACAATGAATATAATTTCAAAGGGAAAAATAAATTTTGTGCCAATTTCACAACCTTGATGAAAGGGAAGAAACATATTAGAGATAAAAGTCTAGGTGCACTTGGCTGAAGGAGAGGGACAGGAACACCAACTTCTTCCATCACTCAGAGACTAGACATAGAAGCATGAATAGAATTAATTAGTTGTAAATGGGTAATGGGAATATTAGCAAAGAATATGAGGAGATTTTCTTCCACATAATCAATCTTTTCAAAACTTTTCTCACGGATGAAGGTTTCCTTGATGAACAAATAATGGATAACAATTTGAATAACTTTGACAAAGTTATATCTGACACTAATAATGCTTCCCTTACTAAAGTCCCATCTAAAGAGGAGGTTAAAAAAGTGATCTTTGTGATTGAAGGTTTCAAATCCCTGGGACCTAATAGTTTCCCCCATTTTTCTTCCAAAAATTTTGGGATATAGTTCACATTAAGGTCAATACAACAACCAGGGAAATCTATCAATCTAGAAACATTATTAGAGAAATGAATAACACCTTCTTAGTTATGATTCCAAAAAATCTTGAAGAAAACAATCTATAGGACTTTTGCCCTATCATTCCTTGCAATACCACTTACAAAATTTGTTCAATCATCTTATTAAAGTGCATGCAACATCTTCTGCATAAAGTCATTGGGGAACAGTAGGGAGAATTTATGGTTGGAAGAAAAATAATGGATGAAATCATATTGGTGAATGAATCAATTCATTCCATCTCTAAATCCCCAAGGCAAGGAATGTTCCTTAAGCTGGACATGAATAAAGCATATGATCAAATCTCCTAGAATTTTCTAATGATGATCCTATAAAATTTGAGCTTCAATCCAGACCTAAGGAAAATTATTCAGAATTGCATATCTACCCCAAATTCTCCATAATCATGAATGGGGTACCAAAATGGTTCTTCTTAGCTTCTATAAGACAAAGATAGGGATACCCACTCTCCCCATACCTCTTCATCATTGTGGCAAAAACCCTGGGAAGGAGTCTGTTGAAAGCCCACACATAGGATCTAATCAAAGGAATCTCAATGAAACTCAATACTAAGCACTTCACTCACTAATAATTCATAGATGATATGATCATTTTAGTGGAAGCTTTTGTGGAGGAAGATAAACAATTGAAATCTATTTTTAAAAATTATGAAGCTGTCTCGAAATAGTATATTAATTTTTGTAAAAGCTTTTTGTTCTTCATTAACACCCCAATCATATAGCAGAAAAAATAGAAAATAAAATTGGATTTATAGGTGAGTAAAATATCAATAAACTATTTGGGCATTCCATTATTTGAAGTTAAAATAGATTCTGAACTATGGAACCCCCTCATTGATAGAATCTAAAGTAAACTTGCATGATGGAAGGGACATATCCTCACTCAAGCAAGAAAATTCAAACTACTCAAAGTCTCGATCCAAAGTATACCTATGTACCTAATGTCTATATTTTGAATACCCACCAAGGTTGTAGTTAAAATAGAACAAATCCAAAATAATTTCCTATGGAGGGTCACTGAGGACCAATTTAGGTTTCATCTTTTCTCCTGGAAAAAATCCTATCTTTTTAAAGAAAATGGAGGATTGGGGCTTAGAAGCATTAAGTCCATAAATAGATCCCTATTGGAAAAAATGAGATGGATATTTATGAAAGAAGATAAATAATGGGTAAGAATTATCAAGGTCAAATACCTACAAGGGCTTGGAATACATAGCTTTCTATGGGAAGAAGGTCCAAAGGATGGATCCACCTTTTAGAAATCCATTAGCAACTATAAGGATCTTTTCTTAAAAGTAATAAAATATAAAATTGGAGATAGAGATAAAATACACTTCTAGGAAGATTCCTAGATGTCTACTACCCCTCTTTATTCACAAAAAACTTGGGCCAATCGATATGTTGTCTTTAAATAAAGATGGGGCTCAAAAGTTAAAGACTATTGGGTTGATAAAAAATGTTTGAATAGTTGGAAATTCATTCCTATATAAGGATACATAGCTAAAAAATCATATGCAATATAGAATCTTAACTCCTTCATTAGGCAAGTTCACATTCCTATATTCCCTAAGGAAGATCATTTTTATGGGTAGTTAAAGATATTGGTATGTACATAGTGTCCTTAGGACACACCACTGATCTAAACCTAGAAATTGAATGAAACTACTAAAAATATTTATGGATAAAACACATGACCCCCAAGGTCAATTTTTCCTTTTGGTTGGTGGCCCAAGATAAGATCCTAATAATGGATAACCTGGAAAAAAGAGAATCGATAGTCCCTAGTACATGCCCATTATGTGGGAAATCTAAAGACTTACTTCATCATTTGTTTCTTAATTATCCATTCAGTTCAAGCTTATTTAATTAGATGTTAAATAAATTTAACCTTTCATGGGTTAAACATAACAATGTGTTTGACCTCATTAAGTAATGGAAACCACCCTAGAATATCTCATCTCTAGAATTCCTATAGTATTTGGCTCTCCTACAATGGTTTTGGAGTGTTTGGAAAGCTCGTAATGACAACCTTTTTCTCAAATAAAAGGCACCATCCTAAAGGGGTATTTCTCTAACTATACCATGCCATCACTCATAATTAGAAATCCTTCCCACCCATAGACAAAATCCAAGACCCACCTCAGCACAACCGATATTCAATAATTGATATGTCGTTGAAAAAGTAAGATCCCCATCCAAATATATAATTTTCAAATGCACAAGATGGAAGACTCCACCTAAAGGCTAGGTTAAATTAAACTTTGATGGAGCCTCAAAAGGAAACCCAAGACTTGTAGGTGGGGGAGGAGACATAAGGGATTCAAAGGGGATGCTAATTTCTACCTATGTAGGCCACTTGGAAATATAGATAAATCATGTAGCTAAAGTTAAGGTAGCATTATATGGCATCTAGCTTGCCTCTAGCTTTAAGATAGAAAGAATTATTATGGAGGGGGACATGTTCAATATCTTAAATGACCTAGAAGTTAAAATAACCCCCTCTCATATAATAAAAGATATAATTGATGATGCCAAGTAGAATTTGAGAGGGATGACACAATTCCATATTATCCATACTTACCATAAAGGGAATAGTGTGGTGGATCTGCTAGCTAATATAGGAGTAGACTTCCCTCTTTTAACTAACTGGCACATAGGATGCCACATCCTTAAAAGTATCTCTTCATATATTCATAATGGACATACATCAAGATAGGATAGCAATTGGGAAACCACATGTGTGAACATTTCTCACCTAGAAATGGGTTTCAAATTTTATGATCTGTCATTATGCATACATGAGGCAAATTTATTGCATAAAGAATACATTTCAAGTCTTTTTCAAACCATTAAAAAAAACATTTCTATAACCTGACAAACTTCATCCTCAGTTCAATAGGCACTATGGAAATGGGGTGATAGGGATCATTTGAAACCAACCTCCTATGCTAAATTATGAGGCATAGAAAAAGTATAGAGGAAGCTCCATCATGGTGGGCTTACTGAATTGATGTTGAAGATAACTAATCATGATGCAGGTGTAGTGAGAAATTCTATTGCCATCTAGAATAAGAGAGTTATGGAAATGAGAGGATTCAAAATCATGGTCATAGAGGAGTTTATCAAATAAGGTACAAGTATGTCATGTGATGGAATGAAGGCATATAAGGACCTATAAAAAAAGAAGGATCTCATTCAGAGGTTATTTCACACTAATGAGTTTGTCAAAATAGATAAGAAGGGCTTCCCCTACACTGACCTTCCATGCCAATATCCTGAGGTGTGCCTATAAGTTATGAAATACTTAACACTTGAAGGTAAGCACACATTAATTTTTCCCATCATGTTTTACTATTAAATCACTTCCAGGGGTATAAAATTAGTGTCCCATTTTATCTCTTAAAGTATCTAGAGAACACTGCTCTCACCCATCATTTTAATGATACCAACCCCATACTAAGCCAAGGTCTCATCCTACTTTTAGTCAAGCATGGCCAAACCCTATGAGTTAAGGAGGGGTCTTCCACTGAGAACCTCCTTAACTCAATTATTACCCACCAAGATATCCCTTTTTCCAAAATTTGTATTGAAGACTCCCTCTAAAACTAATTATCCCTAAACCTAAACCAATCCTAATGGATGAGGTTACCTCTAGGGAGGTGGCTAGGAAAGGAAAATTTCCCCTAACAGAAGAGACCAAAAACAATAAAGAGAAGTTAAAAATATATAATAGCAATTTATAGGAGGCCAAGATGAATCTAGTGGGACTCCTACAAGAATGGAATGCCTTGAATAGACAAGTGGATAAAATAGTCCAATATTTTAACCATTCTACTAAGGTGGATAGGACCCCCATGAAGTAACACATGATGGTGGCAAAGACCCCCCTCCTGAGATCCCCATCACTACTCCCACAAAGAAGACCTTGTAGCATGAATAGATGTATAAAATACCATGGATGATCCTACCTAGAGATGACACTAAAGGGTTTGGTAAAATAAAAAGGGCTAAAGATTCAAAGAACAAGTAGGGTACACCAGAGAAGAAGACCAAAGAAGAGAAGCAACCATTATAGGTCCCCCCTCCTGAATTTTTTTTATTTTTTTCTAATGTTTTGCCTTCTATGGGGATAGTTATCTAGTTGTTTCTTTTTGTTGTTCCATCCCTTGGGGCTTGCCACTCTATTTTATAACTCTTAACTATGGTTCCTAGACTGTATAAAACCAGTTCTTTTACCTTGTAAAATAAAATATATATTACAAGTGCATCTTAAAATCATATAATAGTGTTTGATAAATTAAATACACTAACAATAAAGCATAAGTAACCACATAGTTATACTATTTTATTCAATATAAATATGAGAATAAGTAAAGATAAACAACATATATCCACTATATCACTATATAAATAATGTCTATATAGTAAGTAAATAAATTAAATGTGATAGTGATAGAGACACTTAATTTTGGGATGACTAATCTATGCTTCAATCTCCCCCTAGCTCAAATGGCACTTTGCAATAGATGGTGTAGGATAAAAACCTAAAATGACAAGAAGAAGACTTATATATCTTTAGTTGGGGACTCAAAATAATAAGACACCTCCTAACCATTAATCCTTTTATAAATTTCCAAAGACATTTATGCAAGAGTAGGCCTCAAGAATAATAATATAAGCATATAGATATTATTTTTACTATTTTAGATATTAAAATATGGTCTTGGGTACTTTAAAAAAGATATTGACACAAATTTACCACACATGACATAATCACTCAATGTCTAAATTTATCATTATCTCACATCATCATGTTATCTTATGATTAAAACCTTTGCTTATATTGGTATACACCTAAAATAATCTCATTTTCTATTTCAACCATGTTAAATACCCTACATAGACATGTCCATATTATCAATTCAAATCATATATACACAGGTTGGTCCACAAAATTCATTTAGTATTACCAGTTGATAGTGACATGATCTGGTTGGTAATAACCTACACTTTTCAATGGATGTTATATTAAATTAAAAAATATGCTTAGGATCAGACCATCATCTTATTGTTTAGATTAATGTAAACCTACTTTTGGATAGTGTAGAACCTAACCTAGACATAATAGGAGGTCTAGGTCTCCCCATAACATACACAACATAAAAGAAGGTACAACTCACTAGGAGAACAAAAAGGACCCTACCAAAAAATTAAAAAATATTGAAAAGAGTATAAAGGACCTAGACAAAGAAAGAACAATAGTGGAAAGATCAACAACTACTTTTTCCTGGTATAGGAACCATCAAATTTTAGATGGATCAAAAACCATCCTAGATTAATGGAGCAAGAGGCCTAGGTCTATAAAAGAACCATTGAGATCCCCTAGGGCACCATACATTCCATAATTTGAATATATTTAGAATCATCTTGGGCATAGAAAGAGGCCCAGGTTTTTAACATAATAAAGTGGACCCAAGTGAAAGAGGAAACAATAGAGGAAGAGTAACAACTAATTTTGACTAGTATAGGAACCATTTAGATCCCCAAGGGATCCAAACCCAACCAATTTTTAAAATAAACCACCAATTTGGTATTTGATTGGAGCCAAAATTAGCCTAGGCATAGATGGAGGCTTGGGTCTCCATAACATATGGGTTTTTATCTAGGTCCCATTAACTAGGAAAGACCATTTTTTAGTTGGTCCAAAAAATATCCTAGGCTAACAAAGAGGGAGGCCTAGGTCTCTTAGAGGAAATTTATATAAGGAAAACTAAATCCAATTAGTCTCCCAATAAGAAAATACTTATACACACCATCAAATATAAATATCTTCACTAAATTACCTAATCTTAAAAATGAAGAAGACTTACTAATATGGTTTTGGCTTTCCCTTCTAACCAAAGCCAAACATTACTTTCTACACCTCAAGACCATAACTAATTCAAATTTCAAAGTTATAAAAAAATATATTAAGAGCCTCTAGATGAGGGTCAAATCATATCTTATCTTAAAAAAGGAATAAACCCTTAACCATACCTTGGCAAAGCTCAAGCCATAAACCTAAATCTTTGAAAATAGTCCCTAACACAGGGGGGGTCCCCATCAAGTTAGCATATTGTTAAGGAGTTTCAATACGTTCATCCCTAAAGGATAGAAAACACAAACTACAATCTTGAAAATACTTCATATTATTTCTTAAGCCTATGCCAACATCTTTAGGTGGCACCATATTCAAGTTTTTTGACTAGAAATGGACCAAGATCAAGGTATTATAACAACTCCCTATAGAACCAAAAACATGTCTTTACCGAACTCTTCCATCAATGATGAGACTATATTTTAGATTCATCACCCAAACATGCATAAATGAAAGCCCCATCTAAAATGAAACCTGCAACCCAATAGATGCCACCAATATGTTTAGGAGATAGATCAACTATTGAAAAGTCTCCCTTAGTTCATGTCGTATCACCTTATAGATTCAATAAAGGGTTTGAGTCAAAACTATAAAACCCCCTATCAATGGCCTCAACCAAAGAATCCACATGTCTAAGATAAGTCTAGGAATGAGTCAAACACAAAGATAATAAATTAGATAGGGTGATACCATGAGTAATTGATCTATGAGCCTCTCAAAATAGTGACCACTATCAAAATCCTAAACCGCAAAGGGTTTATAAAAGACCAAAATTATGCATCCAATTAGAGGAGGGACCTACTAATCTAAGTATAGGGTACTCACACCAAGAGGAGGATCTCCCAAGTCTAAAACTAGAATAGGAGGATTAATTCTAGAGCACTCTTCAGCCCCCAAACCCCATAGAAATATTGATCCATGTAGCTATCATAATAAATCATCACATAAATATTTACCCCCTCTAATTTATCTAGGTCTCCATCATCTTCACCACCATCCTCCTCACTAGGAGCTTCCCACCCACCTGTTATTTTGAATTTCCTACCATTCACCCTGTACACAATGGGAAATGAAATAGATATATAAATCAATACTAGATCAGAGAAGATAAATCCTACTTACATGTATGATTGTGGATACATTATATATTTAGGGTCATGGCCAAGATGGATCTTCTATACCTAGCTAAGGGATGTCTTACCACAATTCTATCACTAGGGAGGGATCTAAAGCATCTATTCAAGCAAAACTATGTAATAACCATAACTAGGTCCTATGTTTTAATATTCACTAAACTAATAAAAAGTAAAGCAAAATCTAATCTAGATTTCACCAAATATTGTGGCACAAAGTGAGGGTAATAAACATGAAAATTAAATAATCATGGAAGACATATACTCACGTCAATGTATATGAATTCCTAATGTATGGGAGAGAATTAAAAATGTATATCTATCTACTCTTATAAAGGAAGAACAAAGCTATGAATACTTACATTTGAATATGAATCCACGAAGCCTCAATATTTCCCTTGGCCAAGGTGATTTGTAAGAGGTTGTTGTGGTATGTAAGGATGAGAAGGATAGATCATCTTTAGTCTACACAACCTATCAATACATCCAAAAGACTTATCCGTGAGACGAGATCTGTATCTCCAAAGAAAGTATTGAAACGCTAAGGTATGCTCATCAAGTAGAATGATGGATAAGCAGATGTGATATATATATATATATATATATATATATATATAATCTTATTCTCTTCTCTTAGAAATGACAAAATGGATGTGTTTATATAGGCAGATCTAACTCTAGTCCTTTATAATAATTTAGGTTTAAAAGGTCAACCCAATCAACTTTATATCATTATTAACAAAAAGAAATTAGGTCTTGATCTAGGTCAGCTATAGGCCAACCTAGACCTTAAATAAGTTTTATCAATTGGAGTATAAGGTCAATGGGGCTAACAGTGTAACATAAAGTGTCAAAAATGATTTTAGGCTAGGGAAGGGTTAATGAAGGTGGAAAATGACTAGAGGAGGGTTAAAAATAGTAGGCAAAGCTTAAGCGAATGTTTTAAGGAGATGGTTGGAATGATAACAAGTAGTAGAAAAGAACAAAAATCCTACAAAGTACCAATGATCTGCCCTCCCCTTTCCCAGTACACCACTTAAGGCATGCACTCAAAGAGATTGAGCCTCAACAAGTTCTTACAAGATAGAAAACATCAATAATTGATCAAGTTTGAAAATATTATGTGTGTACATATTCCCCACTTAAATATCATCATGGGTCATGTGGGTGTAACACAGGATGGTGATTCAATAAAAATCATAGAAACACACAATGTTGAACCTGAATAAAGTGTAGTAAGGAGAAAATAAGATAAATGAAGGGAAATTATTGAAAAATGCATAACTTTACTTACCTTAGTGTTTTAAATAAATAATCAGATGCAATAAATGTGAAGGTTTATAGTGTAGGGAATATTAGGTGAACTTATAGAGGTTAGCGAAAAAGAGTGAAAAATCAAATTTTTTTGCAACATAGACATATAATAGGTGAAAAGGTTATCTACAATGTCAAGATTTCAAAACATTTTATGGTTTGGAAAAAGAGCTAGTAGAGATAAAGATATGATCAAAATAAGAAATATGATGGTAAATATTTAAAAGGTAAATAATTTTGAATAGTAAATATAAATAGGGTGAAAAATAATTCATTTTTCATTTTTACTATTATAAGAAAATAGAGATATGAGAGACCTAGTGAGAGACCAGAGAGCTATTATGATGAGATGACAAATAAAATGAGGAGGATGCATAGTGGCCACAGTGAGTGTAGTACTAGTAAGCAACTAAAAATTTCAAATTTTTGAATATTTTTAGTTGAAATTGATTTAATTATAAAAATTTGCTTGGTAAGCAAATCTAGGCATGAAAATGAACCTTAGAAAATTTTTAGGTACACTAGGGGTAAAACAGGGTATTAGGTAGGAAGGAGATAGACTAATAAATACATAAGGCATTTATAGTAGATGGTCAAAAAGTCACCAGTATGGATGAATAGAGTTGATCAGGTCCACTTAGTTTTTAAGGTGAGAGAGAACAAAAAGGTCGACTACATAATAATAGGTTTATTTAGTTTACTAAGAGAGAAGATGACTGCATAGCAATGGGCTAACATAGTTATTTTAAAATCACTGATGTAGTATTACTAAGAAATGTTGACTATGTACAATAGGGTTGATATATTAATACAAGGTAAAAGGTGGTTAACATGGTATTGGATAGGCTAATTTAGTAGGAATTTGATAAGGCTGATTTAGTATTGAATAGGGCAATTCTATCGAAAATGAAAAAACTAAATCAAACCAACTAAGTTTTTTAAAATTTGAAAAATGTATTTTGATCATTAATGACATGGAAATCTGATACATACTTTATCATTTGATATTTTTTAGAGATGTCATAGGTATTGGTGACTAATCAATGTGTTATGGTTACCAAATCTACTAGAATAGTTGACAAACATGGATATAGAATGATTAGTTGTACTAGGCCTAGGAGGTATTATGTAGATGAGATGCATTCCATTGAGTATTGATCTCACTTTCATATTCTTTAGAGCATGGGAATATTTGACCAACATTTTTTAATGTGTGGTGGATGGAGATATTATAAATGTGGGTATCACACTAGAGGACGTCCATGTATTGCTTAGACTACTGATAAGAGGGACATCAGTGATCACAAGGACACCAAATGATCTTGAGGAGAGATGAACACTATTTAGGTGGGTAACATGCTCAAATAAGATATACCTAGGTTTACAAGTCACTATTTTTTATCTGTATATTATGTATATTCCAAACATCTAAAATTCCATGATTAGACTTATGATAGCATGAGTATTATGTCACAATTTAGATGGTAAAGTACCACTATATGCGATATCCTTATGCCAATCCATTTTGGATTAGGGGGCGCTATATGATTTTGGGTCTATCATCTAGGTCTAGCTCATGCATAATATGTATGGGATGTTGTCTAGAGGGTAGAAGACTATGGGACCTATGGTATTGTTGAGTGTTTGAACATACGATAGGTTCCCTATATATTGACTAGCTAGGTGGTCCCGTGTGGTCAATGATAAGTTACCTCAAGTGACTACATGGGATTAGGAATAGGTATCATGGGTTTTGCATAACGACCCAATTTTATAAATGATCAGATGAGGGGAGATTGTATGGTATCTATACATACATATTGTTACTATTTTGTCTAGTTGGGAAACTATGGAAATAGGGCTGGCTTGGGTGTGGGTCATGAGATATTATACTTGGTGGGTAGATCCATAGCTAGTAGTACACATACTAGGGATATTTGGAATCCTAAACATAGAAAATTATCTAGTAGTGTTTGATTTTTGGACATGACATGCTAGAGAGACAAAGGGGAGAGGAGGAGTACTAGTTGAGATACCAATAATCAGGTCATATTGTGTGATACCATGAACTGGTCAAGCATGATAGTAGATAGCTAGAGGAGGAGAGGAAATGGATGTTGATGTAAGGGTGAAAAAGGTACCAAAGTAGGCAACATGATAGGAGCAATAGTTACCACCTTGGCCACACTATAGATGGAAGCACCATCATAAAGAGTAGGCATAGACAAGGGTAGTTGCATAAGATGACCTAGCAGCTAGTCTAGGATAAAGTTGGTTGATAAAGGCACCTGCTAGAAGAGGATCATGGTATATATGAGCGGTGACTTATGGCTTCACATTAATATGGAGGTGATTGATAGAGGAGGTGCTTAAGGGATGATCAGATGGAGAGACCATATTTGGTGGGTGAGTAGACAAGGAGATAGTGGTTGGTGACACTGAGACTATTGATATAGGTTATATTTTTAAGTTTTGATATAGTATACTAGTTGCATGTGATTATAGTAGATAGTTAGATTGATTTTTATAAATATGTGATCTAATATATATCTATTTTGGATTTTGCAAATCCTATGACTGAGGAGGTCAAATGGGGATCCTTGGTCATGAATGCACACCATGACATTTTAGATGGGATGTTAGACCCATATAACCCCACTATGTTGGATTATCCTATGGTACCATCTACCTTAGCTTAAGTAGGCTGGTTTAGATTGGTGGGGGAGGCCATGAGGTAGTTGCATACATGTGGGTATGGATTAAAGCTACTAAAAGGGGTGGGAGAGGGAGAGGCACAGGATTGGCTGGCCTTAGCTCAAGAGAGAGCATCACACATGGATACCACAATCCATTTTGGATAAGTATAGGCCTAGGTGGCTAACCTACAGGGATAGGTAGTAGGATTGAGATCTCAAAATACCTCATTATAGCATACCATGCAAAAGGGATAGTCTAAGGAGTCTATGGGTAGTGTGGATAAGCCACAGGATAGTCTTAATGGAGCCCAGTCATAAAGCTAGAGCAATGTATTTTTTATTTTTTTATTGCTTTATTGTATAAAACACATGATATATATATATAGATATTGATTTCTATAGTTATATTTTATCTCATGAGTTTTATATGGTTGTGGTTGTTGATGCATGGATATATTTATTTCTAGCACATGTATTTTTCTTTTATTGTATATGCTATGAGAAATATATGTGGAGTGTTTTCTTTTCTAGCATTATATGATACACATGCATGGCTAAAAATAAAAGGGAAAAAATGATGGGGAAAAGTATGATTAATCACAAAAAAATGTACTACACACTATATCACGATGGAAAATATTTAATAACAAAATATGACTAAGTATAATAAACCAAAGATGTTAAAAAGGATAACAAAATGTTTCTAAACCATGTAAAATATCTGTAACAAGTAAAATCACATGATATCACATTGGCAAGTATGAAGATAATGTAATAAAATGAAAGGCATATAAAATATCAAATGGTATAAAAACAAAACAATTAATTCAATCAATCATACTGAATCACACTGGGAAGTATAAAAGAGAAACAAAATTGAAAAAATGAACTTAAATTTTTAGTACTAATTCAAGCTAGAAAGTATGAAAAACTTAAACCAAATGGTTGTATTCTTACATGAAATCATAAAATAAGAAGATAAAAGTAAAAGATCAATTATTTAAGCATAAAACATAATATATAAAGATGGGAAGCATGTCAATGATGTGTAACTCATAATCAATCACTCTTTATCTCAAATTTGACATGTAATTTCATTGTGACTTGGGTATTGGAAAATTTTATGAGGAAGGCCAAGTTCTATCCATGGTCTTACTTTGCAACTCACAAAGGGAACACCAATGAGGTGGAAACAATGGGAAAAATATGTTAAAGGGGATGTTTGTAATGATAGCTTGGTAATTTGTGAGGAAGGCCTAGTCTTATCCAAGGTCTCACACTACAACTCAAAAATAGAATCCCTAAGGGGAGTGATTAGTGAAAAGAAAAATATTTCTCAAGAGGAATATTATGATTGTGGAAAAAGAGAAGACCTTAGGAAATGTGAGGCATACTAATGACATAAAAAAAGATTAAGTGACTAGTAACCATCAATATACAAAGGACACTCATTCATGATAAGCACAAAGTTGTATATGCAAATAAGTGAGATACTAAGATCAACTCATGTTGGTTATTTGAACAAGGAAATTAAAATTAACCTACCTTCCTACAATGTATTATATAAAACACATGATATATATAGATATTGATTTTGACAATTAGATTTTTATCTCATGAGTTTTATATGGTTGTGGTTGTTGATGCATGGATATATTTCTTTCTAGTACATGTATTTTGCTTTTGTTGTATATGCTATGATAAATGTATGTGGAGTGTTTTATTTTATATCATTATGTGATACACATGCATGGTTAAAAATAAAAAGGAAAAAATGATGGGGAAAAGTATAATTAATCACAAACAAATGTACTACACACTATATTGTGATGGAAAATGTGTAATAATAAAAGATGACTAAGTATAATAAACCAAATATGTTAAAAAGGATAACAAAATGGTTTTAAACCATGTCAAATATTTGTAACAAGTAAAATCACACTATATCACATTGGGAAGTATGAAGATAATGTAATGAAATGGAAGGCACATAAAAGATCAAATGGTATAAAAACAAAATAAGTAATTCAATCAATCATACTAAATCAAGTTGGGAAGTATAAAAGAGAAACAAAATTAAAAAAAAATAATGAACTTAAATTGATAACACTGATTCAAGTTGGGAAGTATGAAAAACTAAAAAAAATGGTTGTATTTTTACATGCAATCTGAAAATAAGAAGATAAAATTAAAAGATCAATGATTTAAGAATAAAACATACTATATAAATATGGGAAGCATTTCAATGACATGTAACTCATAATCAATCACTACTTATCTCAAATTTGACACGTAATTTCATTGTGACTAGGGTATTGGAAAATTTTGTAAGGAAGGCTAGGTCCTATCCATAGTCTTACACTGCAACTCAGAAAGGGAATAACAATGAGGTGGAAACAATGGGAAAATATGTTAAAAGGTATGTTTGGAATGATAATTTAGTAATTTCTGAGGAATACCTAGTCTTATATAAGGTCTTACACTACAACTCACAAATGGAATCCCTAGTGGTAATGATCAATGAACAAAAAAATATTTCTCAAGGTGAATATTAGGATTATGGAAAAAAAGAAGACCTTAGGAAATGTGAGGCATACTAAGGACATTAAAAAACACTAAGTGACTAGTGACCATCAATATACAAAGGACACTCAATCACGATGAGCACAAAGTTATGTATGCAAATAAGTGAGATATTAAGATCAATTCATGTTAGTTATTTGAACAAAGAAATTAAAAAGGACCTAACTTCCCACAACGTATTGTAATGTGTGTGTGTGTGTGTGTGTGTGTGTGTGTGTGTAATTTCATTTGACACGTAATTTCATGTGATATATATATATATATATATATATATATATATATATATATATATATATATATATATATATATATATATATATATATATATATATATATATATATTCATGTTTTATTTGAAATGTAATTTCATTGTGACTTGGGTATTGGAAACTTTTATGAGGACGGCCAGGTCCTATCCATGTTCTTACACTATAACTCACAAGGTGAAAACTAATGAGGTGGAAACAATAGGAAAAATATGTTAAAGGGGATGTTTGGAATGATAATTTGGTAATTTTTTAGGAAGGTCTGATTTTATCCAAGGTCTTACACTACAACTCACAAATAAAATCCCTAGGGGGAGTGATCGGTGAACAAAACAATATTACTCAAGGGGAATATTAGGATTTTAGGAAAAGAGAAGACTTTAATAAACATGAGGCATACTAAGGACATAAAAAAACACTAAGTGACTAGTGACCATCAATATACAAAGGACACTCATTCACAATAAGCACAAAGTTTTAAATGCAAATAAGTGAGATACTAAGATCAACTCATGTTGGTTATTTTAACAATGAAATTAAAATGGACCTACATTCCCATAATGTGTTACCCTTTCCTTAGGACCTCTTACAGATTCATCAGTCTACTATAAAGACTAGGTACATGTGTGAGAAAGTAGGTAGTACTAAAAGATTTTTGTATTCTCCTTTCCTAATCTACTAGCCTACCACATGCCAATGGACCTCAACTCTATCATGAGTCCAACTATGGAATTTGAACTCTGATTAAAAAAAGATGTGTTTTGAATCACACCTTTTAGTGTGATTTGACTTTTAGAATTGTTAAATTTTGCCTTTTACATCATTGCCTTCTGTTATAATGATTTGGATTTTAAATTTTTATGGATTTTGAGATTCCTCATCCATATGAACTTGGAATCACCAATCATGAGAGATAAATTGATACACATAAATGAGCTTTAGATTTTGGTTAAAGAAAGATAAGTATCTAAAGACATACCTAACTAAAACACTTGGGCTTTTTTATAGATATAATCATTGAGAGGGGGGTAAAATAATGAGTCCAGATGATACAACTTCAAATTAAATCCTTTCAAACTCTTAATCAGTTATCACAACAATTCATGAAGCATACACATCATTCATAACAATGAACAAGAGAGATGATGCAAGATCAAGCACATAACACATGATATATGTGGGAAACCCTCTTAGGGGAGAAAACCCACTATAACTTATAATTGGAATACTATCCTATAATAATAAGAACCAATTTATACCATCTACAACTAATCAAGGAACTACCATCCCTTATTTAGTGAGACTACAATCCCACAGGGTGCTATAACACCTATTTAGCTAAGCTACAACAATAACTAGACCTTTAGCAATTTTAACTTTTCAAGGAGGATACAGCCCCCTAGATGTTAAGATACCAAAACAACACATATGAACAACACATTTCTTGAACACTAATTTCCTTTCAATATGATGGACACATAAATTATATTATCTCTCTTTAACTCTACACACTTAATTCATCCAAAGCCACCTTTTGGATCACCCTAGACCTCTTCACTCATCCTCAACATTCAAGAGCACTATTCTACCATCAATAACATGAATCATAGGTCATACACATAATCCTCAATCTGATATACTTCTCAACTCATCTACTATGCACTCTACCTCTCCTTCCCTCCATAACTCTCACACACATTCCTCATACAAGTCTCTCACAAGTCTAGAAACCATCATCTTTGGTTTCACTATTTATAGAGCATTAATTATTATAAACACCTTGGTTTGCCATTAGACATGCCTTAACCCTAAATTCATCTTTCACATACAAATACATGGCTCAATATCATCCACATAAGTTGGTCATAGGGTCACTCTTAAGCAGTTACACCTAACAAATAGGCCTTGTAACTCTTATAGGTCATATAGAGACCTATTCACCTCTTGACAGTTTTTTGTGGACTTATGCCACATGATTTATAGGTCCTCCTAAAGTTCCCATATCCATCACAATACCCTTCTTCTTAAGCACAAATTACTCAAACAATAATTTGTACCACAACCATTATGAGTGAACACACATTCAGCTTATAAACCTTTGTTCATACTATATATGATTGTTCAAACCTTCATAAATCTCACATATGGTCTTCATATATTATAAAACACTCTCCAATATACAATTCATCAAGATATATCAAAACAATATCAAAATAAACTTGAACAATCTTCTTGGGTTACTTGCAAAATATGCATGAACACATAGTCAACTTTGAAACTTCATAACTATGAATATACACACTTTAATATATTCAAATATATATTTATAGATGCATCTTGGAGTCCTTTACAAGTTCAAATTTTTACACCATGAGATAATTCTACATATATTGAAAGATATGGCTAAAAAATAGAGCACTAGTTTTTATTTTATTAAATTCAAATATTCAATTGCAAATAGTCACAGTTAAACCTCAGACACTATGCTCACATTGCATGTCATTAAATATTTATATTGATCATGTATCATTGATATTCTTCAATCTTTAACACATAGTGCACTAATTCGCAAACATTAAAAATTGAATAGTTGACCTCATCTCGTGCAATCTAGTAACTTTGACCTCATACAATCCATCAATATCTTTGAGATTGTCCTTGCTTTAACAATGATAGACAACTGTCACTTTGACCTCTTGAATTTAATACATTCCATTGATATTAAATAGTATGAACACTTGTTCACCATTGATCTTTGGAAAAAGCTTGATCTTTATCTTTACTCAACATTAAACATTGAAAACTTGGCACCATCTCGTTACATCCTGACATGTTGTATTGACACACTCTAGTGATGTATTTCAAACTTTACCTTATGCAAAAATTACTATGGGGATCATTCCTTATCTTCTTATAATGTCAACTTTTCATAGTCATATCTTTTACCTCTCTCATTCACATGTTCTCAAATTTAGAGCATACGTTCTCCTTTAAAAAAAGAATCCAACCATGTATCAATCTATTACTTAAACCTTTGCATGTGCAAGATATAACACCATTTTTTCAGCCATAGAGCCAACTATGTCAAGAACTATCTGGAAGGTCAACTTTGTTCATGCATATCTTTTGATACGCTTCATTGCATGACCTAAAAATTAGTGGAAATTAACTAGGCACAAAACTAAACAAACCCATATGATCAAATTCTCTTGAAACATCCATACATGTGAGATATTCTATCACCAAACTACTTAACTCTTTCTTGCCTCATGCAAATTTGGCTAAGTATGGGAAAACACTATCAAACTTCTTGGGAGCCAAAATTTACACTTGCATATTTTTTGTCATGCTTAATCACATGACCTAAGATTTAATGCATAAAATCTAGGCACAAATATTATCAAAACCATATGACCAACTCCCCTTGACTCATCCACATATGGCAATGGTGATGTTAGCAAACTACCTACTCAAATTTTCTACCATTAGACTCAAAATGTCTAGATGAAAACAATGATCAAAAAAATGAAATCCACTCATGCACATAGATACTCAAATCTTTGAAAAAATATTAGGGACCTATTTCACATCCTCAAATCACCATACTCATCCCTAAACATCTCCAACCATGCCAAAACTGAAGATTAACCAAACATA
Source organism: Torreya grandis (assembly GCA_037957365.1). Taxonomy (NCBI): domain Eukaryota; kingdom Viridiplantae; phylum Streptophyta; class Pinopsida; order Cupressales; family Taxaceae; genus Torreya; species Torreya grandis. The sequence goes on along the minus strand of JARHVA010000159.1, from coordinate 5,408,732 downwards.
CTTCAAGCATACTAGGACAAGCACATTGCACACTTTGTCATTATTACTTAGACTATCAAGTCACTTCATCCACTCACCTAGACACCTCCATGACATAACCATGATAACTCTCCAATAGGCTTACCTATGAGCCATCATTTTATCTCAAGTTTAAACCATGTGTCTACTTAGTTTGTGAAAGGAAAAAAGGGGAATAAAAGGAGATCCAAGATGGACCAATAAAATGAGATTATAATGAGATTACTTGTTTACTAACTGATCACATGGTAAATAAGGAATGGCTAATGGGATCAAGGTTTATATAACCAAGTCACAATAATGATTATTTGTGTTATAGAGATAAGGTGAAAAAAAATTCAATATAAGAAGACAAGACATCCATAAAAAATAAATGAATGTATAGAGAAAAAACATGTAATCATGAAAAGAATCCATAATAGAACATAAGGAAGGAAATGACATCATAGACAACATGTAGTGAAAAATATATATAATCATGTAAGTTAGATAATACTTTGACATAATTATAAAAAATAGATAAATGTAAATTTAGAGCATACATCCAATCCGAAATGAATAATGAAAATGAAGGAACATAATGTTGTGTTCATAAATACTAGTAAAATTGTCCACAAACATTGTCTATAACATCTGATAAATCTCCATGAAGTTGGATTTTAACTGCATCAAGGGTCTCATCAATCTTTAGAGAAAGCTAGGAAAATACCTCTCATTGAATCTCCTCAACAAAAAATATAGGCATGCCTGAAGGATTGTACTTATAAGGGCCATTGTGCATGGTGTTGGTTGAATATTTTGTCGATCAACATACTAATAAACAAAATAGGTCTGATCATCTAAAGTAGGAAGATTGGTCAGCCAAATGTGTAGGTTTACCACATCAAAATGGGACTAATCTCTCATCTCATCAATGGGAGGTTCCCTATATATATATATATATATATATATATATATATATATATATAGAAAATAATACTCAAGGGTAGGATAAATCATCCATCTCTCTTTTTTTAGAGATGATGCATGCAAATCAAAGGAGAAGTCTTAGGGATAATGATAGAAAGCACTCCTCTTCTTTCAGAAGTGCCATTCAACAAACCACAAGAATCTTCCTGGTAGTAATTACAAAATGTAACCAAGGTCGTAGTAACCAACAAATTGAGATGTAGCACAAAGTCTCCACCTGAATTGCCCAAGAGTGAGATATGAAGGACAATGAGGGCACAAAGTCATTCTAAGGTCCTTTACATAGAAACAAAAAGAAAACACACAAAAGGCAATTGCGGGGGTACAAAGTCTCTCCACAGTTGGCTTCAGGATGCCTTCTTGACTACTTTCACTAATTGTGCTTATTGAATTAAAGGAACTAGAAAATATATTAAGGAAAAAGACATAAGAATAGTTTCCCCAACAACAAATATATCATAGCACAAAGTCTGAAAAGTCACTTGCTTTCTTATTCTAATAACAAAATATGATCAACAATCTGAGCTCAAAGTCTCAGTAATGCCTTTCAATTTGCGCAGAGTTTTGTTTCTGATAATTAGAGAGAGAGAGAGAGCCACAATAACAAGAGATTCCCTTATATAGCCTTTTCAAGAAGGACTTGGGAATAGTAACACATCATGTTGCATTAAATTTTGTTAAGAAGACATGTTGGAATTTAGGGGCATTTACCCATTTTCTTTTCTCAATGTAGAGAAACGGGTCACACTATTGAAAGTTTGCATCTTTTAATATCCACCTGGCAGTCTACTTTTAGAAACATATCTGATGTACAAATGTTTCTGGTCATTCCTACTCTTTATGCTCCTCTTAGCAGTTCTTCCTTTTGGTCTTGGCCTTAAAGCCTTTAAATTCATTTGGGTCCATTTGCCCCCTTTCTGCCCTCCACAAGGGTTGTTTGAGCTCCAAATTAGCTTTTCAAGTTTTTTGCAACGGTTCACTTTGGTTTCTGAGTGTCATCCGCAAGGGCTATTTGTCCCTTGGAAATTTACCTTAGTTTATTTTATGTGAATCTCAAATTGTGACACGTGGCAACATCCACTACTCTTAGAAACAAAGTGAAATGAGGCTCGAAAGATGACACTTGGCAGCATCCACTGAGTTCTGTTAGGTTTTTATTTCCTTCTTTAGTCACTTTTGCCACAGAAATTCCCTCTGCAAGGGCACTTGTGTCTTTGATGCTTGGGGCACTCCTTTGAACTTGTCACTTGAACCAACCGATTGAACCAACTTTGGTTCAATGATTCAATGGTTCATTCCCTTGTTTCTATTGACTTCTTGAACCAAGATTCTTTGAAACAAGCCTCATTGAACCTGTTGAACCTTTTGAACCAATGTGGTTCAATGGTTCAAGCATCAAAAACTTGTTCTTTTTATTAAACCTATCTATAGAAGTCTTTGAACCTATTGAACCATTAGTCCATTACTTGTTCTTTCTAAGCTCTTTGATCTTCATTATACTAGTTGAACCTTTGAACCTGTGAGCTCGTTGAACCCTTTGGTTTAAGGTTCAACAATTCAATCGGTTCATTCTATTTGTTTGGTTAAATCCTTTTGATCTTTTTAAACCAAACGTGTTGAACCATTTGGTCATTGAACCTATTGAACCATTGAACCCGTTAAACCTTTGAACCAAAGTGGTTTAATGGTTCAACGATTCAATGATTCAAGCCTTCTTCTTTTTGATAAGTGTTTTGAAGCCATTGAACCTTGAAGCAGTTAAAATTTGAACCTTGACAAATGCACTTAACTCTTGCTACTAATGTTGAACCTTTGAACCCATTGAACCAAAATGGTTCAAGGTTCAATGGTTCAATAATTCAATCCTTGCTTAGAAGCTTGCCAATGAACCCTTTTGGTTGAGCCTTGTCATTAAACCAACTTTGAAATCGCCTAAGTGTTGAGAGCTTGATTCTTTCCTCCAGAGTCCATAGAAATCAACCTGTGAAGTCTGTTAAACTTGGCATGTAAAGTCCATAGATTTTCTTCCTACATAGTCCATAGATTCAAGCCTACAGAGTCCATAGATTCAAGCCTACAGAGTCTATAGATTCGAGCCTATAGAGTTCGTAGATTTTTGAGAAGCTTGAAAAATGAAGAATTTGAATGCTTAGAATAAATTTTGAGAAGGGAAGAGATTATTTTGGTCTGAGAAACCAAAATAGTTCACATGTTGTCCCAAAAAATGAGAAGTCTATTTTTGGGGACAACAATTAGCTCCAGTTTGGGAACTTCTATTAATTGTAAAAAAGAATTGAAGGGAGTAGAATCGAGAATCTCCAATGTCTTCATGTGTACCATTGGGCTATGAAGTCATGTTACCCAAAAATGGAAGGCATCAAAAATGAAAACAAATAAAACAAAATAGAATTAAAAACTATACAAATATACATATGTACAGATGCAATGATCTAATACTTCAAGAGTTGAAGTGTTTCAGATGTTACCCATTGTGAGGCAGAGAAAAGAGTGTGTCATCTTGATATTTTAGTAGAAATCTATTTTCACCATTGTGTTGATGAATTATAAATGGGCCTCTCCAAAGGGAGTCAAACTTTCCATGCATCCCTTTCGGTTCTCTCCTTTTGTCCCATAGCAGGACTTGATCCCCAATCTAAAAATCACAATTTTTGGCCTTTTGATCAAAGAGTTTCTTTACCAAACTTTGATGAGTAGCAATTCGGTCCACCACCATGGTTCTCTATTCATCCAACTCAGTCAGGCACATGATTCTCTTATAAAGAGAGCTTTCATATGTCTGATCTTCAATTGCCTTTGCCAATTTCAAGGCTGGCAATTCTAAAGTGATTGGTATTTCAGCATTGATACCATAAATAAGTTGAAAAGGAGACATACCAATTTCCCTCTTTGGTGTGATTCTGTTTGCCCATAGAGCATCAACCAATGCTTTATGCCATGTCTTTTGATTGTCATCTGCTAACTTCTTGATGATAATTACCAAGTTCTTATTGCTTGATTTAGCTTGTCCATTCCCTTATGGAAAATAATCAGAAAAATGGGAGTGTAATTCCATAATGGAAATAGAATTGTGTAATCTCCTGGGAGGTGAAACAAGCTGCATTATCAGTAACAATTTTGGTTGGAACTCTAAACCTAGAAATGATATTCTCCTTGAGGAAATTGCATACAACTTCTAAAGTAGCATGCTTAGTTGGGATTGCTTCTACCCACTTGGTGAAATAGTCAGTTGTTGTAATGACATAATGTCCAGTGCTTGAAGATGGGTTTATAGTCCCAATAGAATCAATCCCCCATTACTGTAAAGGTTCTTCTATGATCACTGGCTTGAGAGGCAAGGTAGCTAACTTGGGTCTTCCAATAAATTGCTAGCAAAGTTCACATTTTCTCACGCACTTATATGCATCTTGGAAAAGAGTTGGCCAATAATACCTAGCTCACAAAATCTTGTGAGTAGTTATAAGAGTATAAAAATGTCCTCCACAGGCTAGATTGTGGAAAGATTTCAAAAGTTGGCTTTGTTACTCTTTGTCTACACAGCGAAGGAATACTCCATCTATGTTTCTCTTATACAAGCCGTTATCCCAAAAGACAAAATTGGTAGCTTTCAACTTGATAGTCCTCCTTTATTTATAAGACAAATGAGCAAGACATTTACCATAAGTAAGAAAATGAGCAGTACCTGAATACCACTCATTGGTAGTGGAGACAAAAAAGACTTTTGGTGTGTCTTCCACTTCAGCTTCTACATGTTGTGTATCTTCTGGCTCGTTGTCAGCAATTAATTGGCATAGGCCTTTTCCCCTGACCAGCTTTGTTGGCTTGATGTCTAGACCAAACTCTTAGATCTTTACAATCCAATTGTCTTTTTTTGTGCCAAACTCCTGCTAAGTTAATATGGACTTGATTGTAGTGTCAAGAACTAAGGCAGTAGTGTGTGAATTCAAGATATAGAAGCAGAAATGTTTGACTGCTTTCACCACTGTATTAGCATGCTTCTCTACATTTGAATTCTTCATCTCATGGGTTTTGAGAGAGCAACTCATGAAAGAAATAGGAGATTCCATACCTTCTTTATCTTATTGAACAAGAATTGTTGAAAGCGTGTGTTCAGAAGCATAGCTATATATGATGAAATCTTTGTTGTAATCTGGACAAACTAAGGTAGGGGCATGGGCAATGGTAGTCTTGATATCCTAAAATGTTGACTTGCCTTCTTTAGTCTAGTTAAAGGTGGTCTTCCCTTTCATCATGTTCACAATGTGTCTAGTCTTCTCAGCAAATTTAGGGATGAACCTCCATAATAAATTCACCATTCCGAAGAAAGAGTGAACAACATTTTTACTTGTAGGCAAATTAAGCTCTTGAATAGACTTGACTCTATCTAAGTCAATCTTTATGCCTTCTTTAGACAAAGTGTTCAAGGATTTTCCCCTCTATTACTCTAAAAATAGACTTCGTAGGGTTCAAGGAAATACCATTCTGGCGGTAGCGCTCTAGCACTTATTGTAAGTGGCGTACATGATCAGAATAGTGCTTTGAAAAGATGGTTAAGTCATCAAGGTATACCACTATGAATTTACCCATCTCATCTTTGAAAGATAGGTCCATTGCTCTCTGAAAGGTGGCACCAGCATTTATCAAGCCAAAAGGCATTCTTCTATATGTAAATGTACCCCAAGGTGTGGTGAATGCAGTCTTGTGTTGGTTTGCTTCACCAACTTCAACTTGATTATATCTTGAGAAGCCATCTAACATTGATAACATATCTGAACCTATCACTATTTGAAGCACTTGATCCATAATTGCCAAAGGGTAATTATCTTTCAAAGATGACTAATTTAGATTCCTGAAATCTGCACAAATGCAAATTTTGCCACTCTTTTTCCTTACAGGCACTATGTTTGCAATCTATGTGGAATGATAGATTGGGAAGATGATTCTAGCATTTAACATTTTGTGTATCTCAAACAGAATAGTACCTGATATTTTTGGATTGTATTGTCTAGATTTTTGCTTATAGGGTATTGAGTTAGCCTTGAGAGGAATGTCATGGCAGATTTCATCAGGTCTGAAAGACTTTAGTTCATCATAAGAATATGATAAGACATCTATGTATTGATAGAGTAAAGTGGTGAACTGGAATCTTTCTTTAGGGGTGCAACACTTACCAATGTTAACCATCTTGGGATTTTCTTTAGTAGTCAAATTTACTTGATCGAGTCCCTGAGAGAAACTTGAATCTATTTTCTATTGTTTGATGAATCTATCATGCTTGTCAAATAGTTTCTCAAGAGAAACAAGGCCTTTGGGAATTTTATTTCCTTTCAACTGTAAGAATTCTTCATATATATCTGAACTAGATTCAGAGGCTAATTCATACTTCTGAGATTCACTACCTTCAAAATGTAGTTGTTTGAAATTGTCTTTTCATTCCAAGAAGGCAATGATTTGATGATCATCATTGAACACTTGCCAATGATTAGCATTGTTAGGAACACTTGGTTTATAGACTAGCTTAATAGTATACCTATCTTCTATGAAATCTGAGTGAGGAACTAAAAGAGTTCCTGAAACAGCAAGTGCATCAGCTCTGTCATTAGATTCCCTGGGTATGGCAAAAATGTTGAAAGCATCAAAGCTTTCAATTTGGTCCCAAACCAGGTTGTGATAGTGGTGTAATCTTTCATTCTTGGTTTGGTATAATTTTTTCACTTGACAAACAACTAATTTAGCATCCCCTTTGGTATGAAGAAACTTGATGCTTTTGTCTTGAACAGCCTTCAATCCAAGCAACAGAGATTCATACTTAGCTATATTGTTAGTGTTTCTAAATTGTAATTTGTAAGATGAAGGAAACATATCCCCTTGAGGAGATATCAACACAATCCTGGCTCCTAAACTGGTAGAGGAGTAGCTGCCATCGAATTCCAAAGTCCATACCTCATTAGACACTAATTTTTATTTAGACTTTCCTTCATTAGAGAGGGAGGGTCCTTCATTTGTATTACAACCTACTAGTTCTTTTGCTATTGTAGTTGAACTGCTTTCTAGGTTGACACTTTCAAGAATTTTATCAGATGTTTCATGTACTTCATCTGTAGATAGAAAGTAGTTACCCATACCTGAGGATTCAAAAAGAATTTGAGCTTTAGGGGCTGATGTTTGGGTGACCACATATTTTTCCTCCTTTTCACGGAGCAACCTCTTCATTACACCTTTAACAAGAATTCTTGCCTCAGACAAGTCCATGCTTAGTTCTCCTCCCATTTCCTTGCAAAAATTTCATCCAAGAAAAATGCCATAAGATGCTAGGACGTCAGCCACCAAGACAGTCATCTTGATTCTCTTGTCTAGAAAAATTGCAAATGCAAATTGGGCACCTTTGATTTTCCCCAGCAATGGTACTTGCTTGTTTTCCATGGAGAAATATCTCCTAAATGTCTTGGTCAGTGTGAGGCCAAGAGATTCAACTACTTTAGTAGGCATGACATTGTCAGATGCACCTGAGTCTATAATACAATTACTTAGCTTGTGACCATTTATTAACAGGGAAACATAGAAAGGTTCTATTTTCCAAGGGGTAGCTCGAGGAGTAATGACAAAATTATTTAAAATGGGCATGTTCTTTGGTGAATCAGGAGTTACATTTTTAGCTTCTTGTCCTATAGGGATAGTTTAGTTCTTGACACATTGGACCAACTTATCCAATTGATCAGGATTGGACTACAAATATTCGAATTCAGACATTTGTATTTTTCTCTTTTTGACATGATCGATTATGTCAAATGGTTGAATTGAGCTAGGTACAGAGGAAGGTATTTAAACCTTTTGAGTTTTAGGAGGGATGGGAGGAGGGCTAGTTTGTGAAATTGAAGTAGAAGGTGAAGGTGAAATTGATGTACTTACTTTTTGGGTGATCACCAAATCCTTTGACTAGTAAGGTAGAGTGGTTCCACACTGAGCAATTGTAATTGCTTGTTAAGGTTACTCCTCTATCTTCCCTTTATCAGCTTGTTGGACTGATTGGTTCTTGGACCTAATAAACAGTGCATATGATCCATCAAAAGCTTCTCTTTTGCTTATAGGTTCATCCTAGTAGTTCAAGAAACCAATGTGGGAGTCATCAGCTGATTCTTCTTGATTTTCTACAAGGAGATCAGCATCATTTTCTTGATTCAATTTAGGCTCGAAAGAGAACTCTAATTTTTCTTCAAGATATCCCATTGCTAAATTGGTTAGAAGAGCTTCCAGGGCAAGTTTCCCTTGTGGGGGAGGAAGATAATTTTGTTACCCTTGATTCTTGGTAGCATTGCCCTGATATGACTGATTTGAAAATTTTCTTCTTGACAAATCTCTGTATGAAGGAGCAGAAGACATTCCTTGTACCAATTGCTTTTTGAGAGTAAGCAACTCATTTTCCAAGTTCTGCACCATTGGATATGTGGTGCCTGTAGATGAATATTCAGAAGATGATGAAGGTCTATTTTTATTTGGATCTATTCTTATCTTCCCTACTAAGATGAGATCATCTTCTACCTCAGTGTCCAAATATTGAGCTACAATAAGATCTATTTGACTAACATGTCTCAAAAGAAAACTTACTTCAGGTAATTGAGAATTAATGAAGAAGCATTTGAGAATCTCAGCTGTAGGTTCAAAAATTATAGGAATTCTATTCCTTAGTTTGTCAAACTTGGCTATGAAGTCCCTCATTGGTTCATGAGGTTCTTTCTTCATTTGTGTAAGTTGAGCCAGAAGTGCATGTGCATCTTCTGTAGGTTTGAATCTAGCTTCAAACTTAGCTTTGAGGGTATTCCAATCAGTTACTGACTGAGCCTGTAGATGATAAAACCAATCTACAATAGCACCTTGTAATGTTTCTATAAATAGCCTGACTGCTACATCTTCAAATTCTACTCCAATTACGCCACAAGCTATGCTGAAGGCTGTAATGTGTTCATTAGGATGAACTTTTCCATCACCATAGAATTTGGGAAAATTCTTCCTTGAACTGTGTGGAAGCTCATGTAGAGGTGAAGTAATATTGAGAGGACCAAAAGAATTACCCCAGGGGCCTTGAACTACCATTATATGACTATGAAAAGGAGGAATAACAAATCTCAAAGGGGTAATTATTAGCAAAGCTTTATCAACAGTAGAAGTGGATACTTCGTTTGACAATAGAGATCTAACTTTAGTAGGAGGAAAGCTCTTAGTTCGTTGGAGGTGAGATGGTGAAGGAAACAGATCAAAATTAATTTGTTGTACCAACTCGAATATAGGGTCAACAATACCTTTGGCCCTTTGGCTTCATGTATACCTTGAGTTTGCAAAATTGTGAAACAAAAATGGAAAAGAAGTAACCTTGCTTTAGTTTGAATCTTGAGGCTTTAAACCGCATGTTCTTTCCTAGTTAGTGTGGAGGTGAATGGTAAGGTTATAATAATAATGGGTAAAACACAGAAATGGAATGGATTCTATAATGGATAATGGTAGAGACTGATTTCATCTAAAACTTAAGGTTTTAGAATACACATAACTATATGCCTAGCAGAGTCACCAAAAACTATTGGTTGAATATTTTGTTGATTAGCATACTGATAAATAAAATAGGTCTGATCATCTAAAGTAGGAAGATTGGTTGGCCAAATGTGTAGGTTTACCACATCAAAAGGGGACTAATCTCTCTTCTCATCAAGGGGAGGTTCCCTATAAATATACATACATATATATATATATAGAAAATAATACTCAAGGGTAGGATAAATCATCCATCTATCTTTTTTTAGAGATGATGCATGAAAATTAAAGGAGAAATATTAGGGATAATGATAGAAAGCACTCTTCTTTCAGAAGTACCATTTAACAAACCACAAGAATCTTCCTGGTAGTAATTGCAAAATGTAACCAAGGTCGTAGTAACCAGCAAATTAAGATGTAGCACAAAGTTTCCACTTGAATTGCCCAAGAATGAGATACAAAGGACAATGAAGGCACAAAGTCATCCCAAGGTCATTTACATAGAAACAAAAAGAAAACACACTAAAGGCAATTGTGGGGGCACAAAGTCTCTCCACAGTTGGCTTCATGATGCCTTCTTGACTACTTTCACTAATTATGCTTATTGAATTAAAGGAATAGAAAATATATTAAAAAAAAAGACATAAGAACAGTTTCTCCAACAACAAAGATATCACAACACAAAGTCTGAAAAGTCACTTGCTTTCTTATTCCAATAACAAAATATGATCAACAATCTGAGCTCAAAGTCTCAGTAATGCCTTTCAATTTGGGCAGAGTTTTGTTTCTAATAATCAGAGAGAGAGAGAGAGCCACAATAGCAAAAGAGTCCCTTATATAGCCTCTTCAAGAAGGACTTAGGAATAGTAACACATCATGTTGCATTGAATTTTGTTAAGAAGACATGTTAGAATTTAGGGGCATTTACCCATTTGCTTTTCTTAATGCAGAGAAACAGGTCACACTATGGAAAGTTTGAATCTTTCAATATCCACTTGGTGGTCTACTTCTAGAAACATATCTAACGTGCAAATGTTTCTAGTCATTCCTACTCTTTGCACTCCTCTCAGTGGTTCTTCCTTTTGGCCTTGGCCTTAAAGCCTTTGAATGCATTCAGGTCCATTTTCCCCCTTTCTACCCTCTGCAAGGGTTGTTTGAGCTCCAAATTAGCTTTTCAAGTTTTTTACAATGGTTCACTTCAATTTCTGAATGTCCTCTGCAAGGGTTGTTTGTCCCTTGGAAATTTGCCTTAGCTGATTTTATGTGAATCTCAAATTATGACACGTGGTAGCATCCACTGCTCTTAGAAAAAAAGTGAAATGAGGCTCAGAAGATGACACTTGGCAACATCCGCTAAGTTCTGTCAAGTTTTTGTTTCCTTCCTTAATCACTTTTGCCACAGAAATTCCCTCCATAAGGGCACTTGTGTCTTTGATTCTTGGGGCACTCCTTTGAACTTGTCGCTTGAATCGACCGATTGAACCAACTTTGGTTCAATGGTTCATTCCCTTGTTTCTATTGACTGCTCGAACTAAGATTCTTTGAAACAAGCCTCATTGAACTAGTTAAACCTTAAACCCGTTGAACCTTTTGAACCAATGTGGTTCAATGGTTCAACGGTTTAAGCGTAGGAAACTTGTTCTTTTGATTAAACCTACCTGTAGATGTCTTTGAACCTGTTGAACCATTAGTCCGTCACTTCCTTGTTCTTTTTAAGCTCTTTGACCTTCACTGTATTAGTTGAGCCTTTGAACCTGTGAACTCATTGAACCCTTTGGTTCAAGGTTCAATGGTTCAATCAGTTCATTCTATTTGTTTGGTTAAGTCCTTTTGATCTTTTTGAACCAAACATGTTGAACCATTTGGTCGTTGAACATGTTGAACCATTAAACCCATTGAACCTTTGAACCAAAGTGGTTCAATGGTTCAACAGTTCAATGATTCAAGCCTTCTTCTTTTTTATAAGTATTTTGAAGCCATTGAACCTTGAAGCAGTTGAACTTTGAACCTTGACAAATGTGCTTAACTCTTGCTGCTAATGTTGAACCTTTGAACCCATTAAACCCGTTGAACCAAAATGGTTCAAGGTTCAATAGTTTAATGGTTCAATCCTTGCTTAGAAGCTTTCCAATGAACTCTTTTGGTTGAGCCTTGTCATTGAACCAATTTTGAAATCACCTAAGTGTTGAGAGCTTGATTCTTTCCTTAAAATTCTATAGAAATCAACATGTGAAGTCTATTGAACTTGGCCTACAGAGTCCATAGATTTTCTTCCTGTAAAGTTTGTGGATTCAAGCCTATAGAGTCCGTAGATTCAAGCCTACAGAGTCCGTAGATTCAAGCCTGTAGAGTCCGTAGATTTTTGAGAAGCTTGAAAAATGAGGAATTTGAATGCTTAGAACAAATTTTGAGAAGGGAAGAGACTATTTTGGTCTGAGGAACCAAAATAGTTCACATGTTGTCCCAAAAAATGAGAAGTCCATTTTTGGGGACAACACATGGGATACTCAGGAAAAGGAATATGAGTGGAATATATGGAACATGAAGTCATTGGTGCATAAGGGACCACAAGTGAAGGAGGATCCATGGTTGGAGGATCCATGATTGGAGAAACTACAAGTGGAGAAGGGACCATAGGTGGGGGAACTATGAGGGAAGAAGGGGGATTGATCTTTCATGGGAGACCTATGGGAGTAGGGATAGTAAGCATAGTAATGGTCATAAGGTGATCTTGGAGATGTTGATGAAGTATGTGATCTTGCTTAGTGTGATGGGTACCACATTGGTTCCAAAAATAATATACTTCTCTATATTTGGGAATATACTCAGGTAATACTTTTGTGGGAGGTATAACCTTGTCTATAGGCTAAGGAAGAGTAAGACGTAAGGTGTCTATATAGTGTCAAAGCTTATGAAAATAAGTGGAATAATTATTATCTATGTCATGAAATCAATAGAAATGCTTATTAGTATACTTTGTGGGTGTAATAATAGAGGGAGTGGAAGTAGAAGTTGGGGAAGTCTGGTATAATGTACAATCTCTAGTCTAATGATCGACAACTCTATGAATATCATAGTACGATTGATCAGCCCATGGGGTGGGCAAAAGATTAATTTTTAGTAAAGGTAGAAAACCATCACCAAGGGAAGGTGGGTATGGTGGATATACTAGACAAGGCTTGATTTAAGGAGCAACAAGATCAAATCAAGGAACGACTCAACTAGAGGGAGAGTGGGAATAGGATTTAGACTAGGCTCAATTGAGGGAGGGGTGCGATGCATAAAGGGTTGAAGGATAGTAGAAAGAATTTCAAGGGAAACTCATCTATAGGGGTCTTGGTATCTAGAGAAGTGATAAGGACCAGTCATATCATAATCCATAAGCATGTTCCTAAGAGGTTTTTCAAAAATTGGAGGTGTGCATACCATCTCTACCCTATGAACAAGAGGAATAAGGCTAAAATTAGGAACTATATTTGATGGAATGTGATAATATAAATAGAAATACTAAAATAAATAAAAATGATAAAAAATGATCTAAATGTCTTGAGCCTAAACAAGACCTCCTAAAAATGGATCATCTAAGGTATAAGCATCATCATAGTCAAGTGTATGAAGATCAATTATATAAGTAGCAATAACCATATCATTTGAGTTGGCATGATGAATAGAGTGTTGAGTCATAATTAAGACTATGGGTATATCGTCATTAGGTGGTTAATGGTAATGTGGATTTAGATAAGGTGGAAGTTGGGAAATGAGATGAGGAGAGAGATCAAATTTTGTTATCTTGAAGTTGATCTCATCAGTGTCATCATCATTATAATCTAAGATGTTAGGTGGTATATTCCCAATGAGCTTATGGTGACCATGGTAACCTTGTATAGAGTTGATAAAGAAATTAAACCATTGAGAATATTAGAATGAAACACTCGATAGGGGTTAAAGGGCTAGAATTTTAAATATAGCATGATCTTGGAATTGTATGAAATTTTAAGGTTTAGTGTCACCTTAAATCCTATAGATTGCACCATTGTGAGGGAGCTTGACATAATGGAAGGTAGAAGAGGCAACAAACCTCATGCGATGATCCTATGGCCTACCAAAAAAGATGTTATAGGAGAGAGAAAAATTGAAGATCATAAAATTCACTTGAATAGTGACATGTGGGATGGTGATAGGGATCCACACAGAACCTAAGGGAGGCATTTCTCATTGGTCATATCCTTGACATGTGTTACATGTAGACTTAATATTACATTAAGAGTATCCAAGGTTTTTAATAAATTCAAGAGAGGCAACACAAGTACATGAAACCTCATCAATCAAGGCATGATTGACTTGGATTTCACTAATTTGAATGCTTATAAAGAGGGAGGATCATTTGAATGAAGTAGAATCTCATTTGAAATCATAAAAGTAATGGGTAATTTAAGAGAGAGATATGTGTCCATTATATCATAAACATGTATAAATATCTCTTCACACTATTGTAAAATGATATCTTCTAACCCAAATAAGGTAGTTTCACATCCTACTAGGGGAGGATGAGGGATGTTCATTTAGAATAAGAGATGTGTAAATTGATTATGATGAAGTAGAGAGGTCTACATGAGTTTAATAAATGGAATTTGACATTGGAGATTAGTTAGTTCCATGATAGGATCCTATATACACATAATATTTTAAAACTTTATCAATTACTGATGTTTTCTATCTTGCAGGAACCCATCAAGTCCCAATCGATCTAAGTGTATGTCTTAAGGGGTGCACCAAAAAAGGGGTGGGTAGACCATTGGTGCTTTGCACGATTTTTGTCCCTTATTACCACTTCCTATTTACACACTTGTCTCTTAAAAACCATTCCCCTAAAATTTACCCCTTATTTTACACCCTCCTCTAGTATTTTACTACTTTCATTAGCACTCCTCTAACCTAAATCCCCTTTTTGATAGTTTAAATTACATAGTCATCCATATCAACCTTGTATTATTATTGATAAAACTCATTAGGGTCTAGGTCAGCACTTAGTTGACCTCATCCATGAATTAGTTTATTTTTGTCAACTATGATACTAGGTTGATCAGGTTGATCTTGTTGACCTAAACTTTTAGAATGGGTTAGGGTTAGATCTACCTATATAAACACATCTATTTTACATCCTTAGAAAGATAACAAATATTTATTTTTTATTTGCAGTATGCTCTTCCACCATTCTAGTTGAGGAGTATTAGCTTAGGGTTTCTACTTGGAGAAGAATCTTTTATTGTGAATAAGTCTTGGATAGTTTGGCATTTCTTAGTGATCCTTATAAACCAAAAAAACCTCTTATGAATCACCATTATCCAAAGGAGATATTGAGTCTCGATGGTTCATCTTCAAGGTATCTCTAACTTTGCTCCTCTTTTTAGTAGATATAAGTAACATAAGTAATGGATTTTAAATATATTGTTATCTCCATCTATTAGGGTTTTACCTATACATAGCTTAATTAGGATTATCTTATGCATGTTTACTTTTATGTTTACTAACCCCACTTTGTTCCATAATATTTAGTGATCACTAGATTAGACTTTTACTTGTTATTAGTTTAGTGAATATGAAAACACAGGACCTAGTTATGGTTACTATGTAGTTTTGCTTGACTAGAGGCTTCGAAAAACTTATTAGTGATATTATTTGTGGTAAGAGATCCCTTGTCTAGGTATAGTAGATCCATATTTATCATGACCTTGATTATCTAATGTATCCCCAATTGGAAGTGTAAGTAGGATTTATCTTCTTCGAGTTAGGATTGATTTATAGATCTATTGCATTTCCCATTGCATACATTCTAATGAAACTAACATGAATCTAACCCTTTAATGTTTTCTTTCATGTTTTCATTTCTATCTTATTTCTATTTTTATATATTTTTGATATTGTATCAAACTAGTCAGTATAGTTCTAACTTCTTGTGCATAGGTTTAACATAGTCACATAAAAATGGTGTTGTTCTTTCTATGCAAGTCTTCATCAGATATACTTATTGGATCAAATAGCTCAACACAATAATCTTTTTTATTCCTAGATAAGAATACAATTTCAAATAGGTCAACTTTATCATATTATTGACTTTGCCAACATCTAGATCAATAAAATATGTCAAATAGGTCAGCTTAGTATCTCAATCAGCATCTAAATCAACTAAATAGGTTGAACAATTTGACTTAGTCCTTTAGTCTGCATCTATATCAACAAACTAGGTTGAACAGGTTGACCTAGTCATCTTATCCTTTTTTAGCACATAGGGTTTTACAGAACTGGGTCGAACAACTCAACTTAGTTAGTAGAATTTAAAAGCACCATTCAAGGCACTTCAACATAAAATTTACAATCTTAATTATCTTTCAACCCACCAAAGTTCCTCTCTCTCTCTCTCAGTCATTTCAATACTTCATTGCAATCTTTCAAATTATAAGCCTAGAACAAACTAATTCAACCTGGTCATCTTAGTTATATAGCCTATCTTCTATCTAAAATATTGAGTCAACCCATTCAACATTGTTCTTAGAGACTTTTGCTTATGTAGAATAGTAACAACCTAGTCGATTCTATTTCATATTGTTTGCATACAATGTCATTTGAACTAACTCTATACTATCCTAAATTTGGTAATTAACAACTATTCACTAGTAATTAATTCATACTTCCATTTAGTTGATTATATTCCTAGAGTAGCTCACATAGTATAATTAGGTGGTTTTTCAAATTACCATTCAATTACACTATTTTTATTCTTTTACACACACTACCAAATCACATAATATTTAAAATGCATTTAATATTTGTCTTCCCAAGGCCTACTTACTTAAATTTCATCACCAAGGAGGAATCCAACTTGGTTTTATAGCCAAGTATAAATACATGGTTAATTTTATATATTGGAAAACCACCCGACATCCTTATCATTATGGGATTGTGAAGTGAGGGGGTATGCCCCAATACCAAGTTAGTACCAATACAAATCTCTTTTAGCCTAAAACATCTCGAAACCATCCATAGATTGCTTTCTAGTTCGTTATTTTTAGCCAAATTTCCTATCACAGTTAAAATAAAACTTTATAATAATCTAATAACACTCAAGATGATGCTTGCTCTCTAATAATTGTGTGTTGTATTGTAAAAACTTGCATTAGATAACATTACTGAAAGGTTTTGTTTTGTGTGCCCTAATTAGATCACTCACACTAATATAATTGTTTGTGTGTTTACTTCCATTTATTAAAAATTCTATCCTATTTCATATCACTATCATTTTGATTGATATAATTTCTTAGAGACTCTTTCTTTCCTCTTGCCAATAGTACATAGTCAACCAGCATGATTGTGTATCTTATCTATCTATCCTTCCCTCTATCTAGCAGTACATAGTCTACCTAGTTGAATCTGTACTTTTCTTAGCCTCTATCCAATAGTACATATTTGACCCAATTGACTTTGTACCCTTTTTAGCCCCTTTTCAATAATACATAATCGACCCAATCAACCTTGTATCTGATTATTTACCTTGCTCTTCTATCCAGTAGATCTAGTTACTTATCTATCTGACTTAGTTCTATATTCTTGATTTCTCTTTCTTATTTCATATATTTTGTTTCTTTCCTCAAGCATCATAAAATCCCCTATTAGAATGTTCTTGGATAACTTGAATCCATTTAAGCACTATATGAGGTGCTCTTTTCTTCTTATTTTTTCTTATTTTTTCCTCCTCTTTTTAGATTATATGGCATCTTACGATGCCCACCCACATATCATTGTAGACAATGGGCAATCTTGTGATACACATACCTATATTTAATCACCCATTGGTTCATCTTATGATGCCCACTTTTATTACACATTACATGATACCAAACTAATTTAACTTCAAAAAACATTTTGAGACACATAGGCTTGTCTCTCACATACTCATCCTTGATATAGACATTAACATAGATTCCTTCCCTTATTTTCCTACTTTATATATGATATCTACCTAACAATTTTTTTAGGATACTTACATAAGTCTCACCCTCTATATCAGTTCTCTCTTTGAACAAACCTTAGTCCTTTGTTTTTGGTCTTTTAGTTTTTCCTTTATCTTTTGTGATTTGTAGTGTAAGCCCATGGATAGGATCTATCATTCCATGAAAATACCATTTTTTTCTTATTTATTTATTTTTTACATGATTTTTGGCACACCTGGGGTTTTTCTTTTATGATTTGTAGTGTAAGACCCTAGATAGACCTTCCCTTCCTCATAAAATCATCATCTTTCATTCCTCATCTAGAATGTGTTTTACAATGGTTACAAGTTTTGGATCTTTGTTATTAGCTTTAGATTTTGCTTCTTTTAATAAAATTAAATTTTCACAACAATCTATGTTAGCATGTTTTCCTTCATTTCCCTCATTCTTATGATAAGGAGTCACATATTTCTATCATTATATTCTCTTTTTTCCCTTTATTACATTTTTTTCAATTTGAATTAATTCAAATTGTTTCATGTTTCATTCCTCTTGATTTCCTTTTATTTCACTCCATATTGGATAAAACAAGGTAAAATTCAAGATAGCACTTTTATTTTATGTGAATTCATGATACTATTAGACACCATGCTCTATAAGTTTTATCTTAGCAACCAAGTCCCAAGTATTTAAATGAAAGTCATCTTTAGCATCTATGTTTGTTATTTTGAATCTATCTGGAGGAGGAATACAAAAATTCATCAATAAAGTTAAAATCCAAATAATTTGAAATAAAATACAACATAAAAAATTCAAAATTCAAAATCACACCGAAAGATGTGATTCATAGCACACATTCTATCTCCAAATAAAGCTCAAACTTCAGTCTTGGCCTCATGATAGAGCCTAGGTCCTTTAGGGTGCAATAGGCTAGTAGATTGGAATAGGAGAAATCAACAAACTTTATAGTGATACCAACTTTCTCATGCAAATACCCAATCCTCATAGTAGATTGATGGATCTCTAATAGGTCCTAAGGAATAGAGAATACATTATGGTAAGGTAGATCCATTTTACTTTTCATTCATATAGATTTCATGGGATTATCTATATACTTCATTTTTTGACCTAAGACTTGTGTGTTTAGGAGAAGTTATTCAGAGTCCTTAAGGTTGAAAGTCCTCTTGCTTTGACAAACCTAATTTGAGTGTCTTGACTTCGATAAAGAGTTCCTATACCTTTGTTTTTCTTTCATTCTCCCATCTACCCATTTCATTTTCCCCCCTTGACTGGCCAAGTGTGATTTTAAATCTATTTTCCCTCTTTTATATGTCCCTCTTATTCACATCTTACAAACATATTAGTAGTACTTTGTTTCAAGTTTTATATATCTTTAGAACCAAATAATATGTTTGAGCAACTATGGATTATTTTATTTACACCATGGCTCTACATTTTAGACATGCCTTGATTTCTTTTACCATTTTTCATTATTATACTACCTTTTTTTTTGGACACCTGAGTCCATTTATAATTTCATGTTATTTTTCCATTGTTGAGTAAGGATTGTTACTGCTCACTCATAAGTTTTGTTTTACAATTTCACTTTCCCATCTTTGTTTAAGTAAGTATTATCACTACTTTCACATTGATGTTTGATTACCATCCTTTTTGACATGTATCCTTGGTTTGACTTGGTGAGTTTGTCTTTCTTTCTTAAGGTTTACTTGTTTGATTTTTTCAATCTTTAATAGCCTTGCATTTTCAATTATCTAATTTACTCTAAATTTTTACTTGGTAATTTGTTCTAACATAACACTTGTCACCCTGTCTTGTCAAATTTCTAAGTACGTCCCATCCACATAGCACCAGTTATCTTGGCTTTCTTGAATTTGTTTGTTTTTTCTCTTTAGTTTTGTATCCTTGGGTTTGTTGAAATAAATATCTTCACCCTCTATGACAAAAAATACAAACATAGTAGAAAACCATCCAATGATAAAGGTGAGTCAAGGTACTCATACATTTATTTTTTCACTTATATCCCTTTTCATCATCTACTTTTAGTTATTTTATGCTTTAAAATACTTAAAAAAAAGTTAGCTTCAATGTGTGTTATTATCTTCTTTCTACAAGCACCATCCCCTATTTCACCTACATGACACATGATGATATTAGAGTGGGTCATATGTATACAATCCCTTCTCAAAGCATTGTTCACAATAGGTTTGTGTATACACAAAAAATATGTCTTAAATAACTAAAACATAAACACATTTTTACAAACAACCATGTCATAAAATCACATATACATAAGATACATGACCTTAGGTTCATCACCATGTGATTTATACTTCAAAACTCAGTAAAAGGGACTCAAGCCCTTCTCTACAGATAGCTCACTTAGAACTATCAACTAGCCTCAAAACACAGTCATGGAAACTTGAACTTATGACATCTGAAGGAATACAATAAATGAATTATAATGAGTAAATACATTAAAAAATAATCCTTACAAAAATATTAAAAAAAAATATTATAATCTCTAATGTCAATTATTGGTCTTGTAGACCAGTTTGTTGACCTTCTCTCTCATAGACCTCACTCAACCAAACAAGCCATTTTGGCTTCAATGTTTCAACCATTTTAATTGACTATCAGAACTTATAAAAATAATGGATAAAACATAAATGTATAAGAAAATAAAATAATGTGAATTTTATATATATATATATATATATATATATATATATATATATATATTATTGGTCTTGTAGACCAATTTTTTGACCTTCTCTCTCATAGACCTCACTCAACCAAACAAGCCATTTTGGCTTCAATGTTTCAACCATTTTAATTGACTATCAGAACTTATAAAAATAATGGATAGAACATAAATGTATAAAATAATAAAATAATGTGAATTTTATATATATATATATATATATATATATATATATATATATATATATATATATATATATATATATATATATATATATCAATTCATATTAAAGAGACTCCAACTCATCACTACAACTTGCTTACCAAGAACTGCTAGTTTCCCTTAAAACATAGTCATGGTGAAAATTACTTCTAACACTTGTATGATCACTTTTAGAGAATTCCAATAAATTTTAATGATATTATGAGATAATTATAAAATTATAATATATAAATATATCATCTTCAAATGGAAATATTGGTATTGTACACCAATATCATGATCTTATATCTCAATGTCTCATCTAAACTAGACAAGTCAACTTATGAGCAATATTTTCATCATATCCATTGACCTCCAAAACATATATCCAACATTAAAATGTATTAAAAGTATTGAATAAATTCTCCATAAACTTTTATTCATCCCTAATCCATGATAACACATCCATAAACAACATATAACTTTTACATGGATTTCTCATTAATTCCATCATTAGGCTTGTTAGCAACTGGTCAACTTATATGACTGGTTTAACACACCTAACGGATATAACCTAATAATAAACCAAAATGGACATCAAATAAAAGTATCAATAATTATCCTCCATCCATTTATCAATTTTGACTTAGTCAACTCTAACTACTATAGTAAATCTTTGAGAAATAAGGTCATTTCTCTAGGGTCCACTCACTCACATAACAAACCGATCACACCTTGAGGTGCCTGGGAGAGTTGAATATAATTAAATCACTTATATAGGCATACCAATCCATTTTAACCATTTTAGAATAACTTATTTCATATCAGGTCACTATTAGGGTTCATTGACAACTAACCTTTAAACACTTCTTGATGCTCTTATACCTAACTCTCAAGCCAATACAATGTGAAATAAATTTTTACGTGCCTATGTTCACTCACTTCACCATGCTACCTATACATACCTTCTCACAAGGTCTAGATAATTATTTATAAGACACTAATCTTAAAATAACTACTTAACATCAACCTTATTCATCATGATTACACTCTCTCTCATAGCAACATCACTTAATATGTTGGTATAAGAAATCATTATGTCTTTACAAGAACTTGTCATATTAGGCTCACAAGCTCATCATGCCTTCATGCAAACCTTATAATATCATGCTCACAAACTCATCATGCATTCATAAGAACCTTGTCACATTAGGCATCAATGACAACAATGACAAGACTATGCAAACACACTTTGGAATTGATGACATTAACATCAATGACAACACTTTGTCAATAAATTCCCCCTTTGTCATTGATGGAAAAACACATTACAGTCTGATCAATCTCTTCTCCCCCAAAGTAGTCTTTTTCCATAAAATTTTATCCCCCTTTGACATTAATGGCAAAGGATCATACACACTACAATTCCTAAAACCATTCATTCTCCTTCTTTGGCAACTATTCTTAGAAACTACAAAATAACTTGGAGCTACCAAGCTCCCCCTTAGATCAAACATAGTCTTTAAATAAACTTGGATGACTGATATGAATCAAACTCACTAGACTATCTCATTTGTTCTTATCTAAAAACTATCTTCTTTAAATGAACTAAAGTATACATGTAGACACCAAAAATCCACACACTATAATTTTGAATGTTGAAGTACCCCCTAGCTACCTTGGGACCAATTTAACCTTCCAACCCATAACAGAGCTTACTCACAGTTAGTTTGGCTAAACTAACTTAACTTATCCTTCTACCCCTTTTTACCCTTAACCCTTGACTGTCAATAGTCAAGGTCCACCTTTTCAACCAAGAGCATGCAAATTACCTACCTTATTTTCCTAAATATAAGTTGTCTAAATCCTATTACAAGATATTTCATAGATGATTTATAATTAGATAGCCTAATTAAACCTTCATTTTGACCTCTTGTTTGTGCCTATAAGAAGAGAGGAGCCTAAAGGTGAAATCTATCTACAATCATGATCAAGAGCTTGTGCATTTAGGATTTTCTTTAGATAGGTCAATCACCTTCAGCAATCCATCAAACTAGCAATCATATCAAAAATTCAATTTGCCTCCACCTCTCCATCAAGTTCTTAGGTACCATTACTCTATCAGAATTAGGCTATATTCCACCAACAAGTCAACTAACACAACCATCCACCCAATCAACTTATAGTAAGACAAGTACTTATTTCTCAATATTCATTTGCTTTATTTCTATTTTGAAATTAATCTAGACCTCACCCATCCCTTGGAATCCATCTTTGGATCTCATCAACTATCCCTTTTATCAACCTAGATCTAGACATAGTAATCATCGATGGTTGACTCAACCACCGATGGTATGTCGAACCACCAATGGTCACCTTTACCATTGATGGTCACCTTGACCACTGACAATCACCTTAACTACCAATAGTCACCTCAACCATTGATGGTCAATGTGGTAGTAAAATCTATCAAGTTGATTTCACCTATCTATACCCAATCAAACCTAATTTTCTATGTTCCCACTTATTCACAGACCCCTTTCTAATTTTCTAAAGTATACCCCAACTCCATAACATAATTATTTCATCACTAATTTAATCATTTCTAGTCTATTTTCTAAACAAGCATTCTTATATTCAATTTCATTAATTTTGACTTATTGATGCAAGTACTTTCTATTCTATTTTATAATTTTAATTATTTAAAATGTGTGGATCGATAG
The DNA here is from genome assembly GCA_037957365.1 of Torreya grandis. Classification (NCBI taxonomy): domain Eukaryota; kingdom Viridiplantae; phylum Streptophyta; class Pinopsida; order Cupressales; family Taxaceae; genus Torreya; species Torreya grandis. Next base: position 5,385,570 of record JARHVA010000159.1, on the reverse strand, counting down.
CCCTCGAGGAAGCTCTTGCTTATGGGATCTAACTATCGTTAGGCAATCCACTAAACTATCGATCTAACAAACAAGTTTTATTTAGCACTTTCTTATCTACCGGTCATCCTCCTAAGCCAAAGAGTAGTTCTTCATAATCTTTTGATTCAATGCATGCACAATTAACCATGTTTTTCAACCATACTTGTACTTAGTTTTTTCTTTTCCCTCTTTCCATTAATAATCAAGAAAATCATTGAAACATTCTAGCATGCCTAGTGGGACCCTTGTGTCTCTACTTAGGTTCTTGTTTTCTTGTATTCTCTCTATTCTATTCTCATTAACAAAATAAAAAATTTCTTTTAGGCTTAAAATTAAGTGTATACATCGACTACTTGAAATTTTAGTTCACTTAGCTTAACCTTAAATCAAAGTAATTTATCATACTTCACTCTTTATTGTAAACACTCAACCAAACCACTCTCACTAATTAAAAATCAAATAAACTTGAGATAAGGATTGACTAGGATTACATCACCTAGTGGTAACCTTACCCTTTTCTAATGATCCTACTTGGATGTCATCACCAAAGAGAGGACCAACTCAGCTCTCTAGTTAAGTATAATCTTTAGATATCAATATATATTGGCTAAGCACTCGACACCCTTATTATTGTGGTGTGTGAAGTGAGGGGGTAGGCCCCAATACCAAGCCATGTATTGATTCTAATATAGATTTTTTTTTAATTCATAAACATAACCTAAAACCAACCTTAGACTTCTTCTCTAGTACCCATTCTACAAGCCAATTTCAGTCACACATCTTCTTTAGGCATTCGCCAAAAGTGAGATTAATTAAAAGTCTAGGGCTTAACATATATTTTAAAGTGTGATTTGATATATTTGATATTTTCTTGTCTTCTCTTTATTTAAGTAGTGAGGTAGTTTGTGCTTTGTATCTCCCCTTTCTCATATGGTTCTCACTCACTAGTAGTAAAGAGACCTTGTAAATTAAAACCCATCACCAAGTCAACCTACCTCTTCTACCTCTTCATCTATGGACTACATTTATAAACTATTAGACTCTCCCCACCCCTTGAGAAGTTTTGATTTCTCTTGGGAGGTTCCTCAAGGAGATGTTAATTTTATCACTTTCCTAGACAATAATCCTATATCCTTCAACATTATCTTAGAACCATGTCTTACCATACCCCAACTTTGGCCCCACCCATAGATCTACCTTATGGCATGCATCTCCACCTCATGGGGAGCAACTCCATTTCTATGGTCACAACTCAAATTTTGACTACCCAAGCTTCCTCATCAACCAACAACCCCTTTGAGACTACCATTTAAAACCAACCAACTCAATCTACCACCACTCTTATACCTTCTACTCCTACCAACCACTCCTCCATAATAGGAGTGCCTACCTATAGCACTACCAACCTTCCTTTAGCCACCTTCAATCCATGAACCACTACTCCTCTTCAAATCCTTGTGGTGTTCATACCCTCTACCTTACCACTAATTAGTACAAGGGTTACTACCCTTCCATCGGTCACCAACCCAACTACTACTCCTATCTAGCAAGCACGCCTTATACCAACCTTTGGATACATCCCTAATATACAAGGGAATGTACCCACTACCCAACCACCTACCTTTACCTACCCTTATGTATCCTCCACCTGACCATTAACATCTACTTACCCATATGTGGTAGCCTCGTAACCTTCTACCCACTATTATCATGCTTCCCAACCACCGCAATAGTATGCATCTTATAACCTTCTATGGGTATAATGCCATGCAGACCTAATGAATATGCTTATGTAAAATATGACCACCTTAGAGTCATATTTTTTAGGTGTGTACATCATCTTGTTGTATGACCAAATATATAATTATCCCATCCATTCATTCATACCTATCAGGCCATATCCTCCCCAATGGGAACTTCTCAAGTTTTCTAAATTTCAAAGTGAGGAGGATCCCCAACAACACCTTAGGGAATTTAGGCATGCCTTTTATTTCATCACCAATTATGATTCCCTTTTTCTCCACACATTGTCCATGTCCCTAGCCAATCCAACATTAAATTGGTATAGTGTCATACCTAAGCACTCCCTTTTCTCTTTCACCCAACTGGCTCAAACTTTCTTGGACCACTTTTCAATCAACATCTCCAAGAAAGTTTCTAGCATAGGCCTCTACTCTATTCAATTGTTTGATGAAGAATCCATTGTTGATTTTGTGTCTCGTTAGAGGATCTTGATTAACCAACTTTCATTTTCCTTTTCTCCACTTGAACTCATAAATCTCTTTGCTTGAGCATGTAATAAGCATATCTCCTCTGCATTGCATGTCCAAATATTTCAAACATTTGATGAAGATTTTACCATGGTGCGTAAGTTAGATAATTGAGCCATTGATGAGGGTAAGCTAAATCTCAAAAAAAAATAACTCAACCTATAAAACCAATGAAGCTTCTTCCTTCAAACAAAGCAACTAGTCTAATACCAAGACCAAGACCAAGGGAACCATGAATGCATTTGTCCTAAAATTCACTACTCCACCTTCCATCAAACAATCCAATTCCTCTAGTTCCTTAAATAAAAACTTGAGTATCCAAACCTAGAACAACTAGAAGCAGTTCAACCCATTTGGAAAATCATATTCTTCCATCTTAGAGAAGTTATTGAAATTCAATATCATTAAACTTCCTCCTATCAATCCACCCCAACAATTTTACTCTTCTCATCCTACACCTAGTGAGTACAATGAGAATGTTCTATGTGCCTTTCATCAAGTGATAGGACATGATATTAGTAGATGCAATAACTTTAAGAGCCTTATACAATCCCTCATCAACAAGGGAGATCTTACATTAGATAACCCCAATACACCATCAAACCAAGCCCTTGATATATTTAGGCAACCTTTCTCAAACTATGATCCTACCAAGAATGAGAGAAATAACATTGAGTGCTATCATGATAACCATATAATTAACATGGTCCTTGATATGCTCATTACCTAACCACCTACTATTCAGTTTACCAATCTTCCACTTCCTTCATCTATTGAGACACTAGACTTACCTTCCCTTCCTTTAGATAATAAAACTAAGGAAATACCATCCTCTCTTCCTCTACTTATTGAGGTAGTGGAGCGACTAGCCTCCCTTCTAACTGATATACCAAAACAACCAAGCATCACCACCTTATCTTTACCCTTAACTACCAAGCAAACCACTCCACATTCAAAAATATTTCCTAAGGAGGAAACCCCCATGCCTACTTCTCCTATAAAGGAGCCCACCATCTTAACCTTGCATCTTTTAATTTAGGAAGAGGACAAGGTTACCATCCTTGTGTCCCCACCTAGGGGCCTATCTTTTAGGTCTGATGTTTAGTGAATCAAACCAACCTACAAACCATTCTCTAGGCTAGTATAAAAATTGGAATTTATCTTCAACCTTGACAAGGACCAAGTGACCTTCTAGTAGCAATTAGGGATACCTTATATCACCAAGAAAGAACCTCCAACTATACCTTTAATAGACAAACCCATCACTTTCACCATCTAAGATTCTACCCTATTAACTAATTTTACCAATTTAATAATCCCTCAACCATCTAAAACACCTAAACCCTAAGTGACCAAATCACCTTCTCAAACCAAACGAATCAGATCCACCAAAAACCTTGGTATTCTCCCTACACTGAGCCTTATTCACCCAGTTATAAAAGTGAACCTAACCTCCTCAACCCCACATACCAAGAGCCAAACCAATAAAATAAAAGAGGTCAAACCACCAAAAGTATTTAAGGCCCAAACTTTGCCTCCCTCAACCTTGTCTTCCATTATGGGGCCTCGTCCCTCAACCTTGAGCAGGAAGCCAATCACCTCTACCAAAACCCCACCACTTATTTTGGTTATACATTCATAATTTATCTTTGATTCACCTCTTTTCACCATGGCAACAATACCTAAGTTACCTACCTTTTTATATTATACCTTCAGCTCATCAACCTCCTTGCCTAAACTAAAGCCATCAACCAAATTCATAAACCTAGCTCCAAACTTACTACTACTTCAACCATCAAAGTAAAATCTAATAAACCTCTACCATCTTTATATAAATCCTACTCAACCATTCTCTATAGGTTATTATAGACTTCTTGTTTAGCCTTACCTCCCATCAAACCCTTTGACCCTTTTTCTTCCAAGCACATCTGGTATAATGACTACCAAGTGTGTTCTTATCATAAGACACTCAACCATGATATGGAGAACTAAAAAACTCTCCAAATCATTATCCATTGACTTTATTATGAGTATGATCTAATAATAGACAAATCCCCTATGAGCCCCATACCAATCTAACCATCAACCATACCTACCCAACACTTACCTGCTCCTTTACTCTCACCTAAGAGTGAAGATGAATTTGACCAATGTACTACCTCAACCTCTCCTTCTATCCATATTATCAATGTGGTCATAATATCATAAAATAAGGATAATGGGAAGTCTAAATTGTATATTCCTTAGATGTACCCTTCTTCAAACTCCCAACCAACCTACACCCAAATGTCTCCATCTTCAACCAAACCCAAGGTTTTTATTTTAGGTGCCTCCCAATCTAACCCTTAAAAATCCATTAGGAGAGTTATCCTCAAGAAACTTCATAAGACCCTAGTGAAGATGAGCTTGTATGAATTTATCTCTACCTCTTCCATCACCACCAAGCACTAATATATGATTTATAATCCCTTAAGGTCAAACCCAAGGACCCCCAACCTCTAACATCCTTTGATGGTTCCCTTCAAATTTCCAACCTTGTTACCTTTAAGTATTTAGAAATACCTTCCACCTATTTTGAAGACCCAAATCCACCTCTCTTTATTTCTACTTACATTAACTAAACCCACATAAAATGGGTCATGGTTGATGAGGGAGCTAGCATTAACATCATCTCCTCTCATGCCTACAACCAACTCAACTTATCAAATAATGTCATATATGAATCTTAGATCATCCTTCATTCCTTCAACAATACCATGTCCACTACCTTGGGAATTGTCATCCTTCATATCATTTTAGGACCATGCATGCTACCTAAAATTTTCTATTTAGTGAAAGGTGAATTCCAATGCATCTTGTTAGGATGACCTTGGATTCAATCTATGGGTTGCATTCCCTAAACCATCTACCATTGCATTAAGTTTGAGCATGAAGGTCAAGTCATCACCATCCATACTGACCCAAGTCCTTTCTCAACATGTAACATGACCTATCACCCTAATGATGTCCTCATACCCCCATCCAACACACCCCCAATAGTTAAAACCCAACCTTTAACTACCAAAGTAGATATCATATCTCCTTCCATTGATGAGGGATCAACTAGTTCCTCTATACCTTCACGCCAAATCCCTACCATATACCCTTTGGAATCCACATTTTATCACCTTTTATTGGGGGAATATTGCCTTTTATCACTTGATGCTTTCCTTACTCCTCATGAGTATGGGAAAATTACAAACCCATCAGGATATGACCCCAATGTCAGGAATATTGTTCCCTTCAGACCTCCCCATTGTGAGACCCATTTTATCTATGGGAGACTTGAAAAATCCCTCTATGCTTCTACCACCTCTCTTCCACCCTGACCATTCACTGTGGGTTTCTCTTAGATAAACTAAAATTCACCAAGACATACCTCCATTGGTGTGCTTTAAAAGGCTTTGATCTTGGATGATAGAGCATGGTCCACATGAATTGGTCACCATCAAAACTAGGAAGCCACATTAAAATCACAAATTGGGCTTCATCCTACCTAAAAATAAGAAATCCAAATGACCCACCATTACCATTATTGAGGAAGATATCCCTTCTTCACTAACCTCACCTCTACTTACATGTGAGGATGATGACATCATCCCACTTAACCTTTTTTTTCAACATGATCAGCCTTAGACCCCTAACTTATCAAAAGGAGGGGGAAAATGTAGCCATCCATTTAACCCATCCTAAGATGATAGGAGAAGACTCTCCTACCATTAACATTGTTCAGTGTCAGGATGATGATTTTATTCTTACCTACCTTGGTGCTCCAGATTTTTCAATCCACAAATCCCTTCCTCTCAAAACCTTGACCATGTTGAATGAATCTGTAGACACCGCAAACGTGTCTGCACCTTGGTTCTCCCCCTTGGTCCTTTCTCCCTCCTAGTCCTCCTTGGTCCCTAACCCACCTAAGTCTTATTAATTAGAAATTAACATCTATTTTTAATTTAATAAGGCCCCCTTTCTACCCTACCCTTGCCACCTTGGATCCTCCCTTGAATCCCTCCACCTTCCCCTAGCATTTATTAGACCAAATCTCACCATTATATCCCCCCTCGTCCATTTTGGCATCCTTGTGACCGTTCTGCCCATGACCCCTCGCCCGGCGGCGTGCAAGAATGGGCAGAGGCTATTTTTAGCCTCTGTGCCCATCCTGCGACCGCCGACGTCGGCAACCCTTCGGCCGACGTCGGTGAAACTGTCGGCGTCGGCAGCCTTCATTATCCCCTTCTGCATCCGTTGCACCCCCTAGACTCTTGAGCTCGCAAACAGCTTCTCTCGGCGCTTTGGCTCTCATCTCTCCTCTATCTTGACCTCGTGCAGCAACAGCAACAGGTGAAAAAGGCCCTGGATCAGTATCTTCTCCTTGCAGCAACTCTTCCGTGGCTCCAGCAACATCTTCTTCTCTCTTCATTCAGCAGGCTAAAGGTAAGCTAGTCTGGTTTTTTTATTTCATTTCTTTAGTTTAATCATCTATCTTATATTGTCCTCTGTGTCTCTTCCTTTGTCCCTCCCCCTGAGAGGCTGCAAAGCCTTCTCAGGCCCTGTCCTCTGTGAATCCCCCTCTTCCCTATCCTCTGTGTCTCTTCCTCTTCCCCATCCCTCTGCCAAAAGACCCTGCATCAGGCACTTACCTCGAACCAGCCCACTCCCCAATCCATCCAAACTTGTCCCCGTTCAGTCTCAGACCCGTCCACAGTCCAGAAATCAACTCAGACCCGACTACAGGCCACAACCCCGATCGACGCCGGTCACTTCCCCAACCGACGTCGGCAGGATAGCCGGCGCCGGCAGATCAGCTAACCGACGTCGGTGACATTTCCGATCTCGGTGACTGTCTTCAGCCCAACTCCTTCATTCAGGTAATCATTTTGTTTTCTTCTTTCCTTTCTACTTTCTTTATCACTTTTGTATTCTGGCATTCTGTCTTTTATCAGTCACTTATCTCATCAAAACAGTGGGTTGACCTCCCTTAAGGAAGTTTTTACACTTCTGGGAACAAGCCTTTTGCTTGGCAACCCACTGCCTATCTATCTAACGTTCTTCTTGTCCTAGTTTCCTTTTTTCTTGCAGGTGTCATTCCTCCACAGCCAAAGAGGAGTGCCCACGAACGTCTGGATTTACGGTGCGCAATCTTTAGTCCAGGTACTTCCAAGCCTTGTCCATTACTTTCTTTTAGTTTCTTTCTTTTAAGTCTGAAAAGCAAATTTGAGGTAGAAACATCTCTGGCATGCCCGGTGGGACCCTAGGTTCCTCTTGGGTTCCTTTTTCTTTTTCATTCATTTAGGTGCATTTAGGCTCCTTCCTTCTTGTCTCTTTCTTCTATTCCAAATGTCACTATAAGCAGGACTAAAACGAACCTTTCTTCCTTGCATTCTAGACTAGTCTAAATATCATACTCTCATCCCTTTCTCCATCTTGTCTTCATAACAATATCACATTTCGACTTGGGCTTAAAACATATTGCACTTTCATTTCTGCTTGTGCTTGCATTAGTCCACATCTAGTAACTTAGGCGCATATTGAATAAACCGTAGACACTTTATGTTACACTACCGAATCACATGCACTAAAACAAACATAAAACATACCTGAGACAAGGCCCGACTGGGATTTCATCACCCAGCGGATACCTTACCCGTCCCGGTGACCCCACTTGGATTTCATCACCAAGGGGGAAGCCCACTCCATTCTCTGGCGGAGTCTAAACTCTAGGCGAGGTATATCTTGGCTAAGCGAGACCAGCTAACCACTGGAATCGTGAAGTGAGGGGAGCTTGCTCCTTAGCACCAAGCCACGTACCAGACCCTAACACAGATCTTTGAGCACCTAAAACAACACCTGAAACCATCCTTAGACCGCCTTCTTCTAGGACCCATTTTTCAGCCAATCTCCCCCAAACATTCATCTAAGGCATAAGCCACAAGTTTCTAAGGTTAATTCCTAGGATTTATCGCTTAGGCTTGTCTGTCTTTCTCTGTTTTCCTCTTCTCATCTGTTTGTTTGAGTGTGTGAGGACGTTTTCTTCTTTGTTTTTCCAAGAACCTTTTGGCTCTCTGGAAAACACAGTCACCAACATCGGTTCTGCCACCGACGTCGGCTTCCCCTGTCACCGGCATCGGTCCTGCTACCGACGTCGGCTTCATCTGTCACCGGCATCGATTATCTGACCAAAGTTGGCCTTATTTCTTACTGACATCGGTTTTTCAACTGACGTTGGTCTCTGTCACTGTCCTTTTTTTTCAAAACCAGCAACCTGAAACCTGTCCTTTCTCTGTCAAAGACTTCATCCTGGTCTTCTAAAACTGAGCAACACAGTTCCTGAGACCTGAACCTTCTTTGCCTTGCATGGTTTTCGCTCGTATCCAAGCCAGGGCTCTTGTCGACCATGCTTTCCGTCAACCACTTCCGTCCACCCCATCCGTGACCAAGCCTACAATGGAGTTCAACTCAGAGACCGAAAGAACTCCTGTCCGTCCAACCCCGCCGCAGACTCCCATTGTCCAAGAAGGGGACCAAGACTTCGAGCGATTCTTGGACCTCAATGTCAAGGCTTTGCAACACTATCTCGCGCATAGCCGAACGCGGGACTCCTTGGGCAATCTGATCTACGGAATGCCGACCTCCCTTGTCGCGACTACAGCTGTATCGACAACATCCATAGTTCAACCTTCGGACACTCAAGCCATCGCTTTGAACACTGACCAGACTTTGACCAATCCCCTAGGTGTGGCCTCTCCCTCTATCATTGGGCCCACTTCCACCGGGGTTCCGGCCCCTTGTCAACCTCAACCCGCTCAACCGCTATCCACTCCATTTCAAAACCTTGTCGTCTCTATCCCGCCTACCCTGGCCCCTATCAACACCAGGGTGGCTTCTTATCCCTTGGCCCCCGTTACCACAGTCCAACCTCTCGTGGCAACAACGGGCCTAGCTATGTCTTCTAACCAACCACCTTTAGCCTTCACTTCTGCCCCTGCGATTAGTCATCCGTATATTCTACAACCGACTATGTCACACGCCTCCTCTAACCTTTTCCAAGCACCCTACAACTTAGGGGGCGCGTAACTCGTCAATCCGTCGGCAGACATCATCAAGATGCTGATGGACAAGATGACCAGTCTTGAGACCTCTGTTTCCGGCTCACGCAACACTCTTTCATACGAGCAGATCTGTAACGAGCCCATTCATCCTTCTGTCCCAATCAGACCATATCCTAGCCAGTGGGAGCTTCTGAAGTTTTCTCACTTTCAAAACAAGGAAGACCCACAACAACATTTGCGGGCATTCAGACACGCCTGCTACCTCATTGGCCATGATGATGCGTTACTCTTACGCACGTTTCCTATGTCTCTCTCAGGTGCTGCACTTGACTGGTACAGCTCCCTTCCTAGTCATTCTCTCTTCTCATTCACACAATTGGCTCAGCTATTCCTCGATCACTTTTCTATCAACATAACCAAAAAGGTCTCAATCACGGACCTCTATTCTATTCGGCAATTCGAGGACGAGTCCATAGCCGACTTCGTGGCTCGATGGAGAGGCCTTATCAACCAACTCTCCTTTTCCTTGCCTCAGGCCGAGCTTATTGAACTCTTTTCTCAAGCCTGTGCCCGACATATCTCTTCCACTCTGAGGGTTCAAACCTTCCACACTTTTGACGAGGCCTTCACGATGGCCCGCAAACTTGAGTTGCGTGCCATCGAGGAGAACAAAGTCAAGTTGCGGAGTAAGAATCCCAGCTCTAAGACCAATGACTCTTCTTTTGCCAAGCCATCATCATCCAATTCTAAATCCAAGGCTTCAGCTAATGCCGTGGTTGTCAGACCTTCATCTTCTTCGACCAACCAGCCTGAGCCCTCTACATCTCAGAGCGCTACTCGGCAATTCCAGCAAAGATACTTGCAGCGACGATATACTCCTCTTGGAGAATCATATGCGTCTGTGCTGGAAAAGCTTCTTAAACAGGGGGTCCTCAATCTCCCTCAAGCCCGACCTCCTCCTCAATTCGATCCCTCACACGCCATCCCCGCGTGGTATAGGGAGCAAGACTTCTGCAGCTTCCACCGTGTTAAGGGCCATGACACGGAGAACTGCAAGACCTTTAAGAACATAATACAAGACATGCTTGAAAAGGGGGATCTCATCTTAGACAATCCAAATGCACCCCCTAATCAGGCCATTGACATCTTCAAACAACCTTTCCCCAATCATCCGCCAACTCAGAACCATGTCCAGACCTTAATTGACGACAATCATGAGCACAATATTCGGACAGTCAATACGGTCTCTCCTTTCATCCCCAATCAGCCTCTTGAGGTTAGTCCATCCATCAGTTCGTCACATGTGGATGAGCCTCTCTCCCCGGCTAGTTCTCCATTGACCTCTTTCATCTTGGAGGACGCCTCAGCCTTACCAGCACCTCTAGTCTCGCCATCATCCTTTCTGCAGCCTATGGAGGACCCGACCCTTCCTACTCCTCAGCCGCAAGTGGAGGGCACTGTCATCCCTGCCCTTTACCCGCTGGAGGAGCCTCGCTCCCCGGTTTCTTCTCCACCCAGGGAAGAACCTGTCTCTCCTTCGTCTTCATCTATATCTGTCATGACTTCACCACACCATGTGTCCAAGACCACTACTCCCATCTCGTCTTCAACCTCGCAACCATCAACATCTTCCTCTCAGCCATTTTCCCAGTTAGTGGAGAAGATTGAACTTCTCCCTTCGAGGAAAGTGACGCCTCAGGTGTTGTGGGAGCGTCTTAAAGCCCTTCAACATACCCGCGCCCTCTCATCACATACCGCTAATCCTCCTAAGGTGGAATCTCGTCAGACTCTTGACAAAGACCAGACTCTCAAACCTCAACCAAACCCGTCCAAACCGAAGCCTGCATCTATCTCGTCCAAACCCATCAAGTCATTTGGCGTTCGTCCTATCTCCTCCTTCACTCACCCGCAAGTGAAGGTGGACCTGGGCCAGACCTCGACCAGTAGTAGTCTTCCGACCAAGGCGAAGAAGACTGCCAGACCGCAGAAATGAACACCTCCTTCTCCATCACCATTGCCATCCATTTTGGGCCCCCATCCTTCGACCTTGGCTAGTATCCTTCCCACTCCGGCCTTCAACCAAAACTCGTTGCCTCCTTTGCTTCCTCTGCCTACCTCCAGTCGTCCCTCTCCTAAAAAGGCGGTATCAATCGTCAAGAAAGAGCCGTCTCCATCTGTCACCGCGCCATCAACCCATAAGGTGGTACGGAAACCTCTTCTAACCTCGCCTAAGCAAAAGTCACCAACCTTGCGCATATCAAATAGCACGGACCCTCTATTGGGCTCATACTCGCCGATATTGCGCCGACTTCTCCAGACTTCTGACATAACTCTTCCGCCCATCAAGCCTTTCCAACCTCTCGGGTCCAAGCCCTCCTGGTTCGACGATACAAAAATTTGCTTATATCATCGTACACCAGGACACGACACCGAGACTTGCTGTGCCCTCAAGGCCGTCATTCGCCGCCACATGGAGAAAGACACTCTTCTCCTTGAGGACACTCTTGACCAGACCCCGACTCCTTCCTGTCCAACTTCTTCAAACACGTCAACATCTCACCAGCAAGACATGACCCCTTCTTCGCCTCCCATTTTTGAAATCAATGCCATCCGTATAACCACTAGATCGCAAAAGGACAAGGCCAAGGAAAAAGCTGCCATTCCTTGGACCTATCCCTTCGTCAAGCCGCCCCTTGCGCCCAAGCCTAAAATCTCTATCCTTGGCGCGTCCCAACCTTCTTCGTCTTCCTCTTCTGGGCCAATCCACGACTCCATGCTGAAGCAGCTTCACCAGACACCTGTGAAGATGTCTCTTTACGACCTTATCCAAACCTCACCTCAGCACCATCAAGCCCTTATCCAAGCCTTGTAGGTAGCGGAGGTCCAACCCGAGGACCCCCAACCACTCGCTGCCCTCATCCACTCCTTGTCTCCTGTCGCTTCCATCACATTCAGCGATTCTGAGATTCCCACATCTAACACGGAAGATCAGGACGCCACCCTCTTCATCACTGCCTATGTTGATCGGACACGCATTAAACGCGTTATGATCGACGGTGGTGCTAACATCAACATAATCTCTACCCACGCCTTTGATCAGCTGGCTCTTCCTCAGAACTGCGTCTCCAAAACTGACGCGATCTTACGCTCTTTCAACGACACCACCGCCACGACCATTGGCACAGTCATCCTCCACATTCGCGTTGGTCCACGCACAGTCCCGAAGCTCTTCTATATCATCAAAGGAGAGTTTCAATACAACCTTCTACTGGGCCGACCTTGGATCCGTGCCATGGCCTGTATACCCTCCACCCTGCACCGTTGTGTGAAGTTCGAGCATGATGGGCAAGTCCACACCATTCCCGCTGACCCTTCACCCTTCAAGACTTGCAACACCACCTATCGTCCTAATGACGTCCTCATTCCCATCAAGCCGTCCACTCCGGTACCGCCTCCATCTGCGGAAGCTTCGACCAGTTCGCAATCGGCGGTTGCCCTCACCCCTCCTCTTCAAGCGCTGACCAAAGACCCCATGGAAGACATCTTCCAACGACTATCACTTGGGGAATATCGGTTGTTGACCCTCGACATGTTCCAAACTCCGCAAGAGTATGGATGCCTTCACCTTAGTCCTAATTACGACCATCGGATCGGGACGGTTGTACCTTATGGTCCTCCTCACTTCTGAACCAACTTTGTCTATGGGGGGCTTAATCAAGCTCCTACCTACGGCACTTCCCTCTCTTCACCCCAACCTTTCACATCTGATTTCTCGTTTCTTGGCAACCCCGCCTTTGCACACACTTACCTTCACAGGTGTGCATGGAAGGGTTTTGGTTTCGGACGTTATGAGCAGGGCTCCCATCAACCCATCGAGCCGCTCAATGATCACGACGCCAAGAAACGGTATGGCCTGGGATATCATGACCCCACTCAGGCTCCTTCCGACCTTTGTCCCAAACCAACCACTGACCAATCTCTTCCAGTCTCGCCCATTTTTCCTTCGTCACCTACGGAGTCGGTGGTTTCCATCCCTCCTAGTTTTTTTTTTCCATAAACACCATCCGCTTGGAACCCCTGACCTATCATCTCAATGGGGTGCCCAGGTCTCTCCCTCTCATCTTTCCTAGCATGGTAGAGGATGAGTCGGCAACCATTCACACTGTCCACTACGTTGACGATGACGCCATCCTTTCCTACATGGGTGCCGATGACTCTTTCGTCCAGCGTTTTCTCCCTTCTGAGACCCAGGTTATGTTAAATGAATCCACCATTGACATCAAACTCCCTTCTTCTTCCGATGTTCCTCACGTCTTAAAGATTGGCCAATCTTTAGACGCTCAGGAGCAGCTTGACTATGCCCAGTTCCTTTCCAACCATAGCAAGGCCTTTGCCTGGACTTACAGCGACATGCCTGGCATCGACCCCACCATTGCTACCCATAACATTGTCACCAAACCAGAGGCTAAGCCTATTAGGCAGAAGCTTCGAAAGATGCATCCTCGCGTTGCGCTTCTTGTCAAAGAGGAGCTTCAGTGCCTTCTTTCTGTCTCCTTCATTCAACCCATCGATTATCCACAGTGGGTCTCTAACATCGTCCCAGTTACTAAAGCAACTGGGGGGATTCGGATCTGCACGGACTATCGTGACCTTAACCTAGCTTGTCCCAAAGACGACTTTCCTCTTCCTAACATTGACCAGCTTGTTGATCTTACGGCCGGCCATGAGATGCTATCTCTCATGGACGGGTTTTCAAGATACAATCAAATCCTGATCGCACCAGAAGACCAGCACAAGACTACCTTTATCACCCCATGGGGGACTTTCTGCTATCGAGTCATGCCTTTCGGCCTGAAAAATGCTGGTGCCACTTATCAGCGCGCCATGACCTACATTTTCCATGATCTCCTCCACAAAATCATGGAGGACTATGTGGATGACCTTCTCGGCAAGTCCAAGCTCCGCCGCGACCACTTGACCATTCTCAAAATCATCTTCTCTCGTCTTCTTCAATATAATGTCCGCCTCAACCCCAAGAAGTGTGTCTTTGGGGTCCTCTCAGGCAAACTTCTCAGCTTCATCGTTTCCTTCCGTGGTATCGAGATAGATCCCGCCAAGATCCGCGCTATTCTCAAAATGCCGCCCCCGACCAATCTCAAGCAGCTTCGCAGTCTCCAAGGGAAGCTCCAGTCCATTCGTCGTTTCATCTCGCAGCTTTCAGACCGCTGCCAACCTTTTCATCACCTCCTTAAGAAAGACGTCTCCTTTAAATGGGATAAGGGCTGTCAAGAGGCTTTTGAAGCCCTCAAAGGCTATCTGGTCTCTCCACCAGTCCTCATTCCACCTAAGGACGACCAACCCTTCTACCTTTATATCTCTGCTACCAACCATTCGTTAGGTGCCATGATCGCGCACCGAGACGAGCATCATCGCGAGCAAGCAGTTTACTATATCAGCCGAACACTGGTCGACTATGAAACTCGGTATACTCATACCGAGAAACTCTGTTTGGCATTAGTCTTTTCCGCTACCAAGCTCCGCCACTATCTTCTCAACCACAAAACCTTTGTCGTCATTCACACCGACCCTCTCAAGTACATGCACTCCAAGCCATATCAGAATCAACGTATGGCTCGGTGGCTCATGCTGCTTGCTGAGTTTGACTTCGTATTCATCCAACAGAAATCTATCAAGGGGCAAACCATTGCTGACCAACTGGCAGATGCCCCTCTTCCCGACAACCAACCTTCACACTGTGAGTTCCCTGACGAGTCTATCGCTACCCTTTCCACCGATGACACCGTCTACCAGATGACTATGTTCTTTGACGGCTCCAAATGTCAACTCGGTGGGGGTGCGGGGGTCATCCTCATCCCACTCGACGGGGAGCCCTTGCCTCTATCTTTCAAGCTTGACTTCGATTGTACCAATAATATGGCCGAATACGAGGCCTTAATTTTGGGACTTCAGACTGCCCTTTCTCTCCACATCAAGTCTATCAACATCTTCAGCGACTCGCAGCTCGTCGTTAATCAAGTTAACGGTTCGTATCTCTATAAAAATGAAGTTTTACAGAGGTATAAGAATCGTGCTGACCTTCTTTTGGCATCTTTCGACCATTACCTCTTGCAGACTGTTCCACGCTCTACGAACAAGTTTGTCGACACCATGGCTTCTCTTGCTTCGCATATCCCGTCTTCATCATCATCATCCCGCCTTTTTGTCACAGTGCATCACGTACCTTTGCCTTCATACATCTCTCCTCACATCGACCATATCAACACTATCAATTCTAGCCCACAAGATGACTGGTATAAGCAACTTGTGGACTACTTGTCTCTTTCTGTCACTCCTCCCAACCTCTCTAGCAATGCGCGGCAAGCTTTCATCAAGCGCACAGCCCGCTATACCATGCTAGGGGGCCTTCTCTATAAGTGAGGCTTCGACAGTCTCCTTCTTCGCTGTCTAACCTCCGCTGAAGCTTCCCATGCCGTAAAGCAAGTCCACGATGGGATTTGTGGTGGACACTTCAGTGGAAATTCGGTTGCCAAGCGCCTCCTTCGCCTGGGTTATTATTGGCCCACCCTTCATCAAGACTGTAGCGATTATGTTTGGCATTGCATCAAGTGTCAGCATCACTCTAACCTACTTCATCTCCCTAGCCATGCCTTGCAAGTCGCTCAGGATTTTTGGCCTTTCTCTCAGTGGGGCTTGGATCTCATCGGTGAGATCAACCCTCACTCGTCTCTTCGTCATCAGTCCATCATCACTGCCACTGAGTATTTCACCAAGTGGGTGGAAGCCATTCCTCTTGTCTCCACAAAAGCTGACAAAATTGTCGACTTCATCAGTAGCCACATCATCTGTCATTTCGGTGTCCCTCACAAAATCATCACCGACAATGGCAAGTCCTTCAAAAACAAGACTGTCCAAAAACTATGCGACTCATTTGGCATCAAACTCAGCTTTTCTTCGCCTTACTACCCACAAGCAAATGGGCAGGCCGAGGCTTCCAACAAAATTCTCACCAAAATTCTCATGAAGGTGGTCGACGATACAGGAAGGGATTGGCACGTTCATATCCCCTTCGCTTTGTGGGCCTACCGCACTAGCATCCGAACCTCTATGGGTGCTACTCCCTTTTCTCTCGTGTACGGAACAGAGGCTGTCTTACCTCTCGAAGTACAGATCCTATCTCTTTGTATCTCCCTGCATGACATTCTCTCCAACGATGACTTTCGTCAAGATCGCCTAGCTCAACTTGAGTTACTCGACGAGCGCCGTCTGGCTGCCCTTAATCATCTCCATGTCTACCAAAGTCGCATAAAGCGGGCCTACGACAAAAATCTGTGAGAACGAGATTTCAACATCGGAGACCTCGTCCTCAAGGAGAATCAACACGTGACCAATATGGAGCAAAGTAAACGAGGCAAATTTGCCCCCAATTGGCTTGGACCTTTTATCATCACGCACAAGTATGGGTCAGGAACTTATCGTCTGTCTTCCCTCGACGGACGGCCAGAACCTGAGCCTCTTAATGCGTTGCATCTTCGACCTTTCTTCTGCTAGTCGAGTACTCGTCTACTTGACACGTAACTTGAGCTCGTCCCTTGAGCAATCCTCGTCCTCTTAATCCTCATCCCTTTCAACCCTATTCCCCTTTAACAAGTCCTCTACAACCCTTTTAGGATATAGTGATGCTTTGTCCTAATAAAAGGGGCGTCCTTGAACTTCTACAGTCTTGTCCGTGACTCTCATTTCTATCAATATATCCAAGTCAAGATGTCAAAACATATCCATGGTCACTAAATCAAGTCAAATCAAAAAGACAGACTGATCCCTCGAAGGATAGCTGTACTATCATTGCTGTATTACTAGACTGATCCCTTGAAGGACAGCTAGGCCAACTTTTCAAACATTATCAAACAAAAATATAGACCACTCCCTCGAAGGATGGCTATGACTACTCTGGCAATAAACAGCAACTTTTCTTAGAAGCTTCCCGCATCGATCAGCTTCGCAACATGACCATTACCTCAAGTGACATCTCTATGCAGGCTTCCCACATCGATCAGTCTGCGCAAAAAAAAAAAAAAAAAAAAAAAACCAGAGTCACGGACATTGGCTTCTAGTTGTCTCAGGGTCTCCTATAAAAGGGGCAAGGTTATTCCTGCTCTTACACTGGGTTACCCTATCCTCCTCCTATCACCGGCTCAAGGGACTTCGAGCTCACTTTAATGTCAAAGTGATTCGATTACCGTTCTAACACCACACTGGTCAACGACGCAATGCATGAATGGGGCTTTTGTTCTAACAACCCCTATCTATGCTTCCTTTCTGGTCCTTGTCAATGAAAGAGCAATTTGCCTTTCACCTTTTATCTACACTTTGGTCACGCTTTGGCCACGTCAATTGTCGACTCATCCTTAAACCTAGCCAACTTCAACATTTTTTCAAACCAGCCTCGACATTTTCAACATGACATCAGGCATCATCCTTGTCCTTTTCACATAGTTCCCATGGACACCAATACACATGGAAACTACCAACCAGACCCAATTTATGTTAAGCATAAACCAATACTTGCTGAAGCATAAATAGACCCTTTATTCATTTTTAGCATACATCCATCGCGATTATGGAAACTTGCTAGAGATGAAAGACTCTCGACCACTTCTACAGAATACACCATCTGTAGCATCCTTTTATCCTCATCTTACCCTCGTCATTTCAACACATGACCAATCTCATCACCGACCATTTTGACCCTCTTAGTCCGAACTACATTGGTCTGAGGCCCTATGACCAGGGCTATGTAGGCAGCACTCAGATACCACATCTTCTGAGGTTAGCTCGACCACCCCCGTTTGTTCGTCTCTATGATGGACAAACCTTCTCTTCTTTGACTCTTATCACGCCCAACTTCGTGACCTTTGACCAAGACCTTTGACCAAGACCAGTCATCGACTTTGACCAAGACCAATCAATCCCTCTGACCCTCCCTCCCTTTTAGGGAGAACTACATCAGCCTGAGGCCCTGTCACCAGGGGCTATGTAGGCAGCACTCAGTTGACATGGGGTCTTCTAGGGTTAGCTCGGCCGCATCCTTTCGTCCCTCCATCCTCTCGACCAATGACCATTGGCGATCATGCCTATCGCCTTCGACCTCGACCACTTCCAAGCCAATGTTGCCTTGGTTGTTTTTGCGTGTATGCTATTCCACGGCTGGTTAGC
Organism: Torreya grandis; assembly: GCA_037957365.1. Lineage (NCBI taxonomy): Eukaryota > Viridiplantae > Streptophyta > Pinopsida > Cupressales > Taxaceae > Torreya > Torreya grandis. The sequence continues at coordinate 5,366,957 of JARHVA010000159.1, read as the reverse complement.
AGAATTGTTCACAGACTATTTTTGACCTTTCACAAGTATAGGATCACAAGCCAGTTGATCCCTACTACTTGTGGCTTTTTCGTGTTTCTGGGAGCACTTCCTGAGCCCTGGATACCTGGGACATGACGACCATTTGGAGCTTCAGCTTAGATTGAGTAACCCGATCAGCAGATGACTAAATGCTGGGGCCCGGTTACTTCAATTTTGGCACTCCTTGACCCTTGACCATGCGACAATTTGACCTGACCCTCTCGTGAAGTGGACTACGCGCAATCATGACTATGGCAGCGTTTTCACTCACTCTCTTCTATCCATTTCTCTGTCAAATCGACACTCGATCTTCGGTTCCCTTCTCTCGACTATCGCTTTGAGGGGGGGAACACCTCATCCTTTTTCTGGGGTAACCAACTCCTATTTTTGTCTTGCAGTTCGTCTAGAACAACCAACAAGACAAAAAGGGGCAAATGTAGACACCACAAACGTGTCTACACCTTGGTTCTCCCCCTTGGTCCTTTCTCCCTCCTAGTCCTCCTTGGTCCCTAACCCACCTAAGTCTTATTAATTAGAAATTAACATCTATTTTTAATTTAATAAGGCCCCCTTTCTACCCTACCCTTGCCACCTTGGATCCTCCCTTGAATCCCTCCACCTTCCCCTAGCATTTATTAGACCAAATCTCACCATTATATCCCCCCTCGTCCATTTTGGCATCCTTGTGACCGTTCTGCCCATGACCCCTCGCCCGGCGGCGTGCAAGAATGGGCAGAGGCTATTTTTAGCCTCTGTGCCCATCCTACGACCACCGACGTCGGCAACCCTTCGGCCGACGTCGGTAAAACTGCCAGCGTCGGTAGCCTTCATTATCCCCTTCTGCACCCCCTGGACTCTTGAGCTCGCAAACAGCTTCTCTCGGCGCTTTGGCTCTCATCTCTCCTCTGTCTTAACCTCGTGCAGCAACAGCAACAGGTGAAAAAGGCCCTGGATCAGTATCTTCTCCTTGCAGCAACTCTTTCGTGGCTCCAGCAACATCTTCTTCTCTCTTCATTCAGCAGGCTAAAGGTAAGCTAGTCTGGTTTTTTTATTTCATTTCTTTTGTTTAATCATCTATCTTCTATTGTCCTCTGTGTCTCTTCCTTTGTCCCTCCCCCTGAGAGGCTGCAAAGCCTTCTCAGGCCCTGTCCTCTGTGAATCCCCCTCTTCCCTGTCCTCTGTGTCTCTTCCTCTTCCCCATCCCTCTGCCAAAAGACCCTGCATCAGGCACTTACCTCGAACCAGCCCACTCCCCAATCCATCCAAACTTGTCCCCGTTCAGTCTCAGACCCATCCACAGTCCAGAAAGCAACTCAGACCCGACTACAGGCCACAACCCCGACCGACGCCAGTCACTTCCCCAACCGACGTCGGTAGGATAGCCGACGCCGGCAGATCAGCTAACCGACGCCAGCGACATTTCCGATCTCGGCGACTGTCTTCAGCCCAACTCCTTCATTCAGGTAATCATTTTGTTTTCTTCTTTCCTTTCTACTTTCTTTATCACTTCTGTATTCTGGCATTCTGTCTTTTATCAGTCACTTATCTCATCAAAACAGTGGGTTGACCTCCCTTAAGGAAGTTTTTACACTTCTGGGAACAAGCCTTTTGCTTGGCAACCCACTGCCTATCTATCTAACGTTCTTCTTGTCCTAGTTTCCTTTTTTCTTGCAGGTGTCATTCCTCCACAGCCAAAGAGGAGTGCCCACGAACGTCTGGATTTACGGTGCGCAATCTTTAGTCCAGGTACTTCCAAGCCTTGTCCATTACTTTCTTTTAGTTTCTTTCTTTTAAGTCTGAAAAGCAAATTTGAGGTAGAAACAGAATCCACCATGAATATGAACTTAGGTACTCCATACAACCCCCACATTTTCAAAATTGATCAATCATTTAATGATAAGGAACTTCTAGACTTCACCTCTTTCCTCCAAGACTAAAACATAGCCTCTACTTGGTCTTACAATTATATGCCTATAATTGACCCCACTATTGCTACCCATAACATAATCACTCATTATGATGTTAAACCTATCAAGCAAAATCTTTGATGCATGCATCCCTGCATAGCTCTTCTCATTAAAGAAGAGATTTAGCATTTTCTATCTATCAACTTTATTAAACCCATTAACTACCCCTAATGGGTCTCAATTATTTTATCTATCACCAAATCCACATGGGGACTATGCATTTGTGTGGAATTTCATGACCTCAACCTTGATTTACCTAAAGATGGCTTCCCTTTATTGAGTGTTGACTAGTTTGGTGATCTTACATTCAGCCATGAGATGTTATCTTTCATGGATGGGTCCTCAAGTTATAATTAGATCTTAATTGCTCTTGAATATAAAAAAAAAACCACTTTTACCACCCCTTAGGGAACATTTTGCTATAGAGTCATGTCTTTTAGACTAAATAAAATTGGTACAACCTACCAACATATCGTGACTTATATCCCTCATAACCTTATCCATAATATTATAGAGGATTATGTGTATGACATTTTGAAAAAATCCAAACTCTGAAAGGATCACTTGGTCATTCTTAAGATTATCTTTGAATTCTTCATCCATTATCATGTCTACCTGAACCCCAAAAAGTGCACTTTTGGGGTCTTGTCAAGAAATCTCCTTGGTTTCATTATCTCCCTTTGTGCAATCAAAGTTGATCCCACCAAAATCAAATCAATCCTATATATTTTTCCTCCAACCAATCTTAAGCAACTCTATAGTTTGTAAGGAAAACTTCAATCCATTCTTTGTTTCATTTCCTAGCTTTTGGACCAGTGTCAACCCTTTCACCACCTTATAAAGAAGGATGTCTCATTCAAGTGGAATAAATATTGTCAAAAGGCCTTTGATTCACTCATAAAGTACATTTATCACTACCTATCCTTACCTTTCCTAAGGATGACCAACCCTTTTACCTTTATATCTCTTCCACCAACCATTCCCTAAGGGCAACGTTGGCTCACTAAGATTAAGAACATAGAGAGAAAGTCATATAATACATCAACCACACACTTATATAGTATGAGAATTTGTATACCCACACCAAGAAACTCTACTTATCCTTAGTCTTCATGGCCACCAAACTTTGCCACTACCTTCATAACCACAAAACCTACATCATAACCAACACCAACCCACTCAAGTACATGCAATCCAAGCCATACCAAAACCAGTGTATGTCCAAGTGTCTCATGATCTTAGTCAAGTTTTACCTTGAGTTCCTTTATTAAAATCCAATTAAAGGGCAATTCATTGTAGATCAATTAGCTAATGTCCCATTAGTAAGCAACCAACCTCCCCCACTTGAGTTCCCTAATGAGTCTATTATGACCCTCTCTCAGGTGGACTTTACCTATCAGGTCACCATGTTTTTAGAGGGATCAAAGTTTCAACATGGTGGGGGACTAGGTATAATATTTATCCCCTCTGATGGTGAACCCCTTCTTTTGTCATTCAAACTTGATTTTGAATGTAATAATAACATGGCTGAGTATGAAGCCCTAGTAATAGGCCTTTAGACTACCTTAGCCCTAGGAGTAAAAATGATCAACATATTTGATGACTCAAAACTTGTGGTCAATTAAATAAATGGATCCTACTAGTGTAATAATGATGTTATATAATATTACAAATAATTAGGTGATAAATACATAGCATAATTTAAACATTATCACATCCAATCAACCCCATAATCTACCAATAAGTTTATTGACACCATGGATTTCCTTGCCTCACAAATCCCATCAATACCTTTGAACTTTAATCTACCTATCATTATTCATAGGCCTAACCAACCTTCCTATGTCAAACCATATTCTCTCACCATTTTTATTGTCAAGGAGACCCAAACTAACCTTTGGTATCAACAAACATTTGACTACCTTAACCATCATGTAGTTACTTTTAGCCTCTCTAGGAATGCTCAAGGATCATTTATTTAGAGTACCTCATGATATACCATTATGGAATGAATCCTTTATAAATGTGGTTTCGATGGCCTCCTCTTCCATTATCTACACAATCAAAAATCCTCCCATGCTATCAAGGAATTGCACGATGGTATCTAGGGAGGCCACTTTAGTGGTCTCACTGTAGCTAAGTGTATCCTTCACCTTGGCTATTATTGGCCTACCCTTAGCCAAAACTATTTTGATTATGTTAAAAAAGTGTGGCAAATGTCAATAGCATGCCAATTTTCATCATGTGCCTAGCCATAGCCTTTGAGTTTACACCAATTTTTGGCTCTTCTCACAATGGGGTCTAGATATTATTGGTGAAATCAACCCTCATTCCTCATAATGACATCACTATATTATCACCATGATCAAGTATTTTACCAAGTGGGTAGAGGTTATCCCTCTTGTCTCAAATAAAGTGGAAAAGATTATCGACTTTATCAATCATCATATCATCTGTCACTTCATTGTTCCTCATAATATTATCATCGACAATGGTAAATTCTTTAAGAATAAGTAAGTCTAGTGTCTATGTAATGCATTCAACATTAAGATAAGCTTCTCCTGACCCTATCATCCTCAAGCGAATGGATAAGCCAAGGCCTCTAAAAAAACTCTTAATAACATGTTAACTAAAATGGTCAATGTATTTGGCTAGGGTTAGCATATACACACCCCCTTCACTTTATGGGCATATCTTACTAGCATCAAAACCCTTATGGGTGCTACACCCTTTTCTCTCATGTTGGATTAGAGGTTATCTTACCTCTTGAAGTCTGAATCCCCTCTCTTTGCATATTATTACAAGAGCTTATTTTAGAAGATGATTATCATCAACACCATTTAACCCAACTCAAACTACTTGATGAGCATTGTTTAGCAGCCCTCACCCATCTTCATATCTATCAAGATAATATCAAATGTGCCTATAATAAGCACCTTAAAGTGAAAGAATTCAATATCAAAGATCTTGTCCTCAACGAAAATCACCATGTCACTAATATGGAAAAAGGCAAGTGGGGCAAGTTGGGCTTCAATTGGCTTGGACCTTATATCATTACCCATAAGTATGGATCAAGAGCTTATTGGTCATCTTATCTATAAGACCACCTAGAGCCTAAGCCCCTTAGTGCTTTGCATATTCATCTGTGATTTTGTTAAGAAGGATCACACTCACCGTTTATCTAACTTAAGCTCATCCCTTGCTATCTACCTACATTCCATCTCCCTATTTTATGGGTAACTGATTAAAACCAAATCATGTGATTATATGTCACAAGCATAACCTTATCTTAAATAATGGGTATCATGGTTCTACTCATGGCATGTTTCTCATGGTAAGTTTCACCTCTTTTAGGATGGATCCCCATTATTATTGTCACCTAAAGCTCTCTTACACCTAATCAACCTTCTTGCACTTCTAGTTTTTCCTTCATAAATGTGAACCCTTAAGATGGCGTAAGAAAGTCTATGTCAATCAAAATCAAAGAAAAATAACAAAATTCCTATCACTAGTAATCTTGGGTCATTCCTAGCATTCACAGATTATTCCCTTGAAAGATAGCTATTGAAAATTTATTTGAAATTGCCAAAATGTAAGTTGGACTACTCCCTTGAAGGACATCTATCAAAAGGTATTGAAAAAGACAAATAAACTTGGACCACTCCCTTAAAGGATGGCCAAGTATAACATTTTTTCATAAGCACAAAAATTTCATGGAAGTTTCCTATATCGATCAGCTTCTCATATACAACAATCAACAAAAGACCCATTATCAAAATCATAAAAAAAGTAAACTAATTTTGAAGGCCAAAATCAGTTCTCAACCAACATATTAAGTTAGAAGCCATAATCAACTTTCACAAGTAGACTTCCTACTTCGATTAGTCTACATAGTTTTGACATAGGCTTGTTTATACTAACTCTTTAGACACCTATAAAAGAGGCATTGTAGTCTTATAATAGGGTTCCATTTTCACCCATCTCCCTTTTACACTATATCCAAGGCATTTTTGAGCTTACTTGACATCATGTGGTCAAGACACCTTTTTAATCAACTAATGAATTATCATGCGAAGCATTCAAAGGGATCATGTTTATTAAGTCAATCCAAATTTGGCATTATTTTATTCCTTATCAACAAAGAGGCATTGTGTCCTCTTCTCATCCTATCATGACTAGTTGATATTTTCATTATGACATTTGTTTCTTGATTAGATTATTTATTCTCCCAACTAGTGTTGTTAATTAAGCTACCCTAGGTGTTTTATCCTAAAAACATTAACAAGATGAGTAACCATATTAATCATAACTATTAGCATAACCATAACCATAATCATAATGACATCCATGAGCATTTGAACAATCAACCATTTTTCACCACATGTCTATAGTCTACAATAATGCAACATATACACATTAAGATTTAGCATATCATAATAATAACCATATATCAAGGCCATCTCATGCCTAAAAATTCAATGTGAGTATATATCAAGTCAATCATAACATAAACAATATCAACAAGTAATATAAACATCGCATAAAAAGCATTAAACATCAACATCAAACCATAAACCATCAACATGAGCGTAATTAACCATAACATATATAAACTCATGAGTCAAATAACATAATAATGTGTACACAGTAGATGAACATGGCTCTCTCTCAAAAATATACATCTCACCACATTGACTCTTAAGTTAGAATCAAAATGATATAAAAAATGTCATATTATATCTATATTTATGCCCTAGGGGCAACACTACCTCCTAAAACACTATTATATCTTGGTGCCTACCCACCTGTTGTGCCTACTAATCCTCTAGCTATTGCTATCTAATCGATACAGACACCACCCACTACCCTAGTATCCCTACACTGGCACCACCTACCAAGATGGCTCTGTATTCCCTCCATTAAAGCTCATTTGGGCATTATTCCAAAATAATAACCTCATAGTACCATAGTTCTTCAACTATAGCTAGGTATCATATTGTAGGAGTAAAACCCAGTGGCACTACCTATCTTGTTGCTCCTCCTCCTCTCTACCTTAAAGAGTCCCTCTCCTAGGTCATGAAGCCTAAAGAGGTCTTAGCCTGATCCCTCTCACCTATGACAGTAGCAATTTGACCTTGTAACGTCACTATATCACCCTATAATGTGATAATTTGGCCTTTTAGTGTGGCCACCTATCCCTATAATACCTATACCTATCCCTATGAAGTGGCTAAAGCCACTCCTGATTGTCCATCATGGCCAAACAGATCCATGAACATCAATGTCATAGCCCTTGTCATCTCTGCTAATGTCTACAGTTCCATGTATAGGTTGTTACCATTCTATGTACTTATCTACCAACCTAACATCATCTATCAATGCCCTAGCTAGTAGCTCCTCATACCCTGGTAAAGTAGGCACAAGATGTGTTTCTAGAAACAAAATCTTGGAATCCTCTTTCTTATACCTGGGGAATGAACCTGGAATACCATATACCAAGCTAAATTGTTAGTGTACCTTATCAAATTGAATCAACTCCACCTCCTTATCTAGCTTGCCAAAAATCCATCTATAGCTATGCAATGAGAGTGCCTACCTCTTGTAACTAGGCCATATTAAAAATTAGATGTATGTCCTCCAAGTAATGTCTCATATCACTAATGCACCCAGTGCATCCCTAAACCACTCCATGTCATGATCACCACCTCCTACACTTGATGTAACAAATTTATCCCTCTACCACATAAAGTCGACAGGGAAGTCAATCTATGTGAAATATGCCCATGACAATCCAACTGGCCTCAACACCCAAATATGCTCATAGGCCTAACAATGTAAAGCTAGGCTAACACTGATACCATATCTCACATGGGCCCTAAACCCCCATAGTTGACTATAGATATAAACTAGTAGAATAGGAACTCAACCAAATATCATCTACCCATAGTGACCATTGATGGTTAGGCTTGACTGTCAATGGTCAGGCACCCATTTATATATGGATGTTTACTATCAATAGTCATTATCGGCTTTCCAAAATGTCTAAACCCTATCCCACCTCAAAAATACCCAAAATTCATGTAAAAACAACAAAATTTGTTAACCTACACCCTCACCCAACCCAACTTACCTACCTAACCCATTAATTCCCACATTCACCTATCCATTTACCCAAAACCCATCATTACTCTACCTAGGGCATTCTTGACCAAAACTAAACATTTCAACTTACTTTAACATTCCAACCCAATATAATGAATAAAATCAATTCTATCTATCAAAATTGAAAGAATCGCCTACCTCATTTTGTGACCTCTATCATGGAGTTGGCTATAGAATTGCCAATCCTTACCCACACCCACATGCTCCCTACATCTTGATTGGTCAAAATAATTCACCTTAGCTCAATTCTAACTATCTACCTTAGTAAGCAACCTCAGCAAACACCTACACCATAGCCAATAAATTTTTCCAAAGCTCCAAGTCAACACCAAAAAAAGATAAAATGATAAAAATGACTTTCACTTTTAATTTTACTTGTCAGGTTTCTAGGGTTTTACCTGACCATTAACAGTCAGCGTGACCATCGATGGTCTTCCTTAAGGACCTTGATCATTGATAGTCAGGTGCCCCATTTAGTTTCTTCTAACTAGGTAGGCCCCCTTTTAAGCATAACTCAACCATTTCTCACCCACCCATGGGTTATACCTTCTCCATTCACCCCAACTACCTCATCATCTCGTTGTTGTTCCATTTCAACCCAACTACCATGTTGACCCTTTTGAATTTGTACCACCTCATGCTTACCTAACCTACTTGTATCTTCTTAAGAGTACTTCCTACCTTGGATTCCATTAACACTTGACTCATTTGTGTTTTCACCAAGAGCACTCCCTACCTTGGATACCCACCAGAATATAGACATCACATTAGAGACTTGCTAGTGTACCCAGCTACCATGCCTAAAATGTGGTCACATGGTCCACTTGTCACTTGTCCTTCTAATAATAACATTTATTTTTACCAACTATGGTAACCTCATCTTTGTGTGATCTTTTTATTACAACTTTTATCATAATTTGCACCCCTATTTTCACTTTAGTGCCTAACTTATCATCTACCTTCCTGATGTCCACTTTCATCATCACCTTCATCTACTTTATCAAACCCATAATTAATTCTACTTTATCTCATCTCCTCCTAATTTAAGGGGGAACACTTCCTCCCATACTTGGGTTAGTTGCTAAACCTTTATCCAACATCGATTCTTGTTTTATAGCTTATTCATTCAAGTTTCACAACAAAAGAGGGAAAAATATAGACACTAAAAATATTCACACCATGATTCTGAATGTCAAAGTACCCCTAATCACTTTAGGACCCCCTTGGGACCAATTTAACCTACCAACCCATAATAGAGCTTACACACAGTCGATTTGGCTAAACTAACTTAACCTAACCTTTTACCCCTTTTTACCCTTTACCTTTGACCATCAATGGTCACCCTAATCATCGATGGTCATGGTCCACCTCTTTAACCAAGAGAATGCAAACTAATCACCTTGTTTTTGTAAATATTAGTTGTCTAAATCTTGTTGTGAGCCATTACATGAATAATTTATAATTAGATAGACCAGTTGAACCTTCACTTCAACCTCTTACTTATGCCTATAAGAAGAGAGGATCTGAGAGGTGAAATCCATCTACAATCAAGATCAAGATATTATGCATCCAAGAGTTTCTTTTTGTAGTTTAATCACTATCAACAATCTAACAAACTAGAAATCATATCAAAAAGTTAATTTACCACCACCTCTCTACTGAGTTCTTAGGTACCATTACTCTATCAGAATCAAGCTAGATTATACCAATAGGTAAACTATCTCAACCATCCACCCAATCAACTTGTAGTAAGATAAGTACTTGTTTCATAGTATTAATTTGATTTATTTCCATTTTGTAATCAATCTATACTTCACTCATCTCTTAGAATCCATCTTTGGATCTCATGAACCAACCCTTTTATCAACCCAAATCTAGATATAGTAACCATTGATGGTTGACTCAACCACCAATGCTTTATCTAATCTCCAATGGTCACCTTTACCACTTATGGTCACCTTAACCACTGACGGTTATCCCAACCATTGATAGTCACTATGGTAGTAAAAACTAGCAAGTTTATTTCACCTACCTATACCTAATCAAACCTAATTTTTTATGTTCTTACTTATTCATAGACCCCTTTCTAATTTTTGTAAGCATACCCCAACTGCCTAGAACAAGTATTAATTAGGTCATCACTAATTTAATCATTTCTAGTCTATTTTATAAACAAGCACTCTTGTGTTTAATTTTAGTACTTTTGACTTATTGACATCCCTTGACGAAGCTCTTACTTCTAAGATCTAGCTATCGCTAAGTGAGCCACTCAACTATCTATTTAACAAACAAGTTTACTTTAGTTCTTTCTTATCTGCAGGTCATCCTCCCAAGCTAAAGAGAATCACTTTATATTCTTATGATTCAATGCATGCATAATCAACTAGGTTTTTCAACCATACATGTACTTAGTTTCTTATTTTCCCTCTTTTCAATAATAATAATTTCAATAAAACAATACAATACTACCTACCTTCCTTTATGTACCTTGATGCCATAGATATGAATGATATCTAGCTTCATTTTTTTTTCTCAAGCATAATAAACATCCAAGTTGTCTTCATGATTTTGCATACTTTCTATATACTACACACATGATCAAATAAGATCATGAATTATCTAATCATCTCCCCCTTTGTCCTTACATATTTTGAGTCACAAATGAATAATAATCTCTTCTAATCTCCTTCATTCTTGATTGGACCTTCAACCTTTGTTCACTACTCATTAAGTTTGTCAAACACTTAGTTCATTATTTTCTAGACTTATATCTTTCTTGATTACCTTCACTTCATATAACCAAAGCATATTGAGCATATAGAAATATAATACATGACCTAAAGGTCATCTTTAAATGCCTATATCAATCACACCTAATTCTTATGAGCATAAACCATTTCTATAATCAATGTTTGTTCACTATGTCTATTAGGTATGTTTGCAATAAAAGATATTATTCCAAGAGAAAAATATAGTCCTCCATGTTGGAGCAAAGATCACTAATGTCATATCCATATGGTATATCAGATGTTCTTGCATCAATTTATCTCTTTCATGTTTCTCAAACCATCATGGCATAAATTTCATCATGACATCTTCCTTGCATCATTTTGTCAACTAGGTATATGCTTACATGCTTCATCAGACCTTTATCATAACTTATCTTCTTCATGATATGAAAATTGAGACTATAAAATATGTTACTTGGTCCTCTATGACCTTAATATCATCTTGATTCACATAGAACACTCAACTCTCTCTCTCTCTCTCTCTCTCTCTCTCTCATCTCTCTCTCTCTCTCTCTCTCTCTCTCTCTCTCTCTCTCTCTCTCTTCTCTCTCTCTCTCTCATCTCTCTCTCTCTCTCTCTCTCTCTCTCTCTCTCTCTCTCTCTCTCTCTCTCTCTCTCTCTCTCTCTCTCTCTCATCTCTCTCTCTCTCTCTCTCTCTCTCTCTCTCTCTCTCTCTCTCTCTCTCTCTCCTCTCTCTCTCTCTCTCTCTCTCTCTCTCTCTCTCCTCTCAACCATTAGAATCATATATAACTACACAACCATGTTCTATCACAAATCAAGCACCTTGGTACCAATACTAAAAACTTACCTCTCAATATGCCAAGAGACCATACTTTTAGATCAGACTCAACAACTTCAAAATTTCTCCATACCTATACAACACCTATCAAAATATCAACAACCATCCACCATGCCTATAATTACTAATGAGTGTCTCCATGAAGCCTAATGGAGTCACCCCTTCCATAGTGCATTAGAACAACACAAATTTAGGAGATTACCAGATCTCCATACTCTCATAAGATTGAATATTCTTAAATGTCATTATAGGCTTAGCCTTTGACTTGCTCTCTTCATCATCTTTTTGACCTAACAAAGAATATACTTGACATTATTTCAAATATGATTTATGCTCTACAGTAGTAGATAGACCACCATGGTTTATGATTTGATCATGAATCTATTGGAGATTTTCCAATGATGTCATGGTGATGTCATGGAGGTGTCCAAGTGAGTAGATGAAGTGGCTTGATAGTCTGAGTGATAGTGACAAAGTGTGTAATGTGTTTTGTCCTAGTATACTTGAAGTAGGCTTGGTTTATCTTCTATTTTTTCATGGTTAGAAATGTTTAGGGATGATTATGGTGATTTTAGGATGTGAAAGAGGTCCCTAAGATGTTTTATATGCTTTGAGTGCTTATGTGCATGATTGGATTTCATCTGGTTGATCATTGTTTTTATCTAGACATTTTGGGTCTATTTGCATAAAATTTGAGTAGGCAATATTTTGACATCACCATTGCCACATGTTAATGAATTAGGGTGAATTGGTCATATGGTTGTGATCACATTTTTGCCTAATTTCTTTACACTAAATTTCAAGTCATGTGATGAAGTGCAACTTAAGATATGTAAGTGCAAATTTGGGCTCCCAATTAGTTTGATAGTGTTTTCCCATACTTAACCAAATTTACAATGTGGTAATAAAATCTAAGTATGAATTTTGATGGTGTTATATTTCACACTAAGGTAGTTTCAAGAGAATTTTATCATATGGGTTTGTTTATTTTTATGCCAAGTTTATATTCACTAAATTTTAGGTCATGTGATGAAGCATATCAAAATATATACATGTGAAAAGTTGGCCTTCCAAATAGTTCTTGACATAGTTAGCTTTATGGAAAAAAAATATAAGTGAGTAGATTAATGGAATTATATATTATATGAACAAAGGTTTTAGGATCAAGTTGATACATGGTTGGATTCTCCTATGTGAGGTAATCATATGCTCCAAATTTTAGACCATGCCTTTGAGATAAATAAAATATATGAAGGTGAAAAGTTGACCTTATAAGATAGATTGCAAGGGTTCCCATACTTAGTCAAATTTTCACAAGGTAAAGTTTGAGTGACATCGATGGAGCATGTTTCTCTAAGATGTTAAGAAGTAGTGAGATGGTACCAAGTATTTGGTGTTTAACAATTGAGCAGAGACAAAGATCGATATTCTTCTAAGGATAAACGGTGAGTGGGTGTTTTTACTAATCAAGAAAAATAGTGCACATTAAAGTTAAGAGGTCAAAGTGATAGTTTTTAAGCATTGTTTAAGCAAGGACAATCTTTAAGATATTGACAGAGCATGTGTGGTCAAGATTTTAAAATTGCATGAGATGAGTTCAACTATTTGAAGTTTAACATTTTGACGTTGGTGCACTATGAGTTATAGTTAAAATAAGATCAATGGTGAATGATCAATCTAGGCAATGAGGGCATGAGATGATAGAATGGTGACCAAAGTTTAATTGTGACCATTTGCATTTGAATATTTGAATTTAACAAAGGAAAAACTAGTGCTCTATATCTTAGCTATAACTTTTGATACAGGCAAAAATTACTCATAGTGTAAAAATTAAATTTGTAGAGAATCTAAGGCACATCCAAAAAATATAAATTTAAAGATTTTAAAGTGTGTACATTCAAAGTTATGAAGGTTCAAAGTTGACTATGTTTTCATGTATGTCTTATAAGTGACCCGAGAAGACTATTCAAGCTTGTTTTGATATTATTTTGATATCTCTTGATGAATTGGCTATTAAGGAGTATTGTAGACTCCATGAGGACCATATATGTGCATTTTAGATGTGTGGTCAATCTATCTTGAGTATGAAAAAATCTTAAAAAGTTGCATGTGTGTTCATTCACATGGTGTCCTTATGAACAAGGCTATTGTTTAAGTTAATTGAGCTTACACAGAAGAGTGAAATGATGATTTTAAGAATTTGAGAATGTCAAAGGGGTAATGTGGAGTGGATATACAATTTTAAGTGTTCCTATTTTATTTTATTTTTCTCTATGAATTGATAAATGGGATAATAGGTCTCTGTAAAACTTATAAAAGCTACAAGGGCCTATTTAAAGGGTATAGTTTCTTAAGGGTGACCCATGGGTTCTATGGCCAACCTATGTGGATGGTATTGAGATGTGTATCAATGTGATAGATTCCTTGAGGATTAAGTAATGGCTAATGGTTGCCCAAGGTGTTGATAATCATGAATGCTCTGTAAATAGTAAAACCAAAGATGATGGTTTTTAGACTTGTGGGAGATTTGTGAGAGGATTGTGTGAGAGGCAAAAGAGAGTAAGTGTGCCCAATGGATGGGGTGTTAAGTAGGTTAGATTGAGTTCTATGTGTATGACCATTTTTTCATTTTTTTTTATGTGGTGACTTAGTTTTTGTTGAGGAGTGAAGAATTATCTAAAAGGTGGCTTTAGATGTATTAAGTGTGTAGATTTGAAAAGAGATGATATTCTTTATGTCCCCATAAAATTTGTAGGAAATCAAAGTTTAAGATATGTTATGTTCATAGGTGTTTTGTGGAATCTCAAAATATATAGGGGTTATATCCTCCTTGATAGGTAAAACTTGTTAAAGGTCTAGTTGTTATTGTTTCTCAGCTAGACAGGTGTTGTGGCACCTTGTGGGATTGTAGTCTCACTAAATAAGGGATGGTAGTTCCTTGATCAGTTGTGGCTGGTCTAAATTAGTTATTTTTATTATATGAGAGTATTCCAATTGTAGGTTCTATTGGGTTTTCTTCCCCAAGAGGGTTTCCCACATATGTCATGTGTTATGTGCTTGAGTTTGCATTGTCTCTCTTATTCATTACTATGAATGATGTGTATGCTTCATGAATGTTTATGGTAACTGATTAAGAGTTTGAAAGGATTTAAATTGAAGTTGGATTATTTGGGATCACTTATTCACCCCTCCCTCAATGATTTTACCTCTAATAATTAGTATCAGAGCAAGTCCTTTGATAAAAGGCTTGACAACTTAAAGGTGATCTAAGGTAAAATATTGGTAGTCATCAAGGATGTTTCTCTACTAAGAAAGCTTTAATGTTTGATGGATCTAATTATACCTTTTGGAGTGAAAGGATGAGGACATACATTATGTCCCTAGGGTTTGATATATGGAAATCTATTATGTATGGTTATGTTGCTCATACTACTCACTATCGATAGCCCCAGATAGATCTACAGGGCCTTTCTCTATCCTCATCTATAGTGGATTTTCCCATATAGTGATAGCGGGATAACAAGATGGGGAGAGGCCACCCCCAACCCTATAAATTTGAGTTTCCTATATATAGAGAGGGGCTAAAATCTATATGGAGGGGGCCTAAAAAACTCTATCTTGGTGGAGGCCAAAAAACTCTATATTGGAGGATCTTCCAAGAAGTTGAGGGCCCCCTCTCTATATATTTGGGATCTATATAGTGCTATAGACAAGAAGATATTTGAGAATAATTCTAAGGTAATGAATGCCATTACTTGTGGTCTTACATTTACTAAGTTCATCAAGGTAATCCATTGTAAATCTACTAAAGAGACATAGGACAAATTATAGATCATTCATGAAGGAGATTCAAAGGTTAAGTTGGAAAAGTTGTAGACTCACCAAAGACAATTTTAGAGTCTAAAAATGAAGGAGTAAGATTCTATGGCATCCTTTTTGTAGAGATTTGATGAGATTGTGAATATCATTAGAGGTATTGGAGAGAACCTTGAAGAGGATACTATAGTTCAAAAGGTATTAATGTCTCTATATCTCAATTTTGATCTAAAAGTATTTGATATAGAAGAAAGTCATGGCCTTACTCAATTAAATATGGATCAATTGCATGGCACACTTATTGAATATGAGATGAGATTAAGTGATGATATACCACCAAAGAAGGAAGTAACATTCAGGATAAAAATGAAGCTAAAGAAGAAGTTCCAAGGTAAAAATCCCAAAGAGGATGACATATCTAACATTAATGAGGATGAACTCATTGCTTTAATTACTAGTAAATTAAAAATAGGCTCAAGGAAGTATAAAGTTAAACTACCCTTCAAATGTTTCAAATGTGGAGAGATAGGACATTTTGCTCATAAGTGCCCTCTTAATCATGAAAAGAATGATGATGAAGAGCATGGTGATGGATAAGATAAAGACAAGAAGACATATAAGAAGAAAGGATTCAGAAAGTATAAAAATAATAAAAAGTTCTTCAAGAACAATAATATTCTTTACACCTATAAATATTACATCTCATTAGATGAGAGTGAAGATAGTGACTCTGAATAGGATCATGAAGATGATGGTCCTGTTGAAGAAGAAGCCCTATTCATGGCTGAGGAAAGAAGTTACAACATCAAAAGGAGTCTAATTGGAGTGATTCAGATGATGATGAAGATGAGGTGGACTATGAGACTACATTGATAAATGCCTTTGAAGAACTGAAGATTAAGAAGAAGATTAATAAGAAGATGAAGTCTCAAATTAAATACTATGAGGGGAAATTTAGTGTGTATAAAGAAAGAATAAATGAAGATTTCAAAGAGCATGAAGATATGGTCAAGAATCTCAATTGTTAATTAGAAATTCTATCTACAAGCCTGAAAAGCAAAGAAGATGAATGTTCAAGGAATGTTATTAAAAATTATTCATTAAAATCTGAGTTAAAAAAGACATCTAGTAAGGTGAAGTCATTTGTGAGATTTGAAAAGAGTTCAAGTCATCTAGACAATATTCTGAGTGGTCAAAAGTATGATAGTGATTAAACTGGTCTTGGATATGAAGAAGAACAAAGGAATGTAAATTAAGACAAGATGAAGACTAATGTGAACAAGGATATTTATACATTGAAGACAAATCATTAGACAAGAAATGAAGGTGTTGGTAGAATAAAGACAAAACAAATTTGATAACCAAATGCCATGAGATATGCAAGTTTCAATGGTTATTATTGTAAATGTAATGAATTTGGGCATAAAGCTAGGTAATGAAAGAGAAATGTCAAAAATGATTTTGCATGGAACTATGATGGGGGTCATCAGTTAAAAGGTGTGAATAATGCTAATTATTTCAAATGTCTTGATGTGGCACACTTTGTAAACCATTTTCCACATAAGGTTAGATAAGGTGAGTCCTCTTTAAAAAATGAGTTTGTTTCATTTGTCATGACATAGGACACATAGAAAATTTCTATCCAAACAAGGTAAGATAAACTATGTTTCCATCAATGAGTATTGTTTAATACAACTGTGAGAAGATTGACCATATTTCTAGGTTCTACAAGTAAAGGTCATCAAGTCAAAATGAGTTCAATCAGGCTCCTCAAGTGCAAAGAAGAATGCAAGTTAATTCTTGGAAGCCAAATGTGATAAGTGTGAATCATGATGAGTCTACAAGTCCAAGTAGTCTATTTTCTATGGTGGAGAAAGCTAAAAAATTTGAAGAGTTCCAAGAGGTCTTATTGTCTACTCATGTTAAGACTGAAGAGACAAAGTTCAAAAAGAAGACCAAGGTACTAGTTGAGGCTATTTTTGAGATGTGTATAGATCCAAGTGAATATCTTACCATTTTTGAGCATGTATCATGCAAAGAACATCAATTATTTGTGTCTAGTGATAATTTTCCTAACTAAAAGGTGGATTATTTAGATGAAAATGTATGTCATGAATCTATGTTGTCTCCATTTATTGTTAATTTAATCATAGAAGAAAAATAAAATGTTGTAGTGGTTGAGCATCTTGTTACTCTTAAGCTTAAGAAGAAGAACTATAAGGATTAGATGACCAAGGAAGACAAGGAATATGAATAGTTATGGGTAACTCTTAATTTCACATTGTTCTAGAACATTGTGAAGTAGGGTGTCTCTACCTATGCTTCTTAGGAGACATCTTTTTTGTGGAGAAGCAAGGTCATTAGTTTAGGGAGAGCAATAAATTCATGATCTTGTTCCAAAGATTTGTGAAGAAGCTATAGTACAGGGTCAAAATGGGTGTTTATAGGTGGCTTAAGGAGTTTGATGGAGTGTCAAGAATATTTATGTGCTAAAAAATGTTTGTGCACATCTTTGTGATGTGTTTCAAGTGGTTATGTGTCTTGAAGATCTTGTTTGTGCCTTTTGGAAGTTTCTATGTGCTCTTAGATTTATTTGTCTTATTGAAGGTCAAAATTTATGGTATAGAAAATCAAGGTTCCCAATAGTGTGGAAGCTCAAATCTTGGTCCAAAAGTGTGTGATGGCTATTTCTAAGTGTGAAAGAAGCTGCAAGATTGTGTGTTGACTAAAGCTACTATGTTGACCTCATTTGTTTTAAGATTCTAGGGTTTGGGGATTTGATATAAAAGTGGTTTGCCTTATTATTTGAGGCATAAGTCTTATTAATAGGTTAAATGGGACAAATGGGTTTTCAAATCCTATTCATATATATTTGAAGGTTTCTAGTTTTTAAATTATTCATGTTTTGTCAAGATAGAGGCTTAATTAACAAGTTAGTTTATGAAAGAAGTATGTTTCAAAGAATGAGATAGGTGGTGTAAATTGGTGTGCTTGAATTTTCATATGAGATTGATTCAAATATGAAGTTTTAGGTCTTGAAGATGCATCTACTTAAAATTATGGGCTCTGCACATTTCAAGTAGGGCTACAAGGAGTCTAGATAGGCCTAGTGAGAAGAAGAGTGCTTTGTGTTTTATTTCTTCAAAAGATCAAGGTATGAGTTTTTTAAGGAATTTTCTTAGGTTGGATTAGAGCATTTTTCTTATTTTTTGAGTGTCATGAATTTTTTTGATGGTCCTTAAGGTGGTTTGATAGAGAAGGCTAGTAAGCTTGTATGGTAATTCATCATGGTATGTGGATATCTAAAGATGCTCAAGATGTAAAATTACTCAAAAATATTAGGGGGATTCCCTCTCAAATGTTTCTTGGTGATTTCCATCATATTTTATTTTTTTTTTTTTGTTTTGTCTTCATTAGTTGTAATGTTTGGTTGAAGAAGAATGTTGGCATGTAGCTAAAGGAAGTTGTCAAAGTAAGAAGAGGTAGGCTCAAGGTAAGGGGGAGTTTGTATCATCTTTATAAGGTGTTCATTTCCTATTTGTGGTATTTTAAATTCATCAAGATCAGTTGGTTCCCACTTTGGCATTGTGTCAAAGGGAGAGAAAGTTCTTATTCTAGGAGTGCTTGAAGAGAGAGAAGGAAGGTGAGTTGCATTTTGTTTCATGCTAGATGTTGAAATCAATGACAAAGGGGGAGATTATTGGAAATTTTTCATTGATGTCATGGTGATTTCATGGAGGTGTACAAGTGAGTGGATGAATTGCCTTGATAGTCTGAGTGATAATGACAAAGTGTGTAATGTGCTTGTCCTATTATGCTTGAAGTAGGCTTGGTTGATCTTATGTTTTAGCATGGTTATAAATGTTCAAGGATGATTATGGTCATTTAAAGATATGTAATATGCCACTAAGATGTTTTATATTCTTTTATTTCTTGTGTTCATGAGTGTAGTTCATCTGGTTAATCATTTTTTTCATCAAGACATTTTCGGTCTAGTAGCAGAAAATCTAAGTAGGTAGTTTGTTAATGTGACCATTGCCATGTGTGGATGATTCAGGGGAAGTTGGTCATATGGTTGTGATAAAATTTATAACTAGTTTATATGTGCTAAATTTTAGGTCATGTGATGAAACACAATATAATATATTCAAATGAAAATTTGGGCTCCCAGGTAGTTTGATAGTGTTTTCCCATACTTAACCAAATTCACAATGTGACAAGAAAAGTTGAGAAAGAATTTTGATGGTGTTATATTTCATACTTGTGATAGTTTTATATTTCATACTTGTGCTAGTTTCAAGATAATTTGATCATATGGGTTTGTTTATTTTTGTTCCTAGTTGATATGTGTTAAATTTCAAGTTATGTGACGAAGTGCATCAAAAGATATGCATGTGCAAAGTTAGCCTTCTAGAAAATTCTTAACATAGTTGGCTTTGTGGTAAAAAAAATATGAGTGAATAGATTAATGGTTTTATGTCTAACATGTGGATAGGTTTCTAGATCAGGTTGATACATGATTAGATTCTCCTATGTGAGGAGATCATATGGTCCAAATTTTAGATCATGCATTTGAGATAAGAAAAATATATGGTGTAAAGCTGACCATAAGAGACAAATTGCAAAGGTTCCCATACTTAGTCAAATTTTCACAATGTAACTTTCAAGCAACATCGATAGAGAACATTTCTCCAATATGTCAAGAAGTAGTAAGATGGTGCCAAGTGTTTGATGTTTAATGATTGAGTAGAGATAAAGATCAAGCTTTTTCCAAAGATCAATGGTGAGCAGGTGTTCATGCTTATTGAGATCAATGGTCCACATTAAATTTAATAGTTCAAAGTGATAGTTATCTAGCATTTTTAAAGCAATGACAATCTTGAAGAGATTAATGGAATGTGTGTGGTCGAGATTGTAAGATTGCACATGATGAGGTCAACTGTATGAAGTTTAACATTTGGAAATTGGTACGCTATGAGTTAAATTTCAAAAACTATTGATGGTGCATGATAAATATAGGAATCAAGGACATGATATGATATCATGGTAACCGAAGTTTAATTTTGACCATTTGTATTTGAATATTTGAATTTGATAAAGGAAAAATCAGTGCTATGTTTTTTGGCTATAAATTTTGATACAGGTAGAATTTGCTCATGGTGTAAAAAGTGAATTTGTAGAGGACTCCAAGATGCATCTATAAATATAGATTTTAAGATCTGAAAGTGTGTAAAATCAAATTTATGAAGGTTAAAATTTGACTATATTTTCATGTATGTCCTACAAGTGACCCAAAAAGATTGTTTGAGCTTGTTTTGATATTGTTTCGATATCTCTTGATGAATTTGATATTGGGGAGTGTTTTAGACTCCATGAGGACCATATATGTGAATTTTATAGGTGCGATAAATATATATTTATTATGAACAAAGCTTAATAAGTTGACTATGTGTTTTTTCATGGTGTCTTTATAAATAAGGCTATTATTTGAGTTGATTGAGCTTACATAAAAGAGTGCAATGATGATTGTAAGCATTTGAAAATGTTAAAGGGGTCATGTGGAGTGGACCTATGAAATTTTAATTGGTTTTATGTTTATTTTTTTCTCTATGAAGTGCTAAATGGGTGAATAGGTCTCCATGAGACCTATAAGAGCTACAAGGGCATATTTGAAAGGTGTAGCTACTTAAGGGTGACCCATGGGGGTTATCATTGACCTATGTGGATGGTATTAAGTGGTGTCTAAATTTTATAGATTATTTAAGGTTTAATACATGATTAATGTCTGATTAAGGTGTTGATAATCATGAATGCTTTATAAATAGTGAAATTAAAGATGATGGTTTCTAGACTTATGAGAGGTTTATGTGAGAGGTGAAGGAGAATAAGTGTGCCCAATGGATGGGGTGTTAATAAAATTAGATATAGGTATATGTGTATGACCATTTTGTCACATTGTTGATGTGATGACTGAGTTGTTTTTTAGGAGTAAAGAATGATCCAAAAGGTGGATTTGGATGCATAGAGTGTGCAGAGTTGAAGAGAGTTGATATACTATATGTCTTCATTATATTGGCATGAAATTAGAATTTAGGAGATGTTATATTCATAAATATTTTTGAGTATACTAAATATCTAGGGGGTTGTAGCCTCCTTTCAATGTGAAAATTGCTAAAGATCTAGTTATTGTTGTTGCTCAGTTATACAAGTGTTGTAGCACCTTGTGGAATTGTAGTCTCACTAAATAAGGGATGGTAGTTTCTTGATTAGTTGTTACTAATTTTAGTTTTTATTAGGTTTTCTCCCCCAAGAGGTTTTCCCACATATGTCATGTGTTATGTGCTTGATCTTGCATTGTCTTTCTTATTCATTACTATGAATGATGTGTATGCTTCATGAATGCTTGTGGTAATTGATTAAGAGTTTGAAAGGATTAAAATTGAACTTGGATTATTTTATCTCATTGATTCACCCCCCCCCCACTCTTATTGATTGTACCTCTAATAAACTCACCTTATCATCCTTCTAATTTTTAGTCAATTCTTCATTCTTATTGCTTTGATCAACCACATGAGAACCAAGACCTCTCTTGTCTCCTAACATGCGGCTTAATCAACCACCGTATATACTCTAATATTTCATATAATATTCTTATTTTGTATTCATTATAATATTACCATCATTATTTGGTAGACCATTTACCTTTGAGGTTTGACACTCCTTGGTTTGAAATTTTTAAGATCACCTTTAGGTTGTTCAGTCTATCTCAAAATACTTACTCTGATACTAATTATTAGAGTTAAAATAATTTATATGGGGAGTGAATTATTGTCCTTAAACATTTAGTTTCACTTCAATATATCTTATAATCATTCATCAAGCAACATCATCATATAAGCAATATCAACTAGTCTAGCAACATAGTAATGAGAATATACACAAACAAGTATGAACACATCATATATGTGGGAAACCCTCATTAGGAATAAAAACTACTAACCATAGCCTATAAAAATATTCCTATAAATAAATGAATCAAATTTATTTGATCACCCACTTAACATGGAGCACCAACCCTAGTCTATCAATCGCCAACTTGACAGAGTCTTTAGCAAGCTCCCACTTACAAGGAAGCACCAACTCCCTTAATGACTCAACATCAACTCATACACCTATTGACCAAGAACACACTCAGTAAATTATACATATGCCTTACATATTTATCCTTGTTTCAATATTCAATAGATAATGGTCCTTTTCTTTATCTCTCTACACACTTATATTTGTCTCAAATTTTCCTCTAGGTTTCTTCATTCTACTAGGTCTCTTAAAGAGTTATTAGGTCATATGACCTTGATTTCCATATTTACACATTATTTTAGATTTTAATTTTTGTCTATATACACCCCTATTTTGGTTTACATAACCTCATTCTTCTCCTCTTGTGTTCTTTTATTTGGTTTCACACACTCTTATCTACTACCACAAATAGGCCTAATTAGTTTTACTTTTATACAAGTCTCTTACTGTCACACACCTTGGTTGTTAATAAAATCTTGATCACTTGGATTAACCTAAAAATATGTCTTATAAAAATTTTAAAACATGAATTAACCAATACATTATGTTGTCCACAACTTAATATACCAAATTCTCTTTTAGGCCTTAAGGAGACCTAATTCAATTAGGCATTCATTAGAGCACATTACGCTTGTATTCTTTAAAATGATTCCAATTTATAAAAATAGAGGTATAAATTCATATATCACTCAAATAAACCTTATAAAACTTCAATTTACATCCACAACACATTTTAGGTCCAACCACCACTTGAATTCCTTCTCAAAACATTGTTCGTAATAGGTTTGTACATACACAGAAAATCTATCTTGAATAATTGAAGCATAAATACAATTTTTCAAAACAACCATGTCAAAAAGTAACATATAAAAAATATAAATGACATTAGGGCCATCACCATGTTATTTAAACTTCACAACTCAAGTAAAAATGACTCAAACCCTTCTCTATAGATAGCTCACTCAAAATTGCCAACTATCCTCAAAACACAGTCATGGAAACTTAAACATATGACACTTGAAGGAATACATTGAAGGAATTATAATTCATGAATATATTACTAAATTGTCTTTATAACATCATAAAAAAAAATCATAATATATAATGTCAATTATTGGACTTACAGACCAATTTGTTGTCCTTCTCTCTCACAAACCTCACTCAGCTAGACAAGCCATTTTGGCTTCAATGTTTCAAAAAAATTCACTGACTTTAAAAAATTATACAAATAATGGATATAAAATAAATATACCAAACAATAACATAATGTTAATTGTGTGTGTGTGTGTGTGTGTGTGTGTGTGTGTGTGTGTGTGTGTGTGTGTGTGTGTGTGTGTGTGTGTATTAAAGAGCCTCCAACTCATCATTGTAACTTGCTTACCCAGAACTACCAGTTTTCCTTAAAACATAGTCATGGTGAAAATGACTTCCAAAATCTACATGACCACTTTCAAAGACTATAAATGAATTTTAATGATATTATGATATCATTATAAAATTATCATATACAAATATATCATGGTCAAATGTAAATATTGGTCTTATAAAACAATCTATGATCTTGTATCTCAATGTCTCATCTGAACTAGACATGTCAACTTCTAATCAACATTTTCATCATATCCACTAACCTCCAAAACTCATATACAAAAATTAAATATTATTTAAATTATTTAAAAATTTATCCATACAATTGTATTTATCCCTAATCCATGATAACACATCCCTAAACAACTTTTCACTTCTGCATAGATTTCTCATTGTTTCCATCATTAGGCTTGTTAGTGACTAGTCAACTTGTATGACTGGTTTAGCATGCTTGAGTGATATAAAATACTTATAAACCATCATGGAAGTAAAATAAAAGTATCAATAATTATCCTCCATCTATTTATCAATTTTTACTTTGTCAATTCTAACTTTTACAATAAATCTCTAATAAATAAGGCCTTTCTTATAGGGTCCTCACTCACCTGACAAACCAATCACACATGGAGGTTATTAGGAGAGTTGAATACAACCTTAATTCACTTATCTAGACATACTAATCCATTTTTATTACTTTATAACAACTTCTTTCATATCAGGTCATTATTAGGGTTCTTTGAGGGTTTAAACCATCTCCCAGTCTTAATGATCATTCATAAATCCTATCCCCTCATTCAAAAAACCAACACTTGTAAATTTTATATAATAACCTTCCACATATACCATGATTATATTATGTTCCCTTGAAAATTTTTCATGTGCCAATGAACACTTGAAAGTTCTTTTCAGGTTGAGAACCCTTCATTCTATGTATTCAAGAGACCTTAAAACACTTTTTAAAGCCTAAACCTACAAAATTTGACCTTAGAATTGGTAAAAACACTTTAAAAATATATAACACCATTTAAAATTATCACATTCTCATTCTTATCTTGAAATATGAAACTCATACCTCATTCAGCCACCATCTCTCTCTTTGTTTACTTAGACCTTGACATGTCACATTAGGCCTTGAAAATGAACTTTGAACCACTATCTAAGCTCTCAAAACCTCATATACATGATTGAAAAACAGCTCACATGATAAAACAATTCTAATCATCCTTCATATGTCTTGATAATAGTTCATGATGCCTCATTAGGCTAGGCAAGGTCTAGAAGTGGTCTAGTTGTAAACTAGATATATAGGTCTTACTTTTGTAGGCTCACATTAAAATTCTAATGAGTGTTACAAAACCTCATATACATAATAAATTAACCTCATATATATTTTTATGCCTTTGTGCATCCATCTCACTAGGCCACCAATCTCATAGCTTCTCACAAGGTCTCTTCATGCAATGACCAGTGTCATAAATAGGCTTCTCAAGCTCTTGAAACTTGAAAACTAAACTTGAAACACTTTTTGATGATATTATACCTAAATATCAATCCCATACAATCAAAAATAACTTCTTACATGCTTAAGTTCACTCATTTCACCATGCTACCTATACATACCTTGTCACAAGGTCTAGATAAGGATTTACAAGACACTAATCTTAAAATAATTACTTGATATCAAACTCATTCATCATGATTACACTCTCTCATTTAAATGACACTTACTATGTTGGTATAATAACTCAGCATACCTTCATAATAACCTTGTCATATTAGGATCATAATCTCATCATACCTTCACAATAACCTTATCATATCAAGCTCATAATCTCATCATGCCTTCATAAGAACCTTGTCACATCAAACATCAATGAAAATAATGAAAACACTATGCCAACACACTTTAACATTAATTGCATTAGATTAACATCAATGATGACACTAAGCCAATAGTTTGAAATTCTTATACTATAGCATTAATTAAATCTTCCAAACTAGTGATGGAATGACATTTGAGTTGGTTATACCAATCTAAAGCATCTTCAAATAAGGTTTTTACTAAAATCTCGATAGCAGCAAAAGTGTTTAACTTGACCTAATCTTGGTATAGATTTCCAAAAAAAAATTATGTGTAGGGTGGGGTTAGTTTCCCCATTATAGTTAATGGTAGGGGTGGTACCTCATATATCTATGTTAGCAATTTTATGTGTAAGAAGTTCATTTTGAAGGTGTTTGATTGTTTTGTTAACAAGAGGAGGTTCAAGGATAAGATTTCCATGGGAATCCCTATGGGGATGGTGGGGCATTTTGGTTATGTGTTCCCCATATAACCTATTGAGGGTGATATTAGATATTAATAAGGTAATTTTGCATTTATACCATTTGGTTGGCATTATTATCTTTAAAATAATTCATTTGGTTAAGAATTTGAAACAAAATGTGATGGGTTTGAGTGGTCTTATTCATAGCATGTGAAGTATTATCATTAGTATTATTGGCTTGGGTAATACTATGAGTAGTAGCATGCATGTTATTAGTAATTTGAGGGTAATTATTAGTAAATAAGGCACTAGTAGCATGATTTTCTTGTGTTTCAAAAGATTCACTAGTAGAAGGATTAGAATAAGAAGCACTAGTGGTAGGAATACCATTGATTGAAAATGATGCACTAGTGAAGGAATTGAGAAGAGTGGGTCTTGGAAAAGGCCCACTAGATATGGAACCTACCATGTTAGTAGAGATACTTAGCATGGAGGTTGAGGAAATCAAAGAAGAATAGGCCATGGTATGATAAGGGTTCTAAAGAGAACGAAGACATGGAGAGGCAAAGAAGCTATTTCCCCTAAATTCATGTAAGAATGTGGGGGAAGGTGAATGGGGTTCTTATATTTGACCACTTATCATAAGGTGATAAATAGTAGAATATTTTTTTGTTCGATGTTAAGGAAATGCATTAATGAATAAAAGCATTTCTGGAGTATATTCTAATTTAGGTTGGTCTTTTAAAGAAAGTAGAGGGTTACAAACTAAATATGTATGAGAAGGGGTTATATAGTTTGTAGTATGAGTGGACACATGCACATTACTTTTGTCTAGATTAGGAGACATAAATTGTTTATGGGAAAACCTATCAAGGTTTGTAAAGCTCATCATATCTATTGAGTTTAAATCTATGTTACCCTCAAATAATAAGTTCATGATTGGAGATAAAATTTAATAAGGACAAACATGATGCAAAGACAAAGTGAGCAAAAAGGGTAAAAATTCGTTCAAGTTGACTGTGTGCTATAGCTTAGTAGGTAAAAAATAACACAAAGTCATGTAGGTTAACTTCATATTGCAGATAGGGGGATAAAATAGGATAATAAGGATACACAGTCATGTAGGTTGACTATGTACTACTAGACTGAGATCTAAAAAGGAAGAAATAAGAAGACATAGTTGTATAGGTCAACTATGTACTACTGGCAGGAAGAAAAATATAGCCTATAAGAGACTGTATCAACTAGAATGATAATGTTATGAAATAGATAAAAAAAAATTGTGAGATAAGTGAAGTAAGAATGAAACAAAATACACAAACAATTGGATCAATGTGAGTGATCTAATTAGGGAACACAACACAAAACCTTGCACCAACACTAGCCAATGTAAGCTCTTGTAAAACAATATGCAATGATCATAGATCAAGAAATCAATTGAAAATTAAATGATAACTAAGTGGCCATCTTAAGTGTTATTAATTTATTATAAATTTTTACTTTAAATATGATAGGAGAGTTGGTTGAAATAGGGAACTAAAAAGGCAAACTATGGATGGTTTCAAGATGATTGAGCTAAAAAGGATCTGTGTTGGCAATGGTATTGGCTTAGTATTGGGGCCTACCCCGTCACTTCACAATATCATATTGATAAATGTGATGAGTGATTTTACAATATATACCATTAACCATGTATTTATACTTGGCCAGAAAACTAGGTCATATTCCCCTTTGGTGATGATATCCAAGTAGGTAGGCCTTGAGAAGATAAATGTTTAAACATGTTTTGAATGTTATGTGATCTGGTAGTGTATGCAAAATAGTAAAATAAATAGAATGTTAATTTTTAAAACCCTCTTACTTAGACTATGTGAGTTACTCTTAAGCATGCAAACAACTAAAAATGAAATGTGAATTAATTACTAGAAAATAGTTATTAATTCCTTAATTAAGAATAGTCCAGAGTCAGTTCAGATTACATTGTATGAAAATAGTATAGAATAGAGTCAACTAGGTTATTATTATTATATACAAGCAAGGTCTTTAATAATAGAGTTAAACAAGTTGACTATGTCTTGTATATAGAAGATAAACTATAGACCTACATCGACTAGGTCGACCTAGTTAGTTGTAGGGTTGCAGTTTGGAAGACTATTAACTTGTGAAAATAGAACTAAAGAAATTACTAAAATGATAAAGAGATAAAAGAGAGGAACCTTGGTGTGTTTGAATATGGTTAAGATTGAAAATTTTAAGCTAAAATTCCTAAATTACTACTTTCAAATTTTACAAATTGGGTCAATTGGTTCAACCAGGATTTATAAAACCCTATATGCTCAAGAAGAACAAGGAATAGGGTTAACATGTTCAACAATGTTCATTGACCTATATGTTGGTAGAGAGAATTATAAGATAAAGTCAACTTGTTTGACAGTTTATGCTAATCTAGAACTAAAGAAAATTATTATGTTAACCTATTTGATCCAGCAAACTATAATTGATGAATACTACATAGACAAACCAAAGTCATTTTGAAGCAACTATGTGTTAAATTTGTGCATATAGAGTTAAACTATACTGACTAGTTTGATGCAATACTATAAATATAAAAAGATATAATAAAATTATAGAAATGATAGTGTGAAATAAATCCTAAAAGGGTTATATTTATGTCGGGTTCACTAGAATATATGTAATGGGAAATACAATAAATCTATAATTTAATCCTAGTTTAGAGAAGATAAATCATACCTACATGTTTGATTGTAGATACATTAGATATTTGGCATCATGACCAATATGGATTTGTTAGACCTATCTAAGGGATATCTTACCACAATAATATCACTGGAGAGGTTTCTAAAACCTCTAATCAAGCAAAACTATAAAATAACCCTAACTAAGTCCTATAGTTTCATATTCACTAAACTAATAAAAAGCAAAGAAAAATCTAATCTAGTGCTCACCAAAGCTTGTGGCACAAAGTGGGGGTAATAAACATGAAAATTAAACATACATTGAAGACATACTCATGTCAATGTATATAGAATCCTAATGCATGGGAGAGAAGTATAATTACATATCTATCTACTATTATAAAGGAGGAACAAAGTTAGGAATACTTACCTTTAAATATTAACCCACCAAGCCTCAATGTCTCACTTTGCCAAGGTGATTCACAAGAGGTTGTTGTGGTATGTAATGATGACAAAGATAAATTAGATCTAGGTTACACAATCTATCAATGCATCTAAAAGACTTATCCACAAGATAAGATTTGTATATCCAATTAAAGTATTGAAACCCTAAACTATGATCCTCAAGTAAAATGGTGGATAAGTAAATGTACTATATATATATATATATATATATATATATATATATATATATATATATATATATAATTCTTCTCTTCTCTTAGAAATGACTAAATGTATGCCATATAGGTGGATCTAATCCTAGTCCTTATCAAAATTTTAGGCTAATAAAGTCAACCTAATTAACCTTGTATCATTATTGAGAAAAATAAATTAGGTCTTAGTCTAGGTCGGCCAAGGGCTGACCTCGACCCTAAATAAGTTTTATCAATTAGAGTACAAGGTCAATGGGGCTGACAATGCAACATAAACCATTAAAAAAGGATTTTATGCTAGGGAAGGGTTAATGAAGGTATAAAATGAATAAAGGAGGGTGAAAAATAGGAGGCAAAGCTTAGGATAATGTTTTTAGGATATGGTTGGAGTGATAAGAAGTAGTAGCAAAGGAAAACAATCCTATGAAGCACCAATGGTCTTCCCAACCCTTTTTTGATGCACCCCTTAAGGTATGCACTCAGAGAGATTGAGATTCGATGGGTTCCTATAACATATAAAGTTGAATTAATTAATATAATTTGAAAATATTATGTGTATGCATGATCCTTCACTTCTCTACTTCATGTTACCATCATATTATTGTTTCAGTGGTATGATAAATTATTAAATTTGATCCATATTTTCATAAATCATGTTCTCATTCAAAATGGCTGACACTTATCTAGAACAAATCTATACACTCTTACACATTGAGAAAATATACCTTATTCTTACTAGTTTTTAAGACTATCACTAAGAGTAGTCACAATCCAAGTCTAAATAATTATAAACCCAATTCATATCAAGCATTTTCAAGTATTAAATACAAATCATTTGCTACATATATAGAAAAGGACAATTTTATAATCACACTATGTGGAAGAACTACATGTGGTTTTATTTTCCTCCTTGGATTATGAGATATGTAGGAAAAAAATCAATAGTAAAATGGTGATGATTGGTGTTAGCTCATCCCATTATACTTTTCCCATGTTTTAGGCTTATATCCCTCACAACACTACCTAGGATTTCAAGAAAAATGTGAATGATTTATGGATATATGCACATCATCTATCTTTGGGATCATAAATATTGATAAATAAAGAAAAGATTATCATATAGTCATGTACCATAATTATGCATAGGTAATTACTAACCAAAAGGTTAGTATCCACTACTAATGTTGGCCTAGATTAGTGTAACTAATCCAACGTAGATAACAAATCAATTCTAGAACTATACAAACCACATGCCTAATTTATCCTAATTTTCACTTCCATAATATAATTATAATAATAAATTCAACTAAAAAGGCTAGGTATTCATTCCTTAATTGTATTTACTATATTTAACACATGCCACTTATCAAGTCATAAGGATTAGTCTTAGTATTTTACATTCATATGTATGCTTGAATACCATATGTTAATACCTAAATCACATTTCAAATATCTATATTAATTATATTAAGTTCATCACATTAGTAAAAATTAGGGTAAAACATATTGGTGAACTCTTATACATATCAAACATTACAAATCCCTAGGTTTCCCTTAGGGTTTAATTCTTCAAAGGTTTCTAATTTTAGTTCTTATGGTTTCAAATTTCATTTCTCATCTCCTTACACATAAATATATCTCATATTTTTAATCAAATATTTCATCAATCTAATTTTTTATTTCCATATATAAATATATTTTCACATTTTGCCCTAGATCTTCATTACATTTTCATCCTTAGAAGTTTTTGGATTTTTCAAGATTTTGTTTTAATTTTAGAGCTACTTTCTTATTAATTCCTAATAATATACATTAATAATGACCATGTTGAATTAAAATTATTGGTTAACAAAAGTAACAATGTTACTTTTCACATTGTCCTACATGGATAGTTTATGTTGATTGTATTAATTATATAATCAAATTGATAACAAGGATCAAATATAAATTCAATAATAAGTCTAAATTTATCAATGAATAGTCTCAAGCCTTCCTCCAATCATATTGTTGCAAAATCAAATACAATATGCTTATTATTACTATTAGATTTCAAAGGGAATGCATGTATCCATTTATTCCTCCTCCCCCAAAACCTCAATTTTTTACTATCTACCTTCCCACCACCATTATTCACCCTTGGATTAGTTTGGATTCCACATTTCATGTTGTCAATAATAGATAATGTAGGATGCCCCATCCTATGTGTAAAAATTATGGTACTCAACATTTTCCTCTTTAACCCTCTCCACCTTCCACAAGGAAAGGCAACAAACCTAAATGATATGAAAGCATTGATCAATTAATGAACACCCGTGCTAATATTTATAAGGTGGATTTAAATAATAGATCAACTTTATACAAACACATCTTATACAAATCATTGCAAGAAACAACTCTACTTATTGATATACAACTTGAATCATTTTATTAATTATAAATATATTTGAGGATAATAACAAAGTCATTATTTTTAACAAGGAAAATATACCTACACAAGACACATTAGAGTTGAATTTTACCTTTTTCAATCAAGTTAAAGTAAAAAACAACTTGGTATAGTGTGTGTTGGTAGATAATGGATATGGATTGAAAATTTGTAACACTAACTAATTAAAAATATTATCAATATGGATACTATTTAAAAATTAGATCAAAGCATAAAAGGATTTGATAATACTACATGTAAAATAATTGGAACCATCTCATTATATGTGATACTAAGAACCAATAGAGTACCTATTACTTTCCATGTCATGCCTAATCAATTACATTACAACTTAGTTTTGGGGTGATCATTAATACATGATATGGAAGTAATACCATAAAAATTACATTATGTATAATATATATGCATGAAGGTTATTCTTCTTTAAAATAATAGATTAGGACCTTTTCAGATATTAAAAAATAACCCAATCTACTAATGAAGACAAATCATGGTCACAGGTTGGAATATCATACTATTATTTATCCATTATAACCCATTCTAATAACTCAGATGTATATATATGAGGTGGTTGAATCAATTAAATAAAAGGACAATGAACCACTAATAACATACCATGTAGTTTTTAAAAAACCATGGCCGTGGAGAGGGAAGAGGGAAGAGGGAGTGCGGCCATGGATATGGCCACACTGAAACCCTTACCTCCGTGACCATGGTTTTTGGAGACCAGGTTCCGGAGCTAATGGGTTCCTTGGTGGTGAGCGCGATGCAGCAATGGGTTGATTTTTTTGCGTGAAAGGGGAAATTGTTTTCCTATTTGGACTGTCATACCAGCGCATGGCATGGTGTTGGCCATTGTATTTCTCATCCAACGTGCTTAGAGTGGGTTTGGTCATGGGGAGGGCCTTGATCGGATCCCCATGGTGGTAGATGTTGTGTTTTTTAGCAGATTTAGAAGGGCTCGATTTTTGCTGTAACCCCAGGGGCTCGATTGAAGATGTTTTTTGGGGGTGGTTGTTAGATCCAGTTTTTCGCCATGGCCTTCCGTTTGAGGGGTCATAGCTCGTGAAGAAGTGCTTCAAGACGTCATTTGACAAAATTTTGATTGCCAAGGCGGTGTTGCCTCTGTGTTTTGCAGAGGGGGAGAATGCGTTGATGATCGGATGGACGTTTGGGGCAATGGCGGTGCTGGTTATGGGGTTTGTTTGTTTGGGGATGGGATATGAAGGCAGACGTTAATACGGCTCCCATATACCCCTTCTCGTGTTAACATGGCTCTAAAATGTGTAGATCTATTATTGCATGGATTTTTTAAGGTTACAGGTCCTTGTAAAACTTGGGTTTCCATTTCAGGTCATAGAGCCTGGATTTATTGTTTAGGTTTCTGGTTTTTGTATATCCTGGGGAGCTTTGTCTGGTTTATCTTGGGGGTTTCAGGTCCATGTAAAACCTAGTTTTTCAATTGTTGTTTAGTGGGTTTGCCTATCCAGGCGGTATTTATTGCTTTATTTTTTTATTTGTAAAGGGTTTTGGGGCCCCTTCAAAACTTGTTTTTACCATAATCTAAAAACATACCATGTAGTTTCACAACATGAACCACAAGTTACTAATATGGAAAAGTCACAACATATTCGTAATATGCCTTTACTATTGAATGTAGAATATTAAGATGGCATAGCTATATATTATTATGATAGTGATGACAAAAATATCAACATGTCAGATATGATAGATGAAAATATATGGAAGTTAAACTTCAATCCTTCATAGGAATACTATCCCCTACTTTATTCATGAGTTAGAGGGGGCCAAATTGAGATGATTCATATACAAAAAAGAGACAAATCATAAACTTGTATTTGGGTATAAAATTCCAAGGTAAAATGAAATAAAATAAATAGATATCATGACTACATAAATGAAACAAATAGTAACAATATTATTTCATACCAAGCACATGAAACACTATATTAAAATATAATTTGTATAAAAAGACAATCATATATTTTGGTAAATGATGCAAATATGACAAATACCATGATTCTAACACCATTATAAGTACAAAATATTAAAGATACACTAATAAAAATATTATAGATATTAATTGATCATAGTATCATCACATTACCATCTAATCTACATCCCATTATGGGAAATCTTTCACATAATGAAACTAGGGCATATTGTAGTTATCATAGAATCATGTAACATGACTCGTATTATTATGAATATTTATAAGAGTAGATTTAAAAATACAAGGATAAAATCATTATCAAATTATTATAGAACTAAAAATGATAATCCACATCAATCCACATATAGTAATAATTTATAGTGAAAACTAAAATAAATCATCCTTGAAAAGAGATGGTTACCATTACCATTTTGAAATCTACCTATTAAAATAATGTTCAGATTGATGATAATAGATAACATGCCATATTCAATGAGAGTGGTTTACACTAGCTGAGATATGAAATTAAATAATTACAACATATCACATAGTGGACATGACCCCTTGGATATATCATTTTACCAATAGCTTGTGGGCCAAAAGAGATCAACACATGCATGTGGGTCATGCCTCCTAAATATAGATTTCCCTTCACATTAAGATAGTGTTGTTTAAAAAAGATGTTGCTATAGTAAATTCAACTAATCGACATCTCACTTTCTCACATGAAGTAAGAATGATCACAATTTGGCATGATGGTTACCATCAAAGAGCACAATCTTCAAAGATGAAAAAAAGTAAAAAATTAAACAATCAAAACTAGAAACAAATAATCTAACTTATTACATAATCTCAATGAAAATATAGGATATGTTGACTTAAACACAAAAAAATATGATCTACTTATATATCTATGAGCCATAACTTCAAATATTCAAACAAAATATATAAAACAAATACCAAAACATTCAAATATTCAAAAAAAATCCAAAGTTAGGACCTAAGCATGGCATGATTGCTAGATTACACTATTTACACATGTAATTTATCACATTATTGGTATATGGTGTATTATTTACATACACAAATGAATTTCATTGTATCCTAGTGTTCTGTAATACATATAGGTTACATATGGACATACAAATGTTACACTTTCTTCTACTTAGTGGCCATGCTGATATTATGGGCATCTCATTTGACAAGTTTAAATATTACAAGTTATTTATTTCTATGACATTATTCACCATATTAAGATACTTATATTTATTACACATTCATTTTTATTTACTCATATATTACATTGGTATACACAGATGTGCCATTATATTGTGATGTATGGTTGATCCATTCCTTGTTCTATGCTCCATTGATGTTTTTACTCTTTTACATGATAGGATAATTTATGTTTGTCTATTATTTTCATACCTTTGACCTTATTTAATACATATTTATGTCCATTAAGTGTGTCCCTTGGGCTTGTATGATGCGACATTTTTTATGTCCCTTGTTTGAAACATATTTACTTCCCTTCATTATTTCATCAACCTTACGTGATGTGACATCCTTGATGTCCCTTGTTGACATTGAATGGTGATATGATCTATATCATGCATGTTTTACTATGTATCATTATTCATAGATACTTCAACTATGTGTTTCTTTTATAAATATATCTAAATAGACACTGACATACCATTAAATAAATCTATTATATACATTCCTTTATTGATATATAAATTACTATTATGAAATATTTTCCACATGTTCACATGATATTACATTGATTATAAATTTAATCATGTATATCATCCAATTCGGTTGGTAAGACAATTGATTATCTAAATATGAGTAACCTGCAACATTTTGAGACTTATAAAATAATAATTTATATTTCATGGGATAATAAATAATATGGTTGGCATCAAAATAATTTTTTAGTACATATTTGAGTCTTGCTAGAAAAAATAGACAATTTCAAAAAAAAGGCATGACATTTTGAGTTTGTATGCAAATGTTTGGCATTTGGAAGTTGGTTTATTATCTTGAAATTAAAATTATTAAGCTTGAATTTCAAAATATATATCCATACTATATGAATCCATATCTCAATTATTAGACTCCAAAGCTAGCTATAGGACTCCAAATCCATGTGTATTGGGAGGTTAAAAATGTGTTTCCTTCTATTTGGTAGTTCAATTGAGTGTATTGACGAGTTATAAGGATAAAAAATAATATATAAAAAAAATTCCAAGACAAATATACTTATAAGTATGAGGATAAAATATTAGACTATCAGGAAATAACAAATTCATAGAGATCCATCCAAGGATGATGACTACACAATTGAGATAGTTGAGTTCAGTAGTTGATGACTACACAACTTAGATAGATTAGTTTATTATTTTTCCTTACATGATAGTGATATCTTCCACTAAATATTACATATATCATTATGATTATGGGATCCATAAGGTTAGGTTTATTTATAATCCCAAGAGATAAAATATTTTAAGCTGTAGAACATATTAGAGATAAGGAAGCATGGCTCATTCTTCTTGGAGTTTTCTCACATTGAGTTTCCCTAGGGTATGATTATATGCTCTCTTTTTGATGTGTTTTTATGTGTGTGTGTTTCCTTTATTTTCATTTTTACATTATTTGGAGTTAGGATAATACATCAAAAACTTAATAGGTCTCAAGATACATCCTTAACAAGCATAGTACTTATTTCTGTAAGGTTAAAGAGCTTCACATTTGGTACTACACTTCTATGTAAGCATTTTAATTAAAATCATGTCAAGATTGGTAGAATTTTCAAAGTGTGGTCTAATATATGCAATGTATGTATCATGTGGAGATTGCATGTGAAGGGTTGAATATTATTTTTAAAGTTATAGATGTCAGTAATAAGAATAGGAATGCATCTTAAAGTAACATTTTGGGTGGTTTTATATGGAATAAAACTTGAGAGGAACACTATGAATTAAAAGGGTCCATGGTGAAAATGAACCTCCTTATAATAAGCACTCTAATTGTATTTGATTATTATGGAATTATTTAATATTGACAATCTTAGCTTGTTATTGTTAAAATCACCTGAAGAGTATATGATTTTGTTTAGAATTATTCTAGATTTAAATTTAATGGACCTTCATGTCATGTGGTATATTGACTAAATTTGATTGAGATATGAATATATTTTTCATAAAAATTGTAATCATTATTATCATATTGTATTGGATAACTACATAAGTCTAAGGCCTTCTTCAAATTATTTATTATGAAGGAATCACTCATTGACAGAGGGGTATTTAGGGCAGCTCGACATTGTGTGCCCACTAACCTATTTTCACCATAGCCATTATGAAGATGAAGAACTACGGTTTATTATTTTTAAGGTATGATTTTTTTTATTATCACACATATCCTTAGATAATTTAATTATCATGTTGATAAAATTATTTTTTATTCTAATCCTACCTTAAGTGATAGTGAACCAACTATAGATAATTATTTTTTGACATTTTCAGACCTAAAGTTATTAATATTAATGATAATTGACACATTTTTTATTGTGATTAAATAGGAATATTCCAATCTATATTCCTATACGTGATTAGATTGGAATATCCACATAGTTTATGGATATTACATGATGTTATATTTATACATTACATTATAAAGTTAAATTTTATTTTGAGATGAGGGAATTATGGATACATCCCACATCTCAAAAGGTGGGAATTACAATGTGCTTCTCATAGATAAATTATCCTTCATCATTAATAAATCATATAATATTATATATTTTAGATATTTAAAATGGCTTGATACATGAATTTTAATGGCCCAATTATATAGATTATAGGGTAATATTCCATGCATATACACTCACATTAAAAATAGTTGAGGATAAATTAATACATAATAATGTGCATATGTATAGACATATGTACATAACTTACAGGAAAAAAAGCATAGGTCTACATATACACATACATTTAAGATATTGTAGATGATATTTATGAATTATGTAGCACCTCGGTCTTGTACACTTGGAAAAATCAAATCTTGACTATTCTTCTTAGTTTTATACCTTTTCCACTTCTGCAAGTATTGCATCTTCTATCTCCTTATGCTTATATTTCATTTCTTCATCTGACCAATACCATTCTGATGACTTAGACCTTATATATTATCCATAATAATTTTAACCTACTTATTATGCATATCTATAAGTTTGGGACATGTACCTATTTTTTTGCTCTTTAGACATTTGTGTCTTAGCCAAACACCTACATCGACACAAGTGTCCTACCCTAACATAAGTTTAGAGTACCCTAAATTCATCAAATTTCCAAATGAAATGTATTCCTATGGTCATCTAAAGTGATTTAATGTGAAATATTCTCCAAAGGGATTTGTATAAATATAATATCAACCCTCATTCATTCCTAACCTATATAGACCTAGAAAATACCTAACATTTATATCAAAGAGTGTAAAGATAATTCACATGAAAAAATATTACCTATTTTATCCTATTTTCATATTAGTCATAGGAATGTCACATTTATAGGTATGAATTATTAAAGGAGAAACCAGATAGACCAATTTTTCAAGTTACAAGCTAGTTTACTATTGTACTTGTTTTCCACATATTTCATCCTTATGCACACATAATCCAACACATAGGGGAGAACTACATAATTCTAGGTCCCTCTTCATAGTATTTTTTATGTAGGAATCACTCATTGACATAGGGGTATGTCAATTATTTCAACACCATGTGCCTACTAACCCATTTTTACCATAGCCATTATGAAGATGAAGAACTAGGGTTTTTCTATTTGAAAATGAGTGATGGTCCATGACCCAAATTTGAATTCATGAGAGAAAAGGAAATGTAGAACCCATAATCATCTAGGTGGTTGAATCCAATTTTATTAAGTATTCCATACTAGACACCTACATCAAATTCAAATAGTAATGTTGACGTAACCATCCCAGGTTGATGCAAGTGTCTAAGGCTATAGAGGCACTTAATCTAGAATTTAGTGATTGTTACAAAATATTCTTCCAATATGCTCCCTACATGTACCTTTATCTAGATATGTATTAGAATCATAACTAGATAAGTACATTTTTTAATTATAATTCAATATCTAACATAGTTATAATTTTTATTATTAACATATCTCAATATTTAAGTTAGAATATTATTTATTTGAGTTTAAGAGTAAATTATCTTGTTATAGATCTATTTATTACCCTTCTATTTAGTCATCTCTATATTATTAACCCTATCTATCCTTATAAGATCAATATCCATAACTTAGGGTTAAACAGTTGTTAGAAGAGATTCTTGATATAACATCATAACATGCTAAGGATGAGGATACTTGTGCAATAAACTCATAGTAATAGGCCCAATTATCAAGGAATTTGAAGGAAAAGAATAAATGGAAGATTTAAAGTATATTTTAATCCTATGATTTCATGTTAAAGAAATGAAATAGTAATTTTAACTACAGTTAGAGCATTCAAAATAATTAATAAAGGAAATAACCATAACTATACATAATGAATCGTACATAAGGAATGAATAAAGAAACCATACAACTAACCATAACCAATTAATCTATATTGATCTCTTCTAAATATGAAACCTTTTCTTATTACAAATAATATCATATATAGACACTTACATATCTATAAATTTCCAAATTCTATCTGAGCTTGGCACCAAAAGGAGTCTCTTTGGCTTACAACCTATTACAAATTTTTGATAAAATGATAGAATAAACCAACTTACGACAACATGAGTGTGTTATGCACAAATGGAAAATAATTACGATTCACAGTTTTACAGTCATTGTTCTTCTACTAGCACTTTCTTGGACTTAAACTATTATCTCATCCCAAGACAATGTCACAAGGAGTTATGACTTGATTTGATCATAAGAACTAGAAAAAAGTTGTTGGACCCAGTAAGATTCATAGTAATCACTCAAGGCATCATTTTTGGTTTTTACCTCTTATGCACTATTTGGCTACCCTTTCATATTTTTAACTAAGTAGCATACCAAACTACTACCCTTTATATATTTTTAATAGGTTGGTGTAACTAGGTGTCTATATTTGATAGGTTTTCAATTTTCAGGCCCACTTATCAAATTGAGTCTTCCCTAATAAATTTGCATCCCAAAATTTCAAAAATTTACATTACACAGTATCTAATTGGATGGAGGTGGCATGGATAAATATGGAGCCATCATAGATGTATCCTTGGGTTGTATCTATAGAGCATTGCATTGGGAGATTATCTTCTAAATTTTTAATGGTGGTATGTAGGTCAAAGTGTCGATGACCTATGCAATAGAGCTAGTGAATGGTGATAGATCTTTCTTGTAGGTGTTCTAATCTAGCATGACTTCTTGGATTAGCCTCAATAATGTGTGCAATGGGGTGTGATACCATATGAGTTGTGTGATATCAACATTTTTAGTGATTCTTATGGATAAATTAGTTTTTGTGACTCATATTTGAATCTCAATACTAAGCTACTCTATTTTTTTTGCATGCATCTATGCCTGAAGTCCTATAAAATAATTATACACAATATGGATTTGCTAATCCAAGAGATTATCCATCACATTATCTCTATCATTTGAATATTATTGCAATGCAATGTCTATTTACTCTAATGTTATCATGTGGCTCTCTATTATTACCTTAGTAATAGTGGCCTTAGAAAAATCTAAGCTCAAATGAGCCAGTGTTGTGTCTAGTTACTACTTCTAATCTAACATGTTTTGCATAACTTGTTGTGATTGTATCATAATAACCTCCATAATGTTTTGATATTCTTCAAATAGAGTGATGAGTGTCTTAAATTTTACTTTGATGTTTTACCCCAAGGATCTGATTTCCCATAATTTTTGTCCAATGCACTAGTCTATTGTTAGTTGAGAAATGAGTGTTTTCAACCTATGTTTATCAAACATTATTTGATCACCAATGACTCAAATGACCAGTGATATACATGTGTCTTGAATTATCTTCTCTACTTCTTGTAAGTGGTGTTAGAGCTCAATGTTTTCCATTTTTAATTGGTCAGCCTTTTGCTCCAATAAAGCAGCCTTTTACATAATCAATCCTTGAAAATAGGTAGCACCCTCCAATTGATTTAATAGTGGTGGGTGAGAAACATCCACAGATGTTTCCTACCTCAACAATATCATTTATAAATTAATCATTGTTGTTGGTTTGGTGTGATGCATGGTTTTAATAGTAAGAGAAAACATAGATCACCTCACAGCTACTATTAGAACATCTATAGCCACACTCCTTCTGAAGTAAATCTAGACTACTAAGAAGGTGCCCCTTGGGTGGCAGAGTTGTCTTGTGGTGTATTTTATTATTTTGGTACCTTCTCTGACACATCATCTTGCACATTCTCTTGTGGTTCTTCCTATTTCTATTATTGTGCCTCATTCTTTTTCTATTCTTCCTCTATTTGTTTCTTTTGTTCTACTTCATTATGCTATATTTACACATCAAACATAGCAGCCTTTTCTTATTACATGTTGGATTTTTCCTGTGATTCATGTTGTGCATGTGCCTTGGCTATGCATTCTTGTTCCTCTTTGTCCTTCTAGGCTTGGTCTTGTTTTTACTTGGGGACTTTCGCTTATTATTATGTTTTCCCTTGTGTAGCTCCATAATCTCATTGTTGAGTAGTAGTTACATCATCTTGAGCTTATTTGCACTAAGCTTCAACATCTATAAT
Source organism: Torreya grandis (assembly GCA_037957365.1). Taxonomy (NCBI): domain Eukaryota; kingdom Viridiplantae; phylum Streptophyta; class Pinopsida; order Cupressales; family Taxaceae; genus Torreya; species Torreya grandis. Next base: position 5,325,135 of record JARHVA010000159.1, on the reverse strand, counting down.
TTCTTTTTATTTCTATGTCTCTGTAGACACCGAAATCGTGTCTACCCCTTGGTCATTTCTCCCCCCTTGGTCCCCTTCGTCCACTTAAACACTCCTCACCCATATTTTATTAATTTGAAATAAATATCCTATTTTAAATTAATAAAATCCCTTTTCCCTCTCTCCCTTGCCACCTCACCACCCTAGGATACCCTCCTTGGATTCCCTTCATTCCCCACATGGCTATTTGACACCTAGACTCCCATTCCAACTTCCCCTCTCGTCCATTTAATCCCTTTCGACTGTTTCTCCCTCAGACTAGCTGACCCAGCAGTTGGAAAATGGATGAAAGGCTATTTTTAGCCTTTCTCTGGCCTTTCAGCCGCCGACGTCGGTCAACTGTCGACCGACGTCAGTGATATTTCCAGCATCGGCATCTTTCATAACAGCTTCTGCACCGTTATCTCTCTCTCTCTGTGCTCTCTTCGTATCTCTCTCTCACATCCCGACTCGAAATCTAAGACTCTGATCACCAATCCATTTTGAACCCACCTCTCTGCCAATCAATCTGACTCTCTCCCTCAGGTATACACAGCAAGTGTCTGCAAGCACAATAGGGATTCTCCATCAGCAACAGGGCTTTAACAAGTAGCAACAACAACAACAACAGAGATCAGCAGGCACAGACCAGACCAGTCTCAAAACCTCTCTCCCTACTGTCCCTATCTTCTGCTTGATCCCTCTGTCAGATCATCGCTCCTGTCAACAAAGGCCCTGCACAGGGCATCCAACCAGACCCAGACCATTCTCCAAACACGTCCATAAACTCTATCTCAGACCCATCCATGGCCTAGAACCTGACCAGACCCGTCCACAGACCCGTTCACGGACCAAGAAACTTGACCAGACCCGTCCACAGGCCACTGCCCCGACCGATGCCGGTCATTACCACAACTGACGTCGACAGACCTTATAACCGATGCCGGTGACTGTGACCACTTCGACAACTTCTTTTAGGTAAGCCTTTGCTTCCCTTTTTCATTTCATCTTTTATCACTTTTAGTCTTTTAACATTTAGCTATTTATCAGACATTTATTTCTATTGACTAGTGGGTTGACATCCCTTAAGGAAGTTTTCATACTTTTGGGAACAAGCTTTCGCTTGGCAACCCACCATCTATCCATCTAATGCCTTCTTTTGTCCAAGTCTCTTTTCTTTGCAAGTGTCATTCCTCCACAGCCAAAGAGGAGTACTCACAGCGTCTGGATTACGGTGCGCAGACTATATCCAGGTACACATCAAGCCTTGACCATTCTTTCTTTAGTTTCTTAATTTCTTGAATCGAAAAAGCAAAATTTGAATAGAAACATTCTGGCATGCCCAGTGGGACCTGGGATAGCCGACCCAGGATGTAAAGAGGCCTACACGACGTGGTGGGTAGGACAGTATAGAGGCATACAGGTGGGTCCCCAGCCAGATCTACAGGCGGTCATGAGGGAGCGGGATATAGCCCGCGAGGAGAGGGACATAGCACGGTAGGAGAGAGACATAGCACGACAGGAGAGAGACACGGCTCAGGCCCAGGTCTTAATTTTGTAGGGACAGCTGGCAGGGGTTATAAGGCAGCTGGCAGAGATGACAGGTCAGGTGGTAGCGTTGACAGTGCAGGTCACTCTATTACAAGGACAGCTGGCTGCAGCCCAAGCACTGGCAGTGGCAGGTCAGAGCTTTGGAGGGCAGGGCCCACTGTAGCATCCATCATTTTCATAGGGGGAAAGACCATCAGTATCAGTGCACCGAGGTTAGCGATAGCCACAGGGGTCTTTACAGGGTACAACAGCAGGGTAGATGGGTCCATTGTAGACTGTATCTATGGTTAGATACATTGATATGCTAGATGAGATTACATATTATGAGAGGGCCATTAGGGGGTTCCCTCAGATACAATGATACTTAGAGATGCAGGCTGAGCAGAGCTGACAGAGATCGATGTCATGAGCGACAGCTTCAGGGTCTCGCAGACGGTAGAGATCAGAGGGGGGAGAGGATACAGCCTCTTCTCGGCCTCTTTCGAGCACCCTAAAACCTAGGGGGTGCTCCATCTGCCAATCCGTTAGCAGACGTCATTAAAATGCTGATGGATAAAATGTCCAGTCTTGAGACCTCTATCTCTGGCTCACGTAATGCTCTCTCGTATGAGCAAATTTGTAACAAGCCCATTCATCCTTCTGTCCCTATCCAACCATATCCCAACCAATGGGAGCTTCCTAAATTTACTCACTTTCAGAGTAAGGAAGACCCGCAACAACATCTACGGGAATTCAGACATGCTTGCTATCTTATTGCCCACGACGATGCGTTACTTTTACGCACATTCCCTATGTCCCTTTCTGGCTCTGCCCTTGACTGGTATAGCTCTCTTGCCAGACATTCTATCTTTTCATTCATTCAACTTGCCCAATTATTTCTCGACCATTTTTCTATCAACATCACCAAACAAGTCTCAATCATAGACCTTTACTCCATTAGGCAATTTGACGACGAATCAATTGTCAATTTTGTTACCCGTTGGAGAGGCTTGATTAACCAGCTCTCTTTCTCCTTGCCTCAACCTGAGCTCATTGAGCTCTTTTCTTGAGCATGTGCCAGGCACATCTCTTCTACCTTGCAAATTCAGACATTCCGCACTTTCGACGAAGCTTTCACCATGGCTCGAAAGCTTGAACTCCGCACCATTGAAGAGGATAAGGTCAAATTGCATAATACCAATGCAAAAACCAATGACCATTCTTCTTCCAGACCTTCTTCTTCTGCCAACTCCAAACCCAAAGGAGTGGCCAACACTGTGGTCATTAGATCACCATATTCAACAACAACTAATTACTCTCAACCTTCTACATCTCCAAGCATCACTAAACAATTCCAACAACGGTACATCCAACCTTCATACACTCCACTTGGAGAACCATACGCTTTCGTTTTGGAAAAACTACTCAAGCAGGGGGTCCTCAATCTCCCTCCAATCCGACCACCTCAATTCGACTCTTCAAAAGCCATCCCTACATGGTATAGGGAGGCTAACTTCTGTCACTTTCACCGCGTCCAAGGCCATAACATCAACAATTGCCGAACCTTCAAAAACATAGTCCAAGACATGATCGATAAGGGAGATCTTATTTTAGATAACCCAAATGCCCCACCCAACCAACATATCGACATTTTCAAACAACCATTCCCTAACCATCCTCCTACTCAAAACAACATCCAAACCACGACCAATGACCCCCAAGACCATGACATTCACACGGTCAACACTATCTTACCTCTTGTCCCTGACCAACCTTTTCCATCACAGGATGAAGAACTTTCTTCTCCCATTAGTCCTCCATCTACCTCTCTTATACTAGAGGATGCTTTGACTATACCAATGTCATTAGCCCTACCTTCATCCGAAGACCCTACCTTGCCTACTCCTCAATCACAAGCAAAAGGCACGATTATCCCTGCCTCCTGCCCTCTTGAGGAGCCGCACTCTCTTATTTCTTCTCCACCAAGAGAAGAACCAGTCTCTTCATCTATTTCGACTAAGGAAGACCCAGTCACGGTTTCCTCTTGTCTTTTGCCTGAGATTGTTACATCTCACTCACCTTCGCCCACATCCAAACTCAAACCCGCATCTAACCTCGCCTCTCGCAATAATGGCCCTCAAACCATACCAAAGAAGGCCACTAGACCACATCGGAGAACTCCTCCCCCACCTTCCTCATTACCTTCAATCTTGGGCCCGCATCCGTCCACTTTAATAAGGGTGCTACCCAATCCCATACTTCATAGAGGCAAGTCACCTCCATTACTCCCTCAACCCCTTAGACATATATCTCTTCCAATCCATCGACCTATGCCTCTTACGCATCTCAAATCAAAGTCATCAATCCCCACTACGACAAAACATCCAGACCCATTAGCAGGTTCATATGCCTTGCTGTTACGGCATTTGTTGCAGTCCTCTCGTATTAACCTTCCACCTCTTAGACCATATCAATATCTCAAACCAAAACCACCCTGGTTTGATGACACTTGCATTTGTGCATATCATCGCACGCCTGGGCACGACACTGAGCATTGTTGTGCACTCAAGGTTTTCGTTCGCCAATATCTGGGAAATGACACCCTTCTTCTTGACCACATTATCAGCAAACCTTCAACACCACCCCACTCATCAACTCTCAAATCAAGGCCATCTTGGTTCGACAACTCTAAATTCTATCATTATCATCACACACGGGGACATGACACTGAGCGTTATTGCACTCTCAAAGCTGTTCTTCGTCAATAATGGAGAAAGGATTCACTTCTAATCAAGAACCCTCTTGACCACCCCTTTAACAAATCATCGACACCAATCCATGCTTCTCTAACCTCGTCACCTAAATCAGGATCTCCACACCCGATTGTGGTCCCTTCGCTGCCTTTAACCCCCTTATTCAAAATCAACACTGTCAATTTAGCCACCAAGCCTCAACCGACCTTGACCAATTTATCCAACATTCTCCCTAAGCGACTGGGGGAATCCAACCTTATCTTGACCTCGACCAAACATTCAACCAAGCCTTCGACCATGACATCGACCATGACCTCAACTAAACCTCGACCACACATAGTCCAATCATCAACCAACCTTTTTAATCATGACCCCGACCATCATCAACCAAACCTCAACCAAACTTCAATTATCAAACATCGACCAACCAAACACCTATCACTTCTTCAAACCATCATTAATCATTGTGACCAATTTGGAACGAACCAAATGGGGCAGGTTTGCTCCCAATTGACTCGGACCTTAACACCATCATGGGTCAGGACTTGGTCAGAACCTGAGCCCCTTTTATGTCTTGTCTCTTTGACCAGTCTACTGTTAGTCCAATAATTATTCATTTGACATTTAACTTAAGCTCGATCCCTTGAGCACTCCCTGTCACCGTCATTCTTATTCCCTTCAACCCTCAATCCTAACCGTTTTGGCAAGCATGAACGCTTCGCCCTAATAAAAGGGAAACCCTCTAAATATCTATAGTCAAGTCCATGACCTAAAGTCCAGTCAGCAAAATCAATCAAATATATATATATAAATGGGATGCATATTCCAAGGCCATAAAACTATTAATGTAGACTGCTCCCTCGAAGGACAGCTACATCATCATTGCTGTATTTACTAGACTGCTCCCTCAAAGGACAGCTAGGCCAACGTCATATCAAATACATCAAAAGTAGAATATAGACCACTCCCTCGAAAGATGGCTATGCATAAATTTTGCTACATACATAGCATTATCTCTAAAGCTTCCCACATCGATCAGCTTCACGACATGACCACAAAGCAAGACAATATCCCATCGCAGGCTTCTCGCATCGATCAGTCTGCCTTCAAAAAAAAAAAAGGTCATGGAATTGACTTATAGTTGTCTCAGGGTCTCCTATAAAAAGGGGCAAGGTTATCCATACTCTAAAAACGGGTTACCCTTTTCCTCCTATCCTATCATCTACTCAAGGGACTTCAAGCTCACTTTAATGTCAAAGGGGATTCGATTACCACTCTAACATAACTATGGTCAATGACATAACGCATAAATGGGGCTCTTGGTTCTAACAACCCCTGTCTATGTTGTCCTTTTGGTCCTTGTCAATAAAAGGGCACTTATGCCTTTTACTTTCTGCCTATACTTTGGTCACATTCAACCACCTCATTTGTCAAAATGACTTAAACCGACTCTTTTTAAACCATTCACATAAGCCTAATCATTCTAGTTTCCATGGACAACAATACACATGGAAACTATCAACCACACAATTTATGTCAAGCATAAACCAATACTTGTTGAAGCATAAATAGACCTCAATTCATTTTCAGCAAACATCCATCACGAATATGGATAGTTGCTAGGGATGAAAAACCCTGACCTATGTTACAAAATACACCATTTGGAAAAGGCTGTAGCATCATCTTCTCCTCATCATTTCACGCATGTACCCTCGGACATATGGGCAATGCTATATCTTTATCATGACCAATAATCAACCACTTCAATCTTTTTCCTCCCTTCTTGGGAGAACTACATCGGCCTGAGGCCCTAACGATAGGGGCTATGTAGGTAGCACTCTGTTCACATGGGGTCTTCTGGGGTTAGCTCGGCCATTTACTTCATCACTTTCTTCCATCTCCTTTTCTCATCACCTATCAATCACAGCACAGTCAATCACATATTCACATAATCATTAGTATACTCTCATTTTCATTATAACAACATAAGTCATTAGTCATAAATTTCATCTATCATAACTCATTAAACATTCGCATCATCCACAAGTTAAACATTCAATATCACATCTATCATCATCTAATCTAAAGTCATCATCATATAATCTATCATCCACAATCAACCAACATCATCATATAACCATTTCATAAACATTGTCATCATCACATTCATTTTCATCAAACATCATCATCATATAATCATTAAACCATTTCATAATCATTTACATCATCGCATTAATCATTAGCATCATCATAACATAATCATCATAAATATCATATCAAAACATGCATCATAAAACACATGAAAAATACTACAAACATTAAACATCTACAACATCTCCATAACACTTTAATAGCTAAAATCTCATCATATATATATATATCAAAAATAGTTTTATACAAAAAGACACAATTTGTGTCTGTCTCTCTCTCTCTCATCATACATCTCTCATCTTCAGCTCGCAGGCCGGTATATACATCAAAAATAATACATCTCTAGAGCTGCCCTCAAGGCTGTGGCTGTGGTGGTGGTGGCGGTGGCTGAGAAGAGGTTGTATCCTCTCCCCCCTCTAATCTCTGCCATCTACGAGACCCTGAAGCCATCACTCGTGACATCGATCTCTATCGGCTCTGCTTAGTCTGCATCTCTGAGTATCGTTTTATCTGAGGGAACCCCCTGATGGCCCTCTCATAATACATGATCTCATCCAGCGCATCAGTGTATCTAACCATAGATACAGTCTGTGTTGGACCCATCTGCCCTACTACTGTACCCTATAAAGACCCCTGTGGCTGTCACTAACCTCGATGCACTAATACTGATGGTCCTGCCCCCTGTGAAAATGATGGCTGTTGCAATGGGCCCTGCCCTCCAAAGCTCTGACCTGCCACTGCCTGTGCCTAGGCTGCAGCCAGCTATCCCTATAATAGAGTGACCTGCGCTATCAATGCTGCCACCTGACCTGTCATCTCTACCAGCTACCCTATAACCCCCGCCAACTATCCCTATAAAACTAAGACCTAGGCCTGAGTTGTGTCTCTCTCCTATCGTGCCATGTTTCTCTCCTACCGTGCTGTGTCCCTTTCCTCGCAGGCTGTATCCTGCTCCCTCGTGACCGCCTGCAGATCTGGCTGGGGACCCACCTGTATGCCTCTATACTGTCCTGCCCACCATGCTGTGTAGGCCTCTGTACATCCTGGGTCGGCTATCCCAGGTCCCATCGGGCATGCCAGAATGTTTTTATTCAAATTTTGCTTTTTTGATTCAAGAAATTAAGAAACTAAAGAAAGAATGGTCAAGGCTTGATGTGTACCTGGATATAGTCTGTGCACCGTAATCCAGACACTGTCCTCTTTGGCTGTGGAGGAATGACACCTGCAAAGAAAAGAGACTTGGACAAAAGAAGGCGTTAGATGGATAGATGGTGGGTTGCCAAGCGAAAGCTTGTTCCCAGAAGTATGAAAACTTCCTTAAGGGATGTCAGCCCACTAGTCAATAGAAATAAATGTCTAATAAATAGCTGAATGTTAAAAGACTAAAAGTGATAAAAGATGAAATGAAAAAGGGAAGTAAAGGCTTACCTGAAAGAAGCTGTCAAAGTGGTCACAATTGCCGGCATCGGTTATAAGGTCTGCCAACGTCGGTTAGTCTACCGACGTCGATTGTGGTAATGACCGGCGTCGGTCAGGGCAGTGGCCTATGGACGGGTTTGGTCAAGTTTCTTGGTCTGTGAACGGGTCTGTGGATAGGTCTGGTTAGGTTCTGGGCCATGGACGGGTCTGAGACAGAGTTTATGGACGTGTTTGGAATGGTTTGGAGAATGGTCTGGGTCTTGTTGGATGCCCTATGCAGGGCCTTTGTTGACAAGAGGGATGATCTGATAGAGGGATCAAGTAGAAGACAGGGACAATAGGGAGAGAGGTTTCGAGACTGGTCTGGTCTGTGCCTGTTGATCTCTGTTGTTGTTGTTGCCACTTGTTGAAGCCCTGTTGCTGATGGATAATCCCTGTTGTGCTTGCAGACGCTTACTATGTATACCTGAGTGAGAGAGTCAGATTGATTGGTAGAGAGGTGGGTTCAAAACGGATTGGTGATCAGAGTCTTAGATTCTGAGTCGGGATGTGAGAGAGAGATACGAAGAGAGCCCAGAGAGAGAGAGATAACGGTGCAGAAGCTGTTATGAAAGATGCCAATGCATGTTTCTATTCAAATTTTGCTTTTTTGATTCAAGAAATTAAGAAACTAAAGAAAGAATGGTCAAGGCTTGATGTGTACCTAGATATAGTCTGCACACCGTAATCCAGACGCTGTGAGTACTCCTCTTTGGCTGTGGAGGAATGACACCTGCAAAGAAAAGAGACTTGGACAAAAGAAGGCATTAAATGGATAGATGGTGGGTTGCCAAGCGAAATCTTGTTCCCAGAAGTATGAAAACTTCCTTAAGGGATGTCAACCCACTAGTCAATAGAAATAAATGTCTGATAAATAGCTGAATGTTAAAAGACTGAAAGTGATAAAAGATGAAATGAAAAAGGGAAGCAAAGGCTTACCTAAAAGAAGCTGTCGAAGTGGTCACAGTCACCGGTGTCGATTATAAGGTCTGCCGACATCGGTTAGTCTACCGACGTCGGTTGTGGTAATGACCGACGTCGGTCGGGGCAGTGGCCTGTGGACAGGTCTGGTCAAGTTTCTTGGTCCGTGAACGGGTCTGTGGACGGGTCTGAGATAGATTTTATGGACGTGTTTGGAATGGTTTGGAGAATCGTCTGGGTCTGGTTGGATGCCCTGTGCAGGGCCTTTGTTGACAGGAGGGATGATCTGACAGAGGGATCAAGCAGAAGACAGGGACAACAGGGAGAGAGGTTTCGAGACTGGTCTGGTCTATGCCTGCTGATCTTTGTTGTTATTGTTACCACTTGTTGAAGCCTTGTTGTTGATGGAGAATCCCTTTTGTGCTTGCAGACGCTTATTGTGTATACCTGAGGGAGAGAGTCAAATTGATTGGCAGAGAGGTGGGTTTAAAATGGATTGGTGATCAGAGTCTTAGATTCTGAGTCGGGATGCGAGAGAGAGATACGAAGAGAGCCCAGAGAGAGAGAGAGATAATGGTGCAGAAGCCATTATGAAAGATGCCGATGCTGGAAATATCACCGATGTCGGTCGACAGTTGATCGACGTCGGCGGCTGAAAGGTCGGAGAAAGGCTAAAAATAGCCTTTCATCCATTTTCCAACTACTGGGTCAGCTAGTCTGAGGGAGAAACGGTCGAAAGGGATTAAATGGACGAGAGGGGAAGTTGGAATGGGAGTCTAGGTGTTAAATAGCCATGTGGGGAATGAAGGGAATCCAAGGAGGGTATCCTAGGGTGGTGAGGTGGCAAGGGAGAGAGGGAAAAGGGATTTTATTAATTTAAAATAGGATATTTATTTCAAATTAATAAAATATGGGTGAGGAGTGTTTAAGTGGATGAAGGGGACCAAGGGGGGAGAAATGACCAAGGGGTAGACACGATTTCAATGTCTACATTTGCCCCTTTTTGTCTTGTTGGTTGTTCTGGATGAACTGCAAGACAAATAGGAGTTGGTTGCCCCAAGTGTGGGATGAGGTTGATCAAGTGAACTGCAAGACAAAAATAGGTGAGAGTTGGTTGTCCCGATTATGGATGAGGTATCCCCCCTCAAAGCATGAGTCGAGAGAAGGGAACCTGGTATCGGGTGCTGATTTGACAGAGAGTGGATGAAAAAAAAAGGGAAAATAGAGTGAGAACGCTGCAAAAGTTGTGATTGCGCGTACACCATTTCACGAGGATGGTCAGGTCAAATTATCACACGTCAAAGGTCGAGGAGTGCCAAAATTAAAAGAACCGGGCCCCAGCATTAGTCATAGCTGATTGGGTTATTCAATCAAGGCTGAAGCTCCAATGGTCGTCGTGTTCCAGGTATCCCAGGCTTAGGAAGTGCTCTCGAAAACACAAAAAAGTCACAAGTAGTGCCGATCAACTGGCTTGCGATCCTATACTTGTGAAGGTCAAAAGTGTGCGCACAATTTTGCTAACCAATCGTGAGGTAGCATACATGCAAAAACAACCAAGGCAAAGTCTCTTTGGAAGTAGTCGCGATTTTAGGAGATGGGCATGATCTCCAATGTCTGGAGGTCGATGGATGGATGCAAAAGTGACCTAAATGTGCCCCAAGGGGCCAAAATGACATGGTCTGAAGGACATGACTTGATTAGGGACATGATTTTGGTCATTTTGAAAAGGATGAAGTTTTAATGCCATCGACGTCAGTTATATAACCGATGTCGGTGTCCAGAAAAGACCGACGTCAGTAGAAATCGGCCGACGTCGGTGGCTTAGGGCACGCCGATGCCGACGTCGGAGGCCTGCCAAATCTGACAAAACTGGATTGGCGACCCACCAAAAGTCATTTGTGATATTTGACTGAGAGAGAAAAAGAGCTCTAGAATTTAGTTAGTGAAAGTGACTCAGAGTTGACCGAGGCGTTGTGCGAGGTCTCAAAGAGACATTGGTAGAGAGAAGAAGTTGATTGGACACCGCAGGGACGCGTTTGAGCCAGGAGCATGCAGAGCCATTGGGACAGAAGAGATGGCAGAGGGGAGTAGAGGACCTACGGGAGGTCCACCACTAGTGGCACCCATCGTGCCACCATGCCAGCGACACCGGGACGAGGTAAGAGGGTCTCTGAACCTGATTTTGAACTAGTTTTGTTTTGAATTTAGTTTTTGAATTTTTTGTTATTTTAGGCAAAAATCGAGGGGGAGGGTAGCTAATAAGGTGGGTAGGTTGTCTAGGATAGCTTAGGAGTCATTTAAGAAGTTTTTTTGGGGGTTTAAGAGATAAAATGGGGAAGCCCTAAAAATTAGGGCTCGCCCCGTTCGGCCCTAGGGCCGAACCAGTCGCCGACGTCGGTGATCCCATCGGCATCGGCCGATCAGTGACCGGCATCGGTCACTAACCTACCGATGTTGGTCACAAATTGATCGACGTCGATTAGGTGAGTGTCATCGCCACATGATAACCGATGTCGGTGGCTGCCTGGTCATAAATGGTTCTGAAAAATGGTCAAGCCAAGAGGTCGAAGCTATGCCAAGGGCTTCCTGGGTGTCAGGGTAGGCATAGATAGTTAGAATGGTTGGTAAAATAGGAAAAGTAGGAATAATTTTAACATGAAATTGTCTATGGATGGATGCAAGTGAGGCAAACTCTGATGCTGCGGGATCGCCTCCCGACTCTGCTGACGCGGATACGCGGAGGCATGTCAGTCAAGGAGTGGGCGCAGATGAGTGCAGTCGGGTTAGGCGGGTTGAGATGTTACTACCAAGTGGTGAGAGATGTGAGCCTTATGGTGGCTTTGATCGAGCGGTGGGACCATGCCACCAACACCTTCCACCTACCTACGGGTGAGATGATGGTCACGGTTGAGGACGTGTACCAGATTTTATGGCTGTCGGTGCACAGAGCAAACTTGTATGTGTGCTCGAGAGAGGCACACGACATTCACATGGTTATGCTATTTAGAGAGCATGTTGTGGAGATGAGCTACCACTCAGCGAGTTTTGCATATGAGCCATTGTATGCAGTGGATGAGGACGCACATCAGCTGGCCATTCTGATGATGATCGACATCACAGTGTATGTGTTGCCAAATGTGGAGGGAGGTAGGTTTTTGGTTGCTATGACTAGAGTTTTACTTGATATGCTAGAGCAGTAGACCATGTTTGCCTGGGCACCCATGTTTTTGGCCCAGGTATAGAGAGCTATGGGGTATCAGTCGGCGGTGGCGATACAGCTTGTGCGTGGGTCACCTGCTACATTGCTGGGCATACGAGCACAGCATAGTCACACGACCTCTCGGCCTCCCAGTGGTGATCCAGGCTAGTTTCAGGGTGGGATTCAGGTGATGGCATGAGGTTATGGCACAGACACGGGTGGATGGAGTGGTCAGGGACATTGACCACTACAGAGGGGTACTGGAGGCCCTGATTCCTACAGACATCGTTTGGAGACCATACTTGGTCTATCCAGCATTCAGATACCAGGGAGAGCAGTTGGTTGGTGTTCAGAGTAGGCGATGGATCAGAGGTAGACGAGCCAGTGAGCACGAGAGGATCCCTGTAGAGAGAGTACGGTGCCAGTATGGGCTGCTATAAGATGTACCTCCCACCTTCCCATAGTACAGGTGGGATGACATAGAGGCACCGCTCCCATTACCAGAGGAGATAGAGGAGCTCAATTTTGAGGAGTTGCCAGCAGGACCTGGGATAGTAGACCCAAGATGTACAGAGGCCTACATGACGTGGTGGGCAGGATAGTATAGAGGCATATAGGTGGGTCCCCAGCCAGATCTGTAGGCAGTCACGAGGGAGCGAGATACAGCCTGCGAGGAGAGGGACACGGCACGGTAGGAGAGAGACACGGCACGACAGGAGAGAGACATGGCTCAGACCCAGGTCTCAGTTTTATAGGGATAGTTGGCAGGGGTTATAGGGTAGTTAGCAGAGATGATAGTTTGGGTGGCAGTGTTGACAGTGTAGGTCACTCTATTACAGGGATAGCTGGCTGCAGCCCAGGCATAGGTAGTGGCAGGTTAGAGCTTTGGAGGGCAGGGCCCACTACAGTAGCCGTCATAGTAGCCAGCATTTTCACAGGGGGTAGGACTGTCAGTATTAGTGCACCGAGGTCAGCCACAGCCACAGGGGTCAGAACAAGCCACAGGAGCAGGGCAGATGGGTCCACCGTAGACTGTATCTCTAGTGAGATATAGTGATGCGTTGGATGAGATCGCGTATTATGAGAGGGCCATCAGGGGGTTCCCTCAGATACAACGATACTCAGAGATGCAGGCTGAGCAAAGCCGACAGAGATTAATGTCATGAGTGACAGCTTCAGGGTCTCGCAGATGGTAGAGATCAGAGGGGGGAGAGGATACAGCCTCTTCTCGGCCACCACCACCAACACCACAGCCACAGCCTTGAGGGTAGCCCTAGAGATGCAGTTTTGATGTATATACTGGCCTACGAGCCGAAGACGAGAGATGTATGATGAGAGAGAGAGACAGACACAGATTGTGTCTTTTTGTATAAAACTATTTTTAATATATATATATATATATATGATGAGATTTTAGCTATTGACGTGTTATGGAGATGTTGTAGATGTTTAATGTTTGCATTATTTTTCATGTGTTTCATGATGCATGTTTTGATATGATGATTATGATGATGCTAATGATGAGAATGACGTAAATGATTATGTTATGTTTAATGATTATATGATGATGATGCTTGATGAAAATGAATGTGATGATGACAATGTTTATGAAATGGTTATATGATGATGACTTTAGATTAGATGATGATAGATGTGATATTGAATGTTTAACTTGTGGATTATATGATGCGAATGTTTAATGAGTTATGATGGATGAAATTTATGACTAATGACTTATGTTGTTATAATGAAAATGAGAGTATACTAATGATTATGTGAATATGTGATTGACTGTGCTGTGATTGACAGGTGACGAGAAAAGGAGATGGAAGAAAGTGATGAAGAAAATGGCCGAGCTAACCCCAGAAGATCCCATGTCAACTGAGTGCTGCCTACATAGCCCCTGTCGTTAGGGCCTTAGGCCGATGTAAAAAGCAAAACTTTAATAGAAATAGTCTCTTACACCTCATCTTGTTTGGCTACATCCATATCTTCTTGTGCCTTCTATGCATCCTCTTAAACTTACCTGTGAAGAACCTCTATATAATCAACCTTTTTATTGGCCTTAGCTTTTTTGGTGTATGTTTTTACTTTAGATTATTTTTATCATTAAGCTTCTTCTTATTATTGTGCCTCTTCTTTATGACATTTTTTCTATATCTAATGTGTGTGTCATTCTATATCCCTTACTACTTCTTCTTGTGTGGCATATTGTTCCTCTATTGGTTGATCTCGCACCTACTTCTCAGTATCTGTGAGTGGGTCATCCTTAGCTAATAAGGTGTTATTTTGTTACACATTATCATTATAAACATATGAGTTTTTGTTTCCTAGGGAGACACATCTCCACGTGGTTAGTGGTGAAGTTGTAATAGGAGGTTGTTGCACCTACTACATAGAGTGATTAGATAGAAATGTGAAAGTTATGAATTATTCCTTTAGATTAGGGGATACTCAAATATCTCATTGATTTATCCTTTGTCATATAATTGCTTATATAGGGCTATTAGCTAATGATGCAAAAGGGTTTGGAGTAGTAGAAGTTATAGATGGTCAAACTTCAAATAATTTAGTTGTGATATTCATATGCTTAGCCTCTTACCCCATAGTATCCACTATGATCAAGGAAGGGAAAGGTGGGATTTATCATTTGAATTGTGCACACAGCCTTCCAAAAAAAAATTGTTTTCATCTTCTTATTCATGTAAGTCACCAACCATGTCTTCCATCATGACCTGGTAAACTTATTGCTCATCAGTTCCTATCTACAATAAATAATAACTAATCACAATTTGAGGCACCTTCAAATCATTGAGCCAAGTTTAATTACAATGTGTCTTTTGCCTTTATGGATGAGATGGATTTTATTTGATTGGGACCTCTTGATTTTCCTTTTGTGGATGCAACATAATGGTGTCAGCTTGTTGTTCTACTAAAACTATTATACTAGGGGTTATTATTTGTAGTGGTGTGGCTCTCTTAGCTTCATAATCTTTTTATTTCTCTACCTCTACCTTTTCCATGTCCATGTCAATGAAATACAATAGTGAGCCAAATGGTGACTTTGGAACTCATGAATGTGAATTGTGATCCCTTTTGGTAGCTTGGTAAAAACTACATGTTCTCCCAAGTCTTACATGATGCCAGGTGGGACTCAGGGATGTATTACAATGAAATTTAGGATTTACTCCCACCATTTATGTAGCTTAACTTGATGAGATAATGTTCTTTTTTCCTATGTCTAGATTATATTCTAGAACTATTTTGTAGGCCAATATTTGATGTCTTTATGTACTTCTCCTTCTAGAGACTTCCATTGTGTGAAACCAAGTAAAAAGATGAGGATATGATCCTATAAAGTTTTAATTGTAATCATGAAAAATTTCTCAATGTTGGTGATGATCTCCTACATAAATAACTCACTCTGGTTGAATTGTTCATTATGGAGAATCATCTTGTGCAAGATGTCAATGACACCCTTAGTTATTTAGTTCATATACTGAGTGGTCTAATAGAATTTATGGGTTATAAATTCATCCATAATGCACATAGGTTCATATGGAATTTATTTAATTGTTATGCCATGGGATCCATGGGAATAGGTATCTCTGACTTTTTGAAGAAGTGGATGTGCCTTTGATTTGTAAGGTACGAGAGAGCCTCTATGTGTGGGTATCCCAATTACTAATTCCATTACTAGTGTATTGATCATAATAGTCACATCTAGGGAAAGATATATTTTACCTTTATTTTAATAACCAAGGAATGGCTAAACAACCTCACCCATATTACTTAAATTTGGTAGGTGTATCAATCACTTGACATCTTTATTATGAAACTTGTGTGGTAATGTGAGCACCAGAGGTTACACACCTTGTACAAGATCTAGAATGAAAATACTATGTTCATTAGCTTAGGCAAATTCAAACGGCTTAAGATCATGGAATTTTGTTTGTCAGAGCATAAGATTGATGCCCATTTCTTCTTTATGCACTTTCGATAGAGGCATTATAAGATGAGATCACTCCATTTGATCATGTGCCCTAAATGATTCTTTTAATGATGAGAGATGTATGAAGTGTGGATCATTGACTCTTTGTACATGGGAAAATGTATCACAATTATTTAAGCTCAACTAATTAAATTTTTGTAGGTGTGAAATGCAAATTTTGTGCTTAATGAGTTTCCTTTATAGTTTTCGCACTGATTAATTTTCTCTTGAATGCCTTACTGAATTATCTTTGGAGCTGACTTGCATTTAATTTAGTCACAATACATGCTAATGTGGCAAATTTTGAAGTCTATAAATAAATATCGATGGTTTTTGACACATGAAACAAAATATGCCATTATATTTGTATCTAGCCATAATTGATTAGCTATCTTTTGAAGGAGACTAATTACCTATATGGAAGATACTTTATCCTTCAAACCCCAGATTCGATATTACCTTCTTTTTATGATCATTACTTTTACTAATGTATTTCCTAATTTTTCTTTTTCATACTTTTCTTGTACTTTTATTTTTATCATACCCCTCTAATGACATCAACCATAATGCACTTGAATGTTTCCATTAGCTGTCATCATACACTACGAGTCTTCTCATGGTTTTATTTAGCCTTGTGAGATGAAAAGATCTTCTAATCTACACACGTAAAAAAATAAAGATACCACAAAAACACGATAAAAATTATAACATAATCTACTTGGTGCTACTCAACACCCACTCATTTGCAAAAAGAGATCAAGTAAGATTATTGGCAATAGGGCTTAAGCCTACAACCATTTACTCACCTTGGTAAGATGGTTCGCTATATATCCTTCAAAAAAATTGAGGTCCTTTCCATTTGATATTCAATTTTCTTAGAAATTATTTGAATTAATTGACATATAATAATATTGGTTATTCCTCCTAAAATTCCTTTCATCATGGGTTTATATCATGCCAAGATTTCTGACTTTCTTATGAACTTCATATGTCCAATATTATTTATTCATATATTCATCCCTTCAATTTCGATATACAAGTATGTTTATGAGATAGTCATGATCATCAAGTTGCATAAAAAGTGCAATTCACAAGCTTACTACTAATTACTTCATGGGCATGATTGCTTCTAACCCATAAACTAATTAAAATGGAGTAAAACTTGTAGCACACTTATAGTGTGTTTTTTAAGCCCATAAGATCATAGGAATATGATCCTCCCAATCATCCATTTTCACATCATATATTTTGGTTCACATTTTACCTAATATTTTATTAGAAGTTTCAACTTGTCCATTATCCTAAAGATGGTATGCGTTGCTCTTATGATGTGAAATCATAAATTCTTTAGTGAGTGTTTTAATAGTGTTATTCAAAAAATGTGTTCCTTAACTGTTTACCAGTTTAATGGAAAAAACAAATCCTTTGATAATGTTTTCATATAGGAATTTTGTAGCATCCTTAACAATACAACTAGGTGTCATAGTAGCTTCCACCCATTTAGTAAAATAATCAGTCATAAGAATAATATATCTAGCCCAGTTGTGCTTGATTGGGGGATTAATAAGACCCATAAAATCAATGCCCCATTATTCAAAAGGTTGTTTGGAAAATAATGGATACAATGGCATTTCATCCCTCTGATTGGGTTTTCCCATTCACTAACATACATCGTAGTGTTAAGCTAATCTGTGTGCATCTTAAAATAAACTTGGCCACCAAAGCCCACTCTATAAAAGTTTTCTCATAGTGGTTTCCCCTATGAAATGGCCTCTTTCAACCCCCTGATCTATTTCATGCAACAACTGAGGGTATTCATGTTTCAAAAACACCCTGTATAGAACTTCATCCTTCCCCAAGTGATACAAAACCCATTTATGATGTTGTATGGTAAGGCTCTAGTCATGAACTTCTTCTTGTCCTATTCCTGATAGTGTGTAATAAAAACTCCTTGTTTCAATAAATTGGCAATTTATTCAAAAAATTTAGTATCATAGATACATGAAGCAAATGAGCATCTAAATAATCCTCCTTTAATTCTTCTAGCTCTTCCCTATTTATAACTATGGGCCTACATTCTGTCTTCTTGGTTTGACATTAATTCTTAATTAGAACTATTGAAATAACATCAACCATAAATAAATCTGTCCTCCCAACATTAGCTTACTAACTAGGTATCATAGAGTTTGGTGATCTATAAAGACTTAAAATGTGGTTGAGAGAAGATAGTTCCTAAACTTCTGAAGTGTGAACACTATCACCAATGCTTTTCTTTTATTTTTTGTATGATTTTGTTTAGTAATAGACAAATTTATGTTTGTGAAGTGGATAGGGTGATCCAATCCACCATCTCTTAGTTTTTCAAGCACAACCCTAACTATGATACTTGAGGCATCAATATGCACATGGAATGACTTATTCTAATCTAGAAAAACTAATATTGGTATAGTGATCAATCTTTGTTTGAGATTTATAAATGTTGATTGACATTCCGATGTCTATACAAATTGCATACCTTTGGCCAACAAATATTAAAGTGAAGAAGAAATAATTATGTACCCTTTGATAAAATTGTGATAACACCCTATGTATCCAAGAAAATATCATACTTTGATAGAACTAAGTGGTGGTGGCATGCTAACAATAACTTTGATTTTAGCCTTATCCATTATAATTACTTCACTTTACACAACATGGCCTATTAAAACCCAAAAAGACATGAAAATGAGATAATTATTAATATTTAAGGTGATTTGTAGAGCTCTACATCATTCTAACATCAGTCACAGCTTAGATATATCATCCTTAAACAAATAGAAATAGATCAATCATCCAAGTAAACTTCTAAAAATTCATGAATAAAATATTTGAATGTAATCACCATGGCTCAAGAGAAAATAGTTGGTGCATTCTTGATCCCAAAATGTATAACTTTGTACCAAAAATATCCCCACTTAATAGTGAAAGTAGTCTTATCCTTGTCCTCCTCTACAATTGATATCTAATGATATTCACTAAACCCATCCATGAAATAATATACCTCATGTCCTATGACTACCTCTAATATTTTATTTGTAAAGGGGATAAGAAATGGATCATTTACACATGCATCATTCATAATGTGATAGTCACCACACAATCTAATTTATCCTATTTTCTTGTGTTATACTACCATAGGACATACCCAATCTACTTTTTTCACTAGGTAAATTATTCTTGCATCTTGCATCGTATCCAGCTCAGTCTTAACTTTAAGTTTCATATTAAGATTTAGCTTACATGGTCACTTCTTGATAGGTCATGCACACTCTTTTAGTTCAATATGCATTTATCCTAATGATAGATCTACCCCTTAGACTTCTAAAATTTTGGTGGGGAATACATCTTGGTAATCTCTTAGAATTTGTATGGCTTTCAAGATTTCTATTACAGTCCAGTAATCCCCAATGAGTGTCAGTTCTAATATTCTTGACATACTTCCTAAGTGGTTCTTAATATATATGCCATTTTTATTCAAAAATCAAAAATCATATCATTCTCTATCCTTCCTTTTATAGAATCTTGATATTTCAAAGCTTTTCCTCCTTGGTAAAATCTATGATTGGATCTTTTGAGTGACTCAACATCCCATTCTGGTTTAAACAAGTCAGCTAGATCTATATCACCATCACTATCAAAAGCTTTTGTTTCTTCCTCCTCATCATTTAATTTTTGACACAGTTGTACAGTAGATTACTCTTTCATCTTGGTAGTTTTTTGCCTTTGTAAAGCTATGTTTATATCGTGGGCTACACTTTACTATGTAAAATAATTAGTGGTGGGGCTTAGGTCCTCTACATGCTCGTAACATAGAAATTTTTATATTTTGAACAATGCATTATGTACCAAAGGATTCTCATCCTCAAATATAAATGTATGTATGAAATCACTCTACACCTATGCCTAATGCTTTATTTACCTCCTCCACTCCTGATGCATATACCAAGCTGATGGTAGGAGAGATAGCGTATAGTGAAAAATATAAACCTAGTATTTTAAGGCCATGCTTTATTCATTTCATATTTTAACACATCTATGTATATGCAACTCATGGCATTCACCCTCTTAAAAAACAAGCCAATTTATTTTGAGTATTTATGGTAACTAATACCTATTGATCATCATTTCATAAACATCATCCAAGGAAATCAAATCATCTCTATGAATTTCCCACCATGTCTTAGTAACCTCTTTCAATGAAAAATTCAAATCACTCACCCTTTAACTAATTATCATCAGATGAACTTGTAATCGTATAATAAACTAATTTATATCCTCCATTGCAAAGTATTGAGGTAATTATCATTCATGTGAAAATACCATTCTCATTGGTCATAGCTCATGATCTCTTCAATCCCAATTTAGTAGATGTTTGTCTTAATCCCCATTTATGGATGAATCTATTTCCCATGGTAAATTGCCTTCTTTAGTGGGCTCTATATAATCCTATGCATGGGCATTTACTTGATATAAAAACTCCATTTCAAAATGAGTAGGAGATTTCACAAACACAGACTTACAACCTTCCATCTTAATTTAAGGAATAAATATATTGGTGATCACTATTTTAGGCTTTAATAGGTTAGAAGTCTTGAGTTTCTTAGTAAGTAAAGATTGTAATTGAGGTTTAGCCTTTCCATGAAGAAAATTACATTTAGCTTCTCACAGAGCCTTTGTATTTTCATCAATATTCACCTTCATCTAGCTATTTTATTGACAAACATAAGGAGAATCAAGATTTTTTAGGATGACGTATGGTTTGTGTGCCTTGTCTAGTTGAATTACTATGATTTTATCCACTTGATGAGATTCTAGTTGATTCTACACAATGTTGATAGTCATCTGACCATCATATGCCCTTCTCCCCAATCAACATAGGATAATGTGTATTGGTTATCTTCATATAAATGACCTCAAATTCACCTTGTAAACTCAACTCGACAAATTTGATCTCAACATCTTCTAGATGACCAATAGGTTTGATTATCTTATAATCTACTAGGATGAGAGTTATTGGATTGTATCTCAGTACTAGTCGACCAATAACTTCCCATGTAGACATTGGTATAATATTGATCATGCTTCCAAAAAAAATATTTGGTATCTCATGACATGTAATTTCAATATCCATCTATGTATTCACATCCCAAGGATTTTTAGTTTTTACATACCATACTAGTTTCTCAATTTTCTTTTGCCCATGTTGTCCATATTCCAATATATTATGCATTAGATTTATGATATTTTGATATATTTATTCATTATGCAGTGTGCTTAATAGTTTGAGTAATTTTGTTAAGTTAGTAATAACTCTACCTTGTCTCATTATACACATAATTTGGTCATACATCTATGTGTTTACAATAGTAGCATATCATTTAGTAGTTTCTTAATGTTGTATGTTTTTCAAAACCTGCATAGCCTCATACATCAATCCCTTTTCAATATCTAGATATAGGTATTTATGCTTCCTTACCTTTCAAATTCATTGATCCTATGGAATTTTAAGAGGAGGTAATCCTTGTTCTACATGTTGATGTCTAGTGACAACATTCATAAATGCATCATCCCTAAGTTGTGAATTCACCATATTGACATTTCACACAACCTTTTCTTTCCTCTACTTTTCCAATATTGAACAATGTTCTATATCATTTTGCTATAAAACTCTCCAATACATACAATAGAACTACCTCTATGGATTCATTAAACAACTTCACTACACATGATTATACTCTCCACATAAATAAAACTTCAATAGAGGTCATTGGTAATTCTTTCCTTGTCTGCCTTGATAACCACCTATATAACCTCCTATGTATTTACCCTGATGTTGAGATGTATTCCAACATTTTTTATTTTGAGTATTATCACAAACCCCATATTGTTGTTGATAAATTGGGTGAGTCCAACTAGACTATTACTATTTATTCATTATAGGATTCCAAGGTGTTGTATATTGATATTTTAGTGATGGTGGTATCTAACCTAGTGAATGAGGAGTCCATCCATCCAGACCTTGAATTTGGTATTATGGTGAATTCAAAATCCGCTAAGACCTATTTGGTGTGAACCAATCATATCAACCTTTGGGCCTAGGATTTCTTGCTTCATTATAGACACTTATTGTATAATGAGTGAGAACATATTATTTGTGATATCTTCTTTCAACTCTTGTAAAGATCTACAAATTTTCTCATCGTGGTTTATGGATTTGAAAAAAATATAATACAAGTTTTATGGATTCTTTACATATTTTTGTAATATATGACACTATGATGTTGCATATCCTACTACTTTGCATATCTCACATAATTCTATTTTAACTTTGAGTCAATCATTATGATGGTTTCCTTCCTTTCCACATTCCATGCACCATAGTCCTAACTTGGGTTTTTATTCCTTGTGATATTTTTTCATTCTTTTCATGATGGATTTTCAAGTGTTCTCAATCTTAGATTGAGATGTTTAAGCTTTTCCATAGTCTTGAATCTATTCCACCCTAATAGCAATAGTTTGGGCATCTACTTTAGTATCAAATTGGGTTTGAGTGATCCTAAACTAGATTCTTATCTACATTCCTTATACAAACTATGCATCCTTATCCTTATCCTGTAGAGAAAAATCAACCCTATTCATGACATATGAAATTTTATGATCATAATCACATACTATCTCTCATCATATTTGTTATATTTATTTTAAATCCTAGATGGTCTAACTTACACATTTCTTAATTTTGAACTCTATGATATTCCAGTATTTCACATCTTTTAAAGAAGCTTGATTAATACATTTGTGATATATAAATTCTAAAGATCTTCCATTCAATGCCCTAATCAATTCTCATTTCATTACTACTTCATTAGTAACACCTTTAGCCTTCCATTTCATTTGACAAGTGAGCAAATACTATTCAGGGTCCATAAACATATCATATTATGATAAATTTATAAAATCTCCATAATAATCCATAGTTGGATTACAAGCCAATATTTTCAATAAAATTTGTTAAACTATAGTAATTTGTGGTTGTGATCTTTATGTTACTATCTATGGGCTTAAAGGATGTACCTACGAACTTCTTGTCTAATATAAACCTTGATTTCCTACATTTTTTTATTTCTTATTGTTTGCTCTTGATTAAACATATAAATTTTAAAGATTTGTGAATTGATGTTATCTCAATTTCTAATCCCCATATGTGAACATTTTCTAAAAATGGTTCTTTCCAACTATAACCTTCTTGACCCTCTTATAGGAAACTACTTTTGATATAAAAAAATATTGGGTTGGGGGGATGTGTACCTTTCTAGGGAGTGCTCTTCTTCTATAATATATTCTCTCTCAAGGATTTAACCTATGATTTCTATATGACTTTGCCTTGTTTCTTCACTTAATAATTCTTTTTTTCTTATTTTAATACCCTTTCTTATAGTTTTGAACTATAATTAACTACTAGGTGTTCTACTTCTACATCTTCTCATCCTCATATTCACAAATCCCATGCTTTTCTCTCTTATTCCCTCTCTTCATTTTTCTAACATTCATCCACATCATTCATCTTATCTCTTCTCATTCTTTCTCATCATTCCTTTTTTATCACTCATCATTCTTTCCTACTCACTCTTTTGCTACTTTAATACTACTCTTACTTCTATTCACAACTATCAAATTATATTTCTACATATTCCATATGTTTTATTTTCACAGTTATTTTTCTAAATCCAAACTCTTCTTCTAATTCTTCTTCTCTTAGGTTTCCATTCTAGATTCTGGTTTAATCTCTATCTACCCATCTTCTCATCATTCACTAGCTAGTCGCACACATTACCATAACACCTAAAGTGACTACTCCATATTATCTGGAATAAGCACCATGGCCTTTTCTACAACCAACTTTTTCACAAGATTAGGTAGTATCTTCAAAAAATTTACATGAATTCCTTAGATAAGAAAATATTTCATAACTTCAAAATCTATATATCTATGTACTTCAAATTCAGTTATGTATCCATCAAGCATAGTAAAAAACCAATGGTCTATTGCTCGCATCTAATTAGTTTATAGCCTTTGCAATTGATATACCTTTTCTTTAGTCTAATTTATAATTTATATCATCTTGGGTTGGAAATATTAATACTCCATTCATGCTAACCAATCATCTAATAACCCTAGCAACTCGTATGAGAATATTTTATATATTTCTCCATAAATGTGTTCTTGAATAATCTCTTGAATTGTAAAACAAGTCCTCTTTGACTCTTCCTCTATGAAATTGTATATTCTCTGGTTCATCTATATTTATATATCCCTCTATCCTGGTAACCATCTTAGCATAGCTTCCTCCATATAATTTCCATGATTACCACACCATTGTTAGCAGAGGCTCCAAATATAACATCATAACATGTTTAGTATGAGGATAAATGAGTGATAAACTCATAGTAACAGGCCCAATTATCAAAGAATTTGAAAGAAAGGAACAAATGGAAGATTTAAATTACATTTGTATCCTATGATTTCATGCTAAGGAAAGGTGACAATAATTTCAACTACAATTAGAGCATTCAAAACAATTCAGAAAGGAAATAACCATAAATAAACACAATGAATCATACACAAGGAAAAAATAAAGAAAACATATAGGTAACCATAACTAGTTAATCTATATTGATATATTTTGTATATAGAACATTTTATTCTTACAAATAATAGCATATATATATGCTTACATATCTATGACTTTCTAGCTTCTATCTGAGCTTGGCACCAAAAGTAGTTTCTTTGTCTTCCAACCTATTATAACTTCTTAAGAAAAGGACAGAATAAACCAACTTGTGACAACATAAGTACATTACACATAGATGGTAGACAATTAAACTTCAGTATTTTATATTCCTCGTTCTTATACTAATAACATTTTGTGAACCCAACATGAATCATTCGTAAAACCTTAGATATTGATCTAGGGTTTTCTTATTCTCTATTTTTTATCCCTTATTTAACAAAGTTTTACAATTCAAAAATCAGATTTTTATTTCTATCAATATGTTAAATATGGATACATATATTAATTATATCATTTTACAATAACTCATGGTGGTTTTTACTTGTTATGTTTTATGTATTATTAAATCAATTCAATCTATAAGGGGTTCAAAATATGATTACTACAAATCCACTACATTTTTTCATACCCCTTCTTATTCGAATGTTTACAAAAACAATTGACCTATTACTTCAAAGCATCAAAGGGAGTGCATGAAACAACCATCCTCCCCATTTAATGTTACCATCCAATCCAAATATATTATTTATAACAATTCACTTTTATACTTGCTACACCGTTCATCCCACTAGAAGGATGTTCTTTTGGATGCATATGACCATACTATCTTATCATGTCAAAAATATGTGGCATATGTTTTAAACTCCATAAAATGGAATAAACATAATATATCCTTTGAAAAATATGATTTTACACCTTAGCATCTTATAAATAATTGCTTGCCAATCTATATCCAAGTGTTTGTCTATAATAACATAAAATGAGCTCTTGTGGACAATGGTTTAGGACTCAACATTTGAAACATATTATTTATTTCCTTAATTTGAATTGGGCCTTTATATTTAGAACCATTTAATATGAGCATCAATGGATTTGATAATATTTCATGATAATTATTGGGGTAGATAACATTGAATATTACTATGGGTCCCCATACATTACTTAATTTGTGCAAAGTTATGTTAAATTATTTGAATTGTAACATTATTTTGGGATGGCCTTGGATACATGAGATTAAGTAATTCCTTATAATTTACACACATGCTTAAATTTAGTCATCAGGGATACATTTACACCTATCATATAGATACTATTCCCTTTGAACGTTTTTCAATGGTCTAACAAATAGATAATCATGCACTGCAATCTTATCATCCAGATTTTGGTTCTTGATATTTACTAAAATATGGCTATAAAATATAGGCATTAGGCAAAAATGAGCAAGGCATATCTCAACCTATTTCTCTTATAAATAACACAAATTGATAAGGCTTGGATTTTTCAAAAAAATCTACAACTAAAGCATAATATACTCACACCATTCCTTGTTTGCAAATTATCAAATCAAATTGTATTCAAACTTCTAAAATCAATATAAAATTGGTTAAATCTCATATAATTGATGAGAGTTCCTCCTCATAGATTTTTACATTTGATGAGTTCTCAAATGATGAGTCATTAGTAGAGTACTTGGGGGATTATGATGATCTTCCTTCTTTCTATCATAATAATAGGTTTCCTATGCCACATATTCTCATGATTACATTGATGATAGTGATGATACCAATATATAGCATGATGCACCTAATAGTATTCCTATTACACCCTTTATCGAAGATAAAGCTACTTTGCTAAATAGAGAAATAGTCAAATATAACTACAAAATAGATAAAACCCCTCAACTAGTACTACTTACTGCAATGATGTAAGGGATGAAGGAAAACCCTATTGGCATGTCCATGATTTTCATGAATTTTTTCTTGGGATTATTCAAATATGCTTAGGATTGACCCATCAGTGGCAATGCATAATATATTCTTGTACCCAAATGAAAAATTGGTTAAATAAAATATTCATATGATGTATCCTAAAGTGGAATTATTGGTAAAATATGAAATTTAGAAGCTCTTAAACACTTAATTTATAAGGGCTATTACTCATTCTAGCTAGGTATCTAACATTTTACCTATTAAAAAACCTAATGGTGACATTTGATGTTTCACTGATTACCATGATTTAAATAAGGCTTGTCTGAAAGATGAATTTCCATTACCTAATATTGGCATGATTGTCGATTGCACAATGGAATATGAAACATTTTCATTTATAAATGGGTTCGCTAGATATAACTAAATCAAAATTAAACCCACAAATCAAGAAAAGATAGCATTTACTATTCCATGGGACTCATTTTATTATATATTCATGCCTCTTGGACTTAAAAATGTATGAGCCACATATCAAAGGGCTATGATTCATATATTTAATGAATTTATTTAAAAACTATTGAGGATTATGTTGATGATTTACTTAGTAAATCCAAGATCACTAATACCATACTGCTAATTTGTGCCAAATATTTGAATGCTTATAAAAATTTAATGTATGATTAAATCCCCAAAAATGCATATTTCAAAGTATCTTTGAAAAATCTCCTTGGGTACATCATTTCTCAATGAAACATTGAGGTTGACCCCAAAAAGGTAAAATCTATTGTCAAAAAGGTAAAGTCTTTTAGCCTACTTATTATCCATATCAATAAGTTTGGGACCTACACCTATTTTATCTACTCTCTAAACACTTGCATCCTAGCCAAACACCTACATCTACACAAGTACCCTAATTTGAGGCAAGTGTCTAGTGTCCTAAAGTCATCCAATTTACAAATTAAATGCATTCTTATGGTTAGCCAAGTGCTTTAATGTGATATATTCTCCAAAGGGATTGGTATAACTATAATGTCAACCCTCATAAATATATAATTAGAGGTTCAAGATTGGAGGTTCAAGCCCTAAAATAATAAATTCAAGCCTTGCTTTTAGCACTAATTTTTATTTTTTTACACTAAAAAACAATAAATGGGAGAAACTCAAAGGAGAGGCACCAATGTTTTTAAAACCCAAATAAAATTCCCTCCTATAACTATTTTACATTAGGCTCAATTTTTGACCCACTCAGAATGCAACTATTGAATTAGCTAATGTAAGAGGACAAAGGAAGTCTAAATCTCATGTGATGAATGTCCCTTCATTTTTAGGATTGTACTGGGGATCCAAGAGCTTGTTATAAATGGTAATGGCATTCCAACCCAAGAATCCAAAGTGTTAGAAATAAAACATCACATAAGGAAGTTGTAAATATGGTATACAAAAACAAATAAATTCATATATCATTTAGAATGAAGCATGTTAAAATAATAAGAAAGCTCTTACATAAATAGGCAAGATAAAATATAGAACTAGCCTAACTATCTAGTGTAGGATAAAACCTCACATAAGACAAACTCACTAAAGACAAAATATCTAGATAATACATTATAAAAGGTGATAAATGTATGAAATACATACTCTAACACCCCCCTCAAGTGAAGTTATGGGCTAATAATAGCTAAAAACTAAATAGTGGCATATCTACTGTATGAGTCCCAATAACTAGGCCTAATAAGGTACTCATGTACATTATGTATCCATGAAATGAAGATGGAAGATGTCTTCGTGATCAGCCCTCAAGGATAACTTCTAAAACCACAAGCATGCCATGCAACTCAAAGAAATGAGGTGATGCAAAAAGCTTCGTGAAGATGTCTTCAACCTACTACTGAGTCACAATGTAATCCCAACTAAGAATGTCATCCTAAATGTGATGAATAATGAAGTTCATATATACCTCAATATTATATATCTATTGATGATCAATGGGTTAAAAGATAAATTAATTACACTCTAGTTGTCATACTAAAATATAGTGGGTGAATGTTACATGTAGCTAAACTCTATCAACAATTGATGAATCCAAAGAGTCTATTAAATCATTGTAACTTTTTCCTTATACTCAGCCACTATAGATGAAAGTGTAATAGCCTACTGCTTCATGCACAACCAAGCAATAGTTGAAGAACCAAGACAAAATATGTAGCCAAAATTGGAACACCTATTATCAAAAGAACTTGCCTAATCTGAATCATTGTATCCAACCAATTGAGTAAAACCCCTAGTGTAATGTAATCCAAAATGAGTAGTGCCTCGTAAATATCATAAAATATTCTTGGTAGATTTCTAATTAATGTCATGAGGGTCATGTGAAAACCTAGATAAAATCCCAAATGTAAATCAAATGTTAGGGCAAGTATAGATAAAATGCATAAGAATCCCAACCATCTGCCTATATAATGTAGGATAAAAAAATGGAGTAGTATAAGAGGTAGTGAGAGTCACTCTAGACTAAAAAGGAGGACTTGGTTTGCCATCAACCATACCAAAACACTAAATAATAGTAAGGGTATACTTATGCTAACTCAAATAAATTCATTTATCTGATTATGAAATCTGTAAACCAAAAAAGGAATGCAAAAGACCAAGATCTATCATGTTGAACTGTGCTAAAAGTTCTTATTAAATTGTCTGAATATGAGATGAGGAACTATCTATGAGAATCAGATCATCAACATATAAGACTAGAATAATAATGTCCTCCTTAATACATTAAATATACATTGTGGGATTGAAGTGGCAATGAACAAATCTAGTGGAGAGAAGAAATGAATACATCTCATACCAAGCTCAAGGGGCATGTTCAAGACTATAAAGAGACCTTATAAATTGACAAACAAGAGAAGAATCATGAACAAACCTAGTAGGTTACTCCATATATATTTATTCATGCAATTCTCCATGCAATAAATTACTATCAATGTCCATATAATATAATGGACAACCATGTGATGTAGTAAGATAAATTACAAGGTAAACATAATCCATCTTGGCAATCAGTGTAAATGTCTTAGAGTAGTTAATACCTTTGACCTATGAATACCCCTTTGTAATAAGATGTGCCTTATTCTTATTAATGGACCCATCAAATTCTTAATTGGTATGATAAATCCAATTGAACCTAACCAACTTTCTTCCTTTATGAAGAGTAACTGAATCCCAAGTGTGACTCTTCATCAATGAAGAATATTTATCTATCATCACATCATCCCACTCCTATATCCCATGAGCCAATGAAAATTACTATGGATCCCCAGAGAATTCTTGACATTAAAAAACAATACCTGTAGAATGTGAATGATGATGTTGAGTATGTGGAAGATTATGTATGAAAGGTGATGCGTCAAAAATTGTAGTACAATCCCACTTAGGCATAGTGGAAACATTAGTGTGAATAATATCCTCATCCTCTATAACCTCCTCATGAATCTCCTAAATTGGATCCTCAAATAATGAATCCTTGAGAGGGGGTGATGAATCATCGAAAGAAGAAGAATGAGAAGGCATGGAAGAATATTAAGAGTCATGAGATGTGAAGTGCTCATCAAACTATACATGTGTTTAGAAATGAACGTCATGAGTATCATAATCTAAAAAATGATAAGCTCTCATATACTTGAAACATCCTAAAAAAACAAAGGTTTGATCTTCCTGTCTAATGCTTTCCTTTTCTTATTTGGTATAAACTGCCAAGCAAGGCTCTCAAAGACTCATAAAAATGAGAGATCAAACTTGGTTATAGACCAAGCCTCCTCTAGATTCATATGCTCAAGTGCTTGATCTAATGTGTGGTTTTAAATGTAGTTTGCATAATTAACTACCTTTATCTAATAGATAGGAGGTAAATCATGTGAATGCATCATGAAATTAGCCATCTCCTTTAGAGTTTGGTTATTTAATTCTACTAAGACATTATGTTGTGGAGTATGTGCAATAGAATGTTGGTGAACAATACCATGGGTTACTAAAAATTAGTGAACTATTGACTGAAGTATTCCCCCATTATTTGTACTAAGCTTCTTAATGCAACTCAAAGACTATTTCTTGATCAAAGCTGTGAGTACTTTAAAGTGAGAAAAGACATCACTCTTGTACTTGAGGAAATAAATCCAAATATGCCTTGAGAAATTATTGATGGAGGTAAATTCATAATTAGATCCATTTGAAGGAGTAGAAAATACCATCAAATCACTATGCACAAGCTCAAGTGGTGAAGAATTTCTCATGGACATGCCTTTAGGAAACATATCCTAGTGTTGTTTTCCTAATGCATAATCGAGACAAACTCCATCAAGACATGAAACTATAAGAAGACCCTCTACAATATTGTGAGTGCTCAACTCCTTAAATATATATAGTTTAGGTGTCCATATCTCTCATGCCAAATCTAAATCTCTGAATCTACATGAGAAACTAAACATGTCCCTATAGAAAGAGTATCATTAAAACCCTCAAAATAGTAAAATCAAGAACTATGATCAACAACACCTTATGCAATAAGTTTTTGTGGCTCTAACAAATCTCAAACTTTAGAACCTTATGGTGTTAAATTCGTTGTCTTTCCCTAACTAGAATGGCAAATCTGATACACTAAAAGTAAATTGGTGGTGATCTTTGGAAGATATAATGCATCATTGATGTGGTTACTATATAGATGTATATCACCCTTCTCTTAATATAAATGTAGGAAGAATCTCCAACTTCAATGTTGGAAGTGTAACTTAGACTAAGAGATATAAAGGCCTCCTTGGTAGAGGTCATATGGTGTGAAGCTCTAGAATCTAGAACTCAACTATCTGAAATAGGTAACTCTAATCTCTAGATAACATGAAGTACTTTACCATGCTCATGAGATGGAGAAGGAGGGGAAATAGAAATTATGTGTTTCCTAATGACATCCTCTAGGGCTTGCATTCTCTTGAAATACCTAGACTCTTCATGACCAGTCCCCCCATAATAGGATCAAGATAGGTTAGACTTGTTCTTTGATTTGGAAGATGGTTTAGGTTTAGATATATTAATGTTGGGCTTAGGTGCATTTTGAGGTGGATAATAAGTGTTTTTCTTACCCTTAGTTTTAAGATATGATGTAACTAATGATTTTTGATATGTGGAAGACTCAAGGTGAGACAATTTGTATTACTCCCTATTAAGTCTCTCACAAAACAACTCTAGATGTGGTATTTTTAATGCGACACCTAAGACATCCATACTAGAGAAAAAGGTAGAATCAAAGAATTGGAATGGGCCACTCAACTTAGAAAATATCAATTATACATACTCTTCATCCTTTTTATCTCGTCCACTCCCCTTCAACTTTGTCAAAAAATGCTAAAACATAGTGAGGTAGTCTAAGGTGGAAGCAAAGTCATCTAGATTTAGTGAAGTAAGTTTCAATTCAAACTACATAGCTCACAAGTGATCTAATTTCCAAAATAAACCCTTTAACTTAGTCCACATTTTGAATGGAGAATCACACCTATAAAAATAAAATAAAATAATTTCACTCACATAACCCCCAATCAATCCCATGCATTATTCAAACTTACATTGGTTCTAAAAATTTTAAAATTCATGTGTAAACTGTGGTTGTGCTTCATTCATTAGGGACCATAATCCTGTATGATTTATGATTATTTCCATTTGAGGTCTTTATGTATGGTAATTATGTATAGTCAAAGGCTCACAATGGTCAACATTAGAAGTAGAATCCATGATAATAATCACTAAAGAGTAGAAAGATGTAAAAGGGTGCACAAAATCAGCATTGAGATAGCCCCCCAAAAGATTGTATTACAAGACATCTCCAATTTGGCACTTTATAAAAGTAAATTTTTTTTAAAATAATGGCATCAATGGATAGATAATTGAAAACCATGAACTTTTGAAAAAAATAGAATTCACATCCAAGTTATGTTTCAAAAGTTACAAGCATTATGATTTCTTGTAAAATGGATCAAAATATTAAAAAAATCATTATAAACTAGAATTTGTGACCAAATCATAATAAAACATAGTTATTCAACCACTTTTTAGAACTGAAATTGAATAGTAGAATCATAATTTCCAACCAACATAAAAAATGATCCTCCTAGTTACTGTTATGCTTGTGCAAGCAAACTGTGCTTCTTCTTGAGGCAAAAATTAGCTTATAAAAGCAAAAAAATGAATTATTAGGCTATTTTGAGAGGAGAAAATAGGTAGTAAACTATTTTTTGGGCTTAAATCCCTCCAAGGGAAGCATATCTTCAACTCCTTTTATCTCTCAATAGATTTCAATACCTTTGCATATTTCAACACCACATTTGCATATGACACTTCAACTCACGAAAATGATGCCTAGCTAAAAATTCCAATGCCTAGCCAAAGTAAAAAAAAACATAGGAGGAAAGGAAACTTAGATCGGAAAAAAATTCTTATAGTATAAAATCCAATGCCACTACTGGTGATCTCTACACCAAAATAAATTTTAGACAAGCACTAATCTTAGAATTCCAATGCCTTGCTTGAAGGAAGTATAAAAGCAACATAGAAAAGGAGGCCATAGTAGCACTTTCTCTCTCCAATGCTAAGAAAAAATTCAACTCTCCTCTCTTATCTCTTCTAGCAGCTGGTTTGTTCTCTTTCCTTAGATATAAAAGCAACAAGAAAGGACAGAAAAAGGGTAGAGAAAGGACACCACTCTCAAGCAGTCCTTCCCAAATTTCAATGCCACCTTGTATTCCAACACCTTCCAATGGTCTAAGAAGATATTTTTCCAAATCTATAAAATACACCTAGATCATAATTTAGATTAAAAGCACCAATATTAGAAGTCTCCATGCAATTGATAAAATGATGTCAAGATTAGATCATTCAATGCCAAGCTAAATTATTTGAGATGCCTTAGATATAAAAAGGTAAAAGGAACCTCAATAGAAAATGTTCCAATGACTTTTAATTAGATTTAAAACATCTCTAGTTATAATTCTAAAAATCTAGTAAAAAATGGGTGAAAAACTCCAACACCTATGTCTAATTTTTAACACAGTAGTAGAAAAGAAGGCAAAAATAGAATTCTAACACCTTATTTATCCAATATCAAATCCAATGTCTAGATATAATATGGATTTTTTGGAAAAAAATAATGCCTAGAAGAAGATCTAAAACAAACAAGGGAAGCTAAGGCTAAAAAATATGCCTCACCAAGTGAAGGAAGCAGATCTCCATGATTAAAAGCTTAAACCAAAAGCTTGAAAAATAATGTAATCTTCAAAAAGTCTTGAAAATTTGCACCTCTCATCCAAAATTGATGATTTTATAACAGGGATGCCTCTTTCCTCAATCGAAATCAATGCTCTACTTCCTCTCTCCTTTCCCTCCAAGAATAAAAAGCACACACTTTCTTCAAAGCTTCAATGAATGTGTCAGATCCTTAAGAGGGAAAGAAAAATGACTTGAAGATTTGTGACAAGGGAAGAAGCAATGACAAGGGAAATTTTTGAATTAAATATGTAATGATGCAGATGGGAGCAACACCTCACAATTGTGGTACCATGTTAGAAAAGGTAAAGGCATTCCAACATAAGAATCCAAAGTGTTGGCAACAAAACATCACATAAGGAAAATACATATATGATATGCAAAAACAAGGTAAATCATATATTATTCATGTTGGGCCCCTAACTTGTTAGTAGAGGATTCACACTAATTTGACATCCATCTCAGTGTGAGAAGATATTTTTGTCAAAATGGTTAGCCTAAGGGTTTTTTATAGCCAACTAGAGCTTACAGAAAAATCTTATGCTAGTTGGTAGATAGCTAACCATCTCTCATATTTTTAGAACACCAACAAAGATTTGAAGAGACAGGGCATGTGTAGCATAGATTTTACGAAGTCATGGAGCTGGTAATTATGATGATGGATTTTTATATCAACACTTAGCATGCAACTTATAGCCTGGCAAAGATGCTCCTGAAGGCATATATAAGGAACTTGATCTAGAGGAGAAAAATGAGAGTGAAGAATGGTAGTGAAGCTCTGGTAGAATGAATTCAAAACCATGTTTTGTAAACCTTATTTTATCAGCCATTAAGGCTTAGAGATCAAATGGAGGCTACTCTGGCTCCAATTGTATATGCCCAAGCTTATTTATGAGCTTCTAGGTTATTAATATTATGTTATGAATATACACTCTATTATGGACTTTGAATAGTAATAAATGATGTCGCATTAAATGTATTATCCAGTTTTCATGTCTTGTATTATTAATGTGATGCAAAGAATTGTGATGTCATACTTTTAATTCAATTATGTGAATTGATGTTCATGCACTTTACTAGTTTCTACATTTTGCTCATTTTGATACTTTAATGGAGTACCTGTAATTTTTGTGATGTCATTATCATATTATATTGAGGATGAGTAGAGAGTTGCATTGGTAACCCAATCCTTGTTTAAATTGCATCTATTTAGTATGATTAAAAGTAGCTCATGACCCTTTAATCACTTATAAGATCCCAATCTTAATCCAAAAAAGGCTTGTGCCTATGGATCTGCCTTAAGTTTTTTTTCAATTACGTAAGTCCCATTAGTAAAGCTTCACACTGACACAACTAGCCCAATGCAAGCCCTAGTTCCTTCTCAACTGCACTTTGAGTGAACTCATAAGGCTTGTGCCTCTTTTGGATTGATATTAGCATAGCTGAGAATTTAAATGTTGAGCATAAAGTGAGTATCCCATGCTTATGCCTAGCTATAGTAAACCAAGACCCTATACATTTTCACAACATTTTGGTTCCATTGTAAAGACCCATGTTGGATTTTATTACTATGATTTTATGACGAAATGATGTGCCAATTATCTCTAGAAAACATTAAACACTAGTTACAACAAGTGAAAGATAGTTTTGTGTTGAAGCATCTACCCTGTAAGGGACAAAAGCCACGAAAATGGGTTCAAGATAACCTATATGATGCTTTATATGATTTTATTTTCTATGAGTTACCTAAGCATTATATAGGTGGTTGGCTATATATATAACCCATAAAAGAAGAAGATATGGAAAACACTGTGAGTAGACAAAGGTTCACCTAGAGAGGCTTGAGACCCTGGATGCTACTTAGACTAGATCAGTGGATAAATGGTGGCAAGGAGATCTAAATATCTACATACCTAAGTTTTTTGTATTGACTTATTCATTCACTAAGGAAATATTACTAGTTTTTATGTGACTCTAGAGGCTAGTTTATGAAGGAGTTTGATGTAGAGCTCAAGAAGCTAATGGTTGATTATGGTTTTGAAACTTTGGGGATTGAAGGCTAAAATCCTTTTGCATATGAGTTGTGAAAAGGGGGAGAGGGGGATGTGTAGGTGAGGAATAATGGAAGGGGATGAGAAAATTGACACTTGAGAGCTCAAGATAGACCTATAATAAGAGATGGTGTTGATTGATGGAGAATCTAGAACCTAGAAGTCTTGAGAGGACCCATATTGAATGAGAAGGGCATGGGGAAGGATCTCTTGAGTAATAGAAGTGTAGAGATGAGAGATATAATGAAGTAATGAATTGAGCTCAACACTTGATAGGTTTGGAACTCATTGAGTTCATATAGAATTTGGTGACTATAGATATGCTTGATGCACCTAACCACATTGAACCTAAGGCACATGCTCACACATTATATGCCCTATTTGAAGATAGTATAGAAGTGAATGTTGACCCAACTAACGACTCAAATTTTGCAGGCCTATATTGTAAATTTGTTTTTGAACAAATTATTCCAAACAAGGAGGTGTGCATAACTACCTCTAGACCACTAATCATTAGCTCACCATAATATAAATTAAATACAATAATACCAACTCAGTTGATGTTAAAAAATCTAGGTGGGAAAGATCCTAGGGGAAGTAATCCAACACCACAAAAAAGTAACACAACACCAATGACATCAACTATGCTAGTAAGAATGATGGGACTTGTGCCTTCCTTCAGGACTAGAGGTGTTAGAGGACTGATGCCACGATAGGTGCTAGGGGACAAGCACCTCAAGTACCATGTACCCCCCATAATAGATCTACTATGAAATGGCTATACACCTCTTAAAATATTTTAACATGAAAATGTTGCATAACATGTGCTAAAATATGAACTGCATTAGCACACATGAGGCATAACCTAGTTAGAGTACAAGGCCACTCAATTTTTAACCACTTTAATTGATCCTGCCCATACCCGATATTTAAAATTTGATCATAACCAAGCCATGGTTGACTATGATATCCTAAAGGATGCATTCCTAAAATAATTTCACATTTTAGAGTTTGAACAACAAAGCATCATCATGCTAAAATAAATTACACATGGACTCTCAAAGAGTGTACACTTGTACAATGCAAGGTTTAAAACTCTCTTATCAAACCTCCCATATGATATTCACCCTTCTCAACATGCATAGTGGTTCATTGGGGGGTTGCTCATCTATTATAAAGAACACTTTCCATGAAGACTTTTATAGACCCTTGAGAAGTGCTTGAAGCTACGCTTAGAGCTGAGGCACTCAAAAGTGTAGACACTAGGATCAGCCCATTTATGGAGGTGTAGATTGTATCTATGGATTCCTAACTTCAAAATTTTACCTCCATATCTACATATGATAATTAAAGTGGATTTTGATGCACTAACTATGAAGTAGAATGCCATAATAGAACTAACTACCCATGAAATAATGTGCACACCTTGATTCTAAGCTATAAAGTTTATTGAGAATCTCATGATGTCCAAAATTATCCTTTGTTACAATTTGCCATCCAAGTCAACACAACCATTTATTATCATTTTTGTGATGCCTATACCCATACAACTATTGATTATCGAGTGATTGATAAAATGCATGAAAATATGGAAAGGGTATATGATAGGCTACAAAAATAATTAGAGGACAAGTAAACTAAGGTAATGATGGATATGGATAATTTAATCCATGCTTTAAGATTTATTTAAGTGTCAGAAGGCCAATCAGAGGACACAGTGGTGGAAGGTTCCCACTATGCTCATGTTATAAGTGTGGCTCAATAGAGCATTATCAACATGACTACCCTACACATCCCATGTGTGGGTATTGTCTAGGGCCCCATAAGGTTGAATAATTCCTTGAAATTTACAAAATTTGACACAAGGTAGGCCTGGTACAAACAAGGGCATATAAATGATTAAACACAAGTAGAAGATGCAAAAATGGACCCCAAAGGAACAATCAACACACACAAAAGTAGTCAAGGTATAGGCAACTACATGTAGTGGATTCACCACTTAGCCATAAATTGTGTTAGTACCTAAGTTATGCCTTGAATATGGGGATAAGGGTTAAAAGGAAAACATAACATGGCTTGAACCAAAGGTTGCATCATATCTAGACCTAACATACCAAAAAGATGTACCATAATAGGCTATTATCATAATCCAAAACTTGTAAGGGTAACTCCAATTGGCATGAGATCTATAAGCATAGGTTACTACTTCTTGAAATAAGTAAGATATCCAAGAAGCTAAAGTACAATATTTAATTGAGATCTTGCACCTCTTGTAAATTGAGGGTATATTTCCCCTATTGAAGAATTTACTCTTGGAGCATGCAGGTCAAAATCAATTTGTGTTCATCATGCCATGCATGGAGAGGGAATGAGAATTTTTTCATTCTAACAATGTTGAATATGACCAAGAATTCCTAGTGTATACCATTATTGATGGATGGTTTATCGGTGAAGTTCTTGTAGACATAGGCATTGAGGTCAACATCTTAACCAAAACTACTTGGGAGAAAATGGGTAGACCAGCCTTGAGACCTTACCCTCATGTACTCTTCAAGGAAAATAATACTTGAGCATAGCTTATTATAATTTTGAAAAGTATAGTTGTAGATATCATGGGTGCTGAATTCTACACTGACTTTGAATTCATAAAGTTAGCAAAAAAAAACAACTACCCTATGCTTCTAGGAAGACCTTGGTTTATGAAAACAATACAAATATGCACATTAAAAGGTGTTATACGACCTTTTGAAATGAAAATGAGAGGGTAGTTATACCTCTTTCAAATGACTAAGGACCCTTTATATTAAGAGCATAGACATCAAGGATGAAATCAATTGTATCTATAACATTACAGCATAAGGTGTCAATACTCTAGAGCTAAATGATCAAGGAATCCTCTCTTGATAAGATGGATAGTTTGCCTCAAAAACCATATATGTTGATTATGATCGATGGGTTGAGGAAGCATATGAGCTAACTAGTCAATAGTGTTAATTGGTGCATGAAAAGATGTCAAAACCAGTAAAGATAGGTTGGATACAAATTGATCTTACTCCTAAAATATGGGTCCTTTATGCCAAAAAAATGGGAAAAAGAGTGTTTTTCCTCAATAAGATAAAACTTTATATGCTCCCAAGATATGAAGGAATTAATCCCATGGAAGACTGTGTCTATGACATTGAGTTGTGCATCCCAAGAGAGGTGGATAGAATGGGTGTACTAGCATATAGATTGAAAATCATTATCACTCATTGGTGGGAAGTGTATAATCCTAGCTTACCAAGTTGGTAGGATTTAAATGCATCTATTTTTACCAAGTTTAGAAAAAGCAATGAGGACCTAGACATTTCAACCTACTCTGACAACTCTGACATCATCGCACATGTACATATTTACAAAGAAACATGGATTATTTTCGATGCAAATATCCCAAGAAATCTATGGGTGTATACATTATACAAAACATTAAATACTTGGTTACAAGCATGGTATTTAGTCAATGAGACACACCATGAAATAGCAGATCGAGATGCCCTAAAGGAGTAATTTATTTATACCTTCTCCTTTTCTTAACATAATCTTGAGTTGATTGCACCATTATAGCTAGTTTGAAGGTTAGTATCTAAAGACATTACTTTATTATAATACCACCTAAAGGACGTGTTCAGTAAAAAAGGGTTAGCGCTCTTGACCTTCTTTAAAGAGCAAATTCTAAATAGTGATTGTAGTGATGAAGATGATGACACATGAAAAGTTCACAACTAGAAGAATTTGATAGGGAAAAGGAAGTTAGTGCATCAAGTTGAGGATAGTACCCCAAAAGAAGAAAACCCTACCCATCTTTGGGTAAAAACAACCAAAGGAAATAGATAGTTAAGGGTTCACACCAAGAGAAGCATGAACGCTATCAAGCATCATTAAAAATTACCAAGGTAGATATTAGTTCAAAAGGGGAACCCAAAATTAATATTTTGGGTGTTTATTGGTCTGATATGGAATTGGAACATATTATTTATCTCCTGAAATAATTACAATACATGTTCCCACAAAACTATTAAGATATGAAAGGCGCATAGCCATCCCTTAGGAAAATGAGCATCAAACAAGCCGATGGCATGAGACCTATCAAAAAGTAGCCTTATAATATTAACTCAAATCTTCATGCCAAGGTCAAAACTAAGATCAATAGTATCATAGTCATAGGATTCATCTACCCTATACAATAATCTAAATGGGTCAGCCCCATGGTTATCAAAATAAAAGAAGATGGGTACATTTAAATTTGTGTTGACTATAGATTGTTAAACATCACTTGCATAACTGACCCCTTCCCAACTCCATTTATCGATGAAGTATTATATTACATCATAGTTTTTGAGATATACACATTTACTAATAGAATTTTAGGATACCATCAAGTCCAAATTGAGGAGGAGGACAAGCTTAAAACCACCTTTGTGATCGACTAGGTTTATTTCGCATATAACATGAATCCCTTTGGGTTGAAGATTTCACCAATCATTTTCTCTTAAGTGATGATCATCACATTCAAACACTTCATTCACAAGTTCCTCTAAGTATACTTAAATGATTGGGCAATGTATGGGTTGGTGAAGGATCATTATAACAATTTGTTCCTCATGTTTAAAAGGTATAAGCAGTTACAAATTTCTTTGAATTTTAAGAAGTGTGTTTTTGCAATACCATTTGGCACATTTCTTGGGTACATCATTTACAAGGATGGTCTACTCATTAATCCTAAAAATATTTCAATCATCCTTTAGATTCAAACACCATCAATGCAAAAATATGTCCGTACATTTCTTGGACATTATGGGTATTAAAAGAAGTTTTTAAGAAATTACGCCAAGATTACGACACTTCTAGAGGAACTCTTGAAGAAAAATAGTTGATTTTATTGGGGCACAATGTAGGAAGATGATTTCAAGACCCTAAATCTAAAGCTTGCAAGTGTTCCAATACTATAATTTCCTAACTGGACAACTTTGCTCCATGTCCATTTTGATGCCTTTGGTACTGCAATCAATGTCATTTTTGTATAACCAAGTGAAGGGAAAATAGATCATACTATTTATTTTGAAAGAAGGAAACTAACTAAGGCAAAACAAAATTACGTAATGATTGAGCATGAGTAAATTTACATGGTCTATACCCTATATAAATTTAGATATTACTTGTTAGAAACCCCTTCCATCTTCTTCACTGATCACAAGGTGCTTATGTACCTAGTGAACAAGCCCATTTTGGATGGGTGCATTTGCTAATAGATCATCTTGTTTCAAAAATTCCAATTTTTTGTTGTAGTAAATCTTGGAAAATAGAACTTAGGCCCAAAACATTTTTCCCATGTCAAAATTGGTGATCTGGTAATGCCAATTAAATATGATATGCCTAACATGCAACTTTACAAAATTCAATGCATCCTAGAAAACTTAGCAAAAATCATTGCATTTCTGACCTATAGATCTACACCTCAAGGAATGATAACTAAAGAAAATAAGTAGCTTGTGGTTTGCACTACCCCATTTCAACTCATTGGTGGGAAACTATACAAATTGAGCTATGATGAAATCTTGTAATGATGTGTCCTAGAGCATGAATGGGACTCAGTACTACAAGAAGTGCATGTGTGGATTGTTGGAGGCCATTGTGATAGAGATGCCATGGTGTAGAAAGTGCTACAATTAAGCTTGTGGTGGCCAACTCTATTTCATTATTCAAAATAATACACCAAAGAATATGACATTTACCAATGCATAGGAAAACCAAACTAATGGGATGAGATTCCCCTTGTTGCCATCCTTATCCAGGCACCATTTTTAAAATGGGCCATTTATTTTATTGGGCTTATTACTCCAATTGTGAGGTGAACATGCATAAATACATTCTAGTTATCACAAATTATTTCACCAAGTGGATTAAAGTAGAAATAATCAAAGACTATAGAGTTCTCATAACAAAAAGATTCCTTTAGGAAAATATTATAAGTAGATATAGATCCCCACTTATCTTGACAAGCGATCGTAACATGAATTTCATCAATGAAATAGTTCAAATCTTATTGTTTTAATATATGATGGTTTGCCATCAAATGACACCCTACCACCCCCAAGAAAATGGCACCACAAAAGCATTTAATAAAATATTAGGGACATTCCTCTAAAAACTATGTGACATTGGTCTCAAGGATTGGGATGATTGTGTGTTAGCAATGTTATGGGCCTATCACACAACATAAAAGCACTTGAACAAGGCTACACCATTCTAACCAATGTTTGGTGTAGAGGCAATTTTACCTATAGAGTTACTAGTGCCCTCATTATGCATCATGCATATTGGTAATTTAGACAACTAAGATTCCTTAAGTGCATGCCTGGAACATTTGGAGAGGTTGGATGAGACATGCATCCAAGCACAATAAAGCTAGTAGATAGAGAAGGATTGCCAAAAGCTATAGCATGATAAGCACATCAAGTGCAAGGTGTTTACAAAATGTACATTAGTCTTTTTATATGATTCTAAGTACCTCATGTACTCAAGAAAGTTATAGATTAGGTTAATGGGACCTCATATCATCTGTAACATATTAGAGACTGGCACATGTAAGCTATACACATTGACTGGTGAAATGTTCCCTGGGCATTTCAATGGCAATAGATTGAAACTATACCATCACTAAGATGGCACTTATACCATCTGACTCTATATTTCTAGTCAAAGCTGGTAACTTTATCTTGTAACTATAATAAAATTGGTGCAATCCAAAAATTTATCTTTTGTTTTGTTTCTTGTGTTGTTTGAATATGCATGTCACTTTAAAGCCTATAGTAGCAATTTTATGGTGCTTACACCCACATAAATCTAGTCGAGTGAGTCAAGCTCAGTCATTTTTTAAGTGCTTGAGGCTTGACACTTGAGTTTTTAAACGTGTGTGAAGTCTGCTAAGCATGTAAACTATAAATACAAATTAATGAAGGAAGCCACATAAGGTGTTCATGCATAAGATACCAAGAGGAGATAATGAGGAACTAGATTACTAGTGCAAGTATTTGTATGAGTTAGGGGAGGATAAAGAAAAAGAGTAAAGCATAGAGAAATAAATCAAGAGAGGTTCACTTGAAAAGAAGTGTAGCACCAAGAAAAAATGGAACCTAT
This sequence comes from Torreya grandis, assembly GCA_037957365.1. Lineage (NCBI taxonomy): Eukaryota > Viridiplantae > Streptophyta > Pinopsida > Cupressales > Taxaceae > Torreya > Torreya grandis. The sequence goes on along the minus strand of JARHVA010000159.1, from coordinate 5,282,046 downwards.
GAGGCTGAATCATGTGCATGTGAATCACTGCACCCAGGTAGCCATAATAATGGTGAAGGTCATGTCAAGTTAAACAAAGCACAAGATAATGACCATTTGAATCACTAGTCACTTCACTGAAAGACCATTAACAGAGTTAATGTTGTAATGGTATAAGAACAAAGATCCACATTAAATGAATAGTTAGTGGTAGATTTTTGTAGATTTCATGGAATTTAGTAGATTTTGAGAATCTAAATATCATCAACCATCAATGTGGTAGATGAGATTAGGATATGAAAGAGCAAATGGTATAGGTAGGAAGGTTACTATAATTTTAAAGAGTTTAGAGTAGAGAAAGAAGCCAAATCCATTGAACAAGAAAATGCTACTAGAGAGAAAACCAATCACCCATAGCCTCCCCAAGTGAGAATGAAATACCAAGAAAAAGATTATGTTTTGCCCTGAGGAGAAAAGGAGGAAAATGAAGAGAATTTGATAGAGAAATAGGGGAACATGACTTCATTAGAATAACTAGGGCACCATTAATGGGGTAAGAATCTCAACATCCAAATGAGCAGTCACATTTCCCATGACTATAAAGCATGCTAGGCCTAATTTTGGGTTTTGTCATAATCAAATAGCTACACTTCAATAGTAGAAAGTTTAGAATGGGAAAGAAATGGCTGAGCATAGGTCCACCACAAGTGCAAAAATATGTGAATAAGCCATGGGTGGTAAGGAAAGTAGCCATTATAAAAATGGAGGCACAAATGGTGGAGGGGGTGAGTGTTGTAGAGATTGACCCAAGAATGAGATCCAAGCTCACCTATAGAGAGATGAGATACCAATTAGAGGTCATGGTGGGAGATAAGTGGATGTTCTTCATGCATGTTTACAATCTTAAGGACTATAACCAAAGGATAGGTAGAAACATGTAAGAGTTGAACAAGGATTGGATGATACATACAGAAAAAAATACCAAGGCACACACTGTGATCTTTGATGTTTATATCAGAGATAAATTGTAAACCATGGGTACCACACAACTATTTGAACTACATAGATTCAGAAAACTAGAAGACTTGGTGCATTTCCTCCTCTCACTGGTGCATGAAGATTGGTATTACTTTATTATATGGTGTATGAGAATTTATGCAAGCCTCATCAATAGAATCATAGGATTACCTTGCATGGGATTAGACATACAAGAAATGATAGAGGACAATTTGGAGGTAAAAAATGTCACAAATCTCCTAGGCTAATACAAGTCAAAATTTTCTTTCCCTATAAAGTATATCCAAGACCTAGGCATAAGGATAGCAGTGCACCTTGTAAGTGCCAAAATTTACCCTAGTGTCTGGTGGTCTGACATAAGTAAAGCATTCCAATGCATTTCCCACCATGTGGCATAGGGAGTAAGGTTCAATGTCTCCAAGTTCATAGCAGAGATATAGTAAATAATGTGTAATAATGCCATCAAGCACTTGACACCTTTTGATAGGGGTAAATGTTGATCATTATAGTGATGGAGTAAATAGGTGTGTTGAATGGTAATGATTACCACCTATCAGTTTTTCCACCAAACCATAAGTCCCCAAAAATGAAGTAGCAGGACTTCATCTCCCCCCCTAGCTTCTTGCAAAAATATAAGACTAGAGTGCAAGGGTGGTTTAAAAGGTACTTGACTAAATTTGACTTTTTAATCAAATTGGGGTACTTATAAGTGAAAACTTGAATTTATAGGTCTATATATGGTATAATTTATTTTCATGGGGTGTATTACATGTTATTTAATGTCATTTAATGCTATCTTAACTTTGGTCTTAGTTATATTAGCCTTTTTATCAATTTGGGTTATTAAATGTGATTTTAAAGGTCATAAATGCAAGTGGCATGTTTCCAGAGGTTTCCAAATGTCATTTTATCCTTAATAACATCTAATAATTTAGTTAATATGTAAGATATGTTAGTTAAATTTGAATGTTGTAGGTTCCCTAACTAAAATTAAAGAAATCAATTGAAACAGAGAGAAAATGGCACTTGTAAAACCCATGGGGAAGTGTGCCACATGGGAAATATCATGGGGGTATCTTCATCCTTATAAAACTCATATGTATGCTTGGTTTGATCTGAATTATTCATTTTTATTCCAAAACCATTCTACACATTTCTTATTTTTTTGGACGAACTGAAGTGACACTAAGGTTTTTACTTGGTATGAGCAGCACAAGTAGTTTCAGATAAAATTATTTTGGGAGGTTATTATAAATTATATATCTTAATTTACATATAATAATTTTTAGTAATGGTGGCTTGTGTTTTATGAATCATCCATTTAAATTTGACTATACAAATCTGCCTATAAATTTGTGCACTCTTCAGGTTTTATCCTTAAATTGGAGAAGTTTGTCCAATCTAGCTACTGAGATTAATTCCAAATGATGTTGAATAATTTTTTTCATGTTTTCCATTATTGTTTTCACACTTATATTTTATTTTATGATCCAACTAACTTAGTTTGCAAGAAGGAACAAAGGAGTGAAGTTACAATGATTTTTTCCAATTACTAAGGTTTTCTTATATGTTTTGGTTGATAAGGAGTGTGAAGTAATGTTTCTCGATATTAAATGTCTTCCCTTCATCTAAAATTCAAAATAAAACTTTAAAATCCACTTCAAGATCCAATAAAGTAAGCAAATTCACAAAGTAGCCATCTACAACAATTGTATGGCCTGCCATCAGTTGGAGGAGCATGAAATGTGTGTTTTGAAATCTCTCTAAAGTTTGGAATTTTTGAACATGATAGGTGAAAATTTTAAGGAATATTTATAATATTATATGTTAATTGGATCCAAGGAGACCTTCTAAACAAAGTTGTGACACTTTGAGATAATTTCCCAAAACTACCAAAGTTATGTCTTCATATAAATTTATATTGGATCCCAAGATCACTAGCTATACTCACCTTCAAGATTATAGATAGGCCTATCAAATTTAAAAATAATAGAGGTTTTTTAATCAATTAAACTAGTTTTCTTAAGCTTTGAATTTTCTTTCCAGGACACTAAAATTATTCAGTGCTATTTATAGCCAATATAGCACTTGTTAAGCATTGGAAGCATAAGGAAGGTTTTGAGGTCTTATAAGGCCTTCAATTGGTTTAATTGAAATATCCATTCCAAAAAAAATTCATGATACATCAAGGATAAACAATAATTTATAATCCTAATGTCAGACCAAGAAATAACTACCTATAACCAATACACATAGCTGTAGGAACTAAGATGGTACTTTGAGTAACCAAAGTAAGGTTCAAGGTATTATTGATGCCCTTCTTGTTCTATTAAAGGAGAAGTGAGTCTATAATTTTTTTATAAGATTAAAAATATAATAAATTAAATTTTAGGCTAAGTTACATCATAAACTTACCACATACACCTATATCCAAGCCTAAAAAGGAAAGACACAATCTTGTAAGTCACAAGGAAAGAAGGAAGGCCTAAAAACATGTTTTGAGGAAGTGTAAGCATGAGACATGGTTTTATGTGTGAAATAAGTATCTTTAAGATATTTGTATCATTTCAAGACCTTAATTTCCTATATGTTAGAGAAATAATCCATACAATCAGCTAAGTTGACTGTCTCAGGCTTGTGACCAAAAGAGACCTTGTTCACCACGGTTGTAACTTGACTTTTATATAATAATGAGAATACTTATAAATGGTAAGGGTAATATTCATGAATATAAATTTCACAAAAGTAATGGTACTTTTTTTTTAACTTCCCAATCATAACCTCAATTCGTACACAGGGAGATATAAGCACCTACAGCAAATTGTCTCAGTTAACAAGACAAACAGTGAAGAAAACTCGGTGCATTAGTAGTATTTTAGCCCACTCAATGGTGAATTCATAGATTAAAAATTTAAATATATTATAAATATTCAATATTTATCTTAAAACATCATGATAATCTCATAAACATCTCATAAACATCTACAGTAGTTAAGAGATAGAGGGGTCTCAGTTAGGGCAGAGAGGGAGGTCAATTGGTGAACCTAGAATGTGTGTAAATGGTATAGAGACTTTGGAATGATGAAAAAAAATTGTGATAACATTTTTAAAATTCATGATAACATTAAGGAGATAAAAACAATGATAAAATAAATCTATATGACCCTAAAAAGACTCGCACAGTTAGTTATGACTATCTTAGACAATGAGCATAGATTTGGCATTTTTGGCATGAATAGGACATGGACTTAGAACAAATGGATCCAAGCCAATACTATATCAAAATTATAGATATAAATAATTAGTTATAATCATGTTTTTAGGGTTAAAATACTATAAAATGCATAACACATAGGGGTCATTCTTGAGAGTGAAAAGCAAGACACAACCTTATGAGTTCAAGCATATAAAGGAGTGTGTTAAACATTAGAAAATAAAATGGAGATTTAAATAACATTTATCATAATTAATATCTCCTTATAATACTCTCACCAACACAAACCAATCATACGGGAGGGCACTTTCAACTGCATACACAGTTTACTCTTGGAACCCTACACTTTTTTGCTTCTCTAGAAGTCCGTGTGGAATTTGGAAGGGTTATAAGGTCATATGACCTAGTTAGGAGCTAAATTTTTATAAAAGGAATCCTTAACACATATATAACCCTCTCCAATACCTATTTTTGATGATAAAATATGGGAAGGCCCCCCTAGTTTATCTCAGATAGGGGCACTTTCCCCATACAAGAGCCCTATAGTTTTGAAAGAAGGTGGTAAAAGATGAACCAGAAGTGTGGAGGACCTTGTGTGAATATTGGAGGAGTTGTAATACACATATAAAAACATTTTAAACCAAGCATGAAGTGGTAAAACTAAATAGGGTGGTTTGGATATCTAGGGTTGTAGTCAGGCCTATTGAGGCAAAGGTATGCCTTGAGGTCAAACAAGATGTCACTTTCATTTTTGGATCTAAGTGAGATTCCAAATAAATTATAACACGTTTTTTGGACAATATAAAAGGTGTTAAATAATATAAACTTGCAAGATAATCCATGAGAAAACATTTTGGGGCTTCACCAACTCAGACCTACTAGGCAAGGTCTAGACTTGGTGGCCAAATGAGGAGCCAATCACATTTATGGTATGAGATATGCATTTAAACATTATGGATCATGTTCTTGGGGTATATAAAGAGGTGTATAAGCTTTTATAATGTAAATAAAACCAAAGAAAGCCATTTTTGGCTTAGAAACCAATTCAAGCATGTAGGAAAGGAGGACAAGAGCTTGATAGAGGATGTTTAAATGCTCATATATTTTTGGTGGATGTACATAGATGATAAAGGTGTTTAGAGATGTTAATAGGGTCCTTGAATATCACTCTTTTGATATTTTCATACAAATCTAATGTCCTAATTTTATGAATAATGCTTAAGAGGTCAAACTATTCTAAAACCCTTGTTAAACCCTTGTAGAGACGTGATTGGGAAGATGAGGTTGGATATACACTCTAATGAACCATTTTATCCAAAATATATATTGGATTTTGAAGAGGACTCTATCAAGATCCCTTCCATGCCAATTTTATATATGGACTTGTACAGATGGGATGCAAAGCAGGCTTGTTTTGACCATTTTTTGTGTTTTGTAGGTTATAGAAGGATTCAAGAGATGAAAACAATATTAAGTGAAATGTTATGACTTAATCTAACTATATATTAATTTCATGCCCTGAATTAATTTATAAGTAGCACAATCAGGTGTTTCAACTCAACCAGTCAAATCTGGCATATTGGACAAGTTAGTGAAGAAGATGGAAAACTTCAAGTGAGCTCATTTTTAGGTGTGATTGATGCTTCTTGGGTGATGGAGGGCCTTAACACATGTCATCCACTTATTTTTATTTATTTTCATGGAAAAATAAATCCAAATTGGGATCCAAGTGTGCGGGGTGCATAGAAGAGCAATTTTATGGATAACAAAAGATGATTGCTTCCTTTTAGAAGTTTCCAAATGACCAAGCATGAAACCAATAATGGAGAGGCATGTTTGATGTAATTACCATTAATTCTAATCATTTGGGATTCTACTCATTAGTTATAGGACATTCAAATAGCTCCATTCATGAAAGCAATTTTTATGAGCAAGTTGAGGAGTTTCCTTACCACTTTCCATGAAGTTTATGCCTTGTATGGACACTTGGACATCCAAACATTGTATGATTCATCCCATATCCTTATAAAATTCATAATTAACTAATTATCTCAGCTTTACAAGTGTCTTTTTGACACTTAGACTTCTCTCTCTCTCTCTCTCTCTCTCTCTCTCTCTCTCTCTATATATATATATATATATATATATATATATATATATATATATATATATATATATATATATATATATATATATATATATATATATATATATATATATATATATATATATATATATATATATAAATATATATGGAATCCATATCTTCACTAACCAAATTCAACATTCACGTAAAGTACACTATGAATAGTCATGGAAGAGGTAACACTTGTCATTTTATTGATAAAAAGGTATAAAAATGAGTATGTCTTTTCCATACACAGGTGGATCATCCTATACAATGCCAAAATGTCTAGTCCTAAGCAATGGAAGTCTTGAGAGAGTCTCATGACATCAATATAGAGTAATTATCACTTGAATATGATCTACTCAAAGATGAATAAAAGGTGATTTATTGTGTATAGATTTTAGATTGGTTTGATGAGAAAAGATGTCTTCCTTTTTCCAAAAAGGAAGAAATGATCATTAATTCTTTTCTCACTTTTCAAGATACCATGGATAGGCAAGGACAAGTTCTCAATTATATTTTAAATGAATTGTTTGAAATCATTTAAGTATGTTATACTCCTCTTCAAGGAGGCTATGAGCTGGTTAAATATGGAGAAAGCAACATTGGTACTCAAGTAAGTATGCAAAGGGAAAGAAATATTTAAAATCTATCCTTTTAAAAAGCATACACATCTCATGATGATATGTTTGAATTCATCAAGATGGGATATCACCCTCTAAACCATTTGGGAGAAAAAAATCAGCTCTTGAAGGATGACATAAGATTCTATAGGGCTCAGTCTTCTAAGGAACATGAAACTACTCCTTTTGAAGCCATGCTTACTAAGGAGATACAAGTTGATCATAAGGTGAAGAGTGGACAGTAGTATGAAGTATGTGAACATGTTTAAGATGAATATTTATTCATTGGAGACCTATTTAAGGATTATTTACTTGAGATTATATCAATCGAAGTGCCAAGAAAGAGGTCTGATCCACAAATCATTCAATCCAAAGAGAAGCATGCTTGGCACTATGTTTCATCTCACCATGAGGACGATTATAGAATTTTTCAATTTAATATAGGAAATGAGGTATATTAGTTTCTATTTGTGCATAATGGGTGGTTCTCCAATTCCCCTAAGTGCTTGAAGCACATGTGTGTGTGTACGTGTGTGTTTGCTTTCCTTTTTGTGTGTGTCCTTTTCTTTGTGTGGTGGAGGTAGTCATTACTTGTCTTGTCTTGGTCAAGGTTTATAGTCAATGATCAAAGTTTTATTTTTTGTATCAACCCTTAGATGAATCCTAAACCCAAAGGACTAATAAGGCTACTGGTCTAGTTAGTAAAGAAGGCATACTACCCCTATGAATCACTAATTTATTGACCAAATTTGACTTTTTAGTCAAATTGGGGCAACTATAGGTGAAAAAATGAATTTATAGGTATATAGAGGGTATAATTTATTGTCATGGGGTATATTACATGTTATTTTATGTCATTTAATGCTATATTAACTTTGGTCTTAGTTATATTAGCCTTTTTATCAATTTGGGTCATTACATGTGCTTTTAAAGGTCATAAATGCAAGTTGCATGTGTATAAAGGTGTATAAATGTAATTTTATCATTTATAATGTCCAATAATTCAATTAGTATATTAGTTACATTATAATTTTGTAGGTTTCCTACCTAAAATTGCAAAAATTAGTTTAAAAAGAGGGAAATGGCACTTGTATGACCCATTGTGAATTACACTACGTGGGAAAGATCATTGGAAGTCTAATAATCCTTATAAAACTCATATATATTCTTGTCTTGATCTTAAATATTAATTTTTATGCCAAAATAATTTTTCACATTTCTTGCTTTTTAGACAGACTAAAGTGACACTCAGGTTTTTGCTCCGTACAAGCAGCACAGGTAGTTTTAGGAAAAATAATTTTGGTAGGTTGTTATACACTCATGTACCTTCATTTAAATATAATAATTTTAATTAATGGTTGCCTATATTTTATTAATCATCTATTTTAAGTTGATTTTACAAATCTGCCTATCAATCTATACACTCTTTGGGTTTTATCCTTGAATTGGAGAAGTCTATACAATCTAGCTACTAAGAATACTTTGAAAGGATATTGATTACTTTTTTTTCATGTTTTCCATGATTGGTTTTATATTTATATTTTATTTTATGATCCAACTAACTCAATTTGCAAGGAGGAACAAAGGATTGAAGTTACAGTCATTTTTTCTAATCACTAAGGTTTTATTCAATGTTTTGGTTGATAAGGAGTGTGAAGTGATGTTTTATTGATCTTAAATTTCTTCCATTCATATAAAATTACAAATATAACTTCAAAATCTACTTTAAGAGCCAATAAATTAAGAAAATGCATAAAGTAGCCATCTACAATAGTTGTACGACCTGTCATCAGTTGGAGAAGCATGAAATGTGTGTTTTGTGTTGTTTCTAAAATCAACTCAGCTCATTTTTGGAACAACCCCCTACAAAACTTGTCTATTTCACCCTTTGTCTCTCTAAGTCTATTTTCAAGATGGGTTTTTCTCATTCTCGTCTTGGCCCAATTTCACCATTTGAAATTTGTAACATCTTTTCATTACATGTTCCCCAAAATGTGAAAGTTGTTACGGTCTCGATATGACCTAGGGACCAAGATTTGGCTTTTTCAGTGTTAGTGTTTTTTCTTCTATTTTCATGCATGAATAGCATTTTTTGCTGCCCCTACATTTTCTTCCAACATGTAGGAGTGGTAAAATTTGCTACCCCTGCATCTAGATGTGCACAAGCAGCAAATTTTGCCACACCTGCATATTTCATCCTTGACATGTAGGAGCAACAATTTTTGCCACCCCTATATGTTCTTCCCTTTTTTCAGTGCAAGGGTGGAAAATTTTGCCACCCCTACACTGCCTCATTTTCTATGTGTGGAATTTATTACTACATGCACCAGGTTGTTGGGGTCAATTTTCACCCCATTTAATCTAATTTTAACCTCACTTTACTTCATTCCTCCTCTCCTCCTCCTACCCTCTACCTCTGGACAATCCAACAAACGGGTAAAAGTGTATTTTGGCAGATTGGAGCTCATGGCGATGTATTTTCCCAAGTAGGTTTTGTATTTGGCATTTATTTCTTTTTCGGTCTTCTCTTTAAAGTTTGCTTTCATTCTTGTTTTTTTTTTTCCTTAGTTCTTCCCTTCCCCATCGGCTTCCTCTTTCTCCCTTGTGCATGGGTAGCAATTTTTACTGCCCTAACCGTGCCCTATCCTCATGACCTACATGGGTGGTGAATTTCACTACCAACGTAGGTCAAGATGCATAGGCGGTGAATTTTCTTACCCATGCAATTTCATATAAGACATGCACGAGCAGTAAAATCTACCGCATGTGCCTCTTGTTTTTCCCCTCGCATGTGTAGGTAGCAATTTTTGCTACCCAGTATTTTCTCCTCGACCTGCATGGGTGGCAAAATTTACCACTGACGTAAGCTGAAGTGCATGGGCAACAAATTTTGCTGCCTCTGCACTTTCCCCCTAAACCTATAGGGGCAGTGAAATTTGCCACCCGTGCTCCTTTTTTGTTCCTCTCCTTCATGCAAGGGTGGTGAAATTCACCACCCGTGCATGCCAAGTCTATTCCTCATGCTTGGGCGATAAATTTTGCCACCCTTGCATTTTTCCTCCAAATTTCTCCAACTCTGGAGAAATTTTCTTCTTTTTCACTTTTTCTTCTCCTCCCCTTTTTCCCTCATTTTTTGACCTAGTTTCCGACCCGGCCCTATTAAGTGCCCTTCCTTGGTCATGATCACCCAATGTGCAAATTCCATAGTTTGCCTAATTTTCTCTAATTACACGATCATGATTATTATTGCAGTCCCCCTTGAAGATTCTTGTTCGTCGGCACCCACTCAACCAAGACTAGTTCCAATGTCTAAAACTTCTTTGAAGAAGTCAAAGGCCATGAAGTACCAGCACCAGAGCATTTTTTTGATCACTTCAATCACCTCTAATATTGATGACATTATAGATATAGAGATTGGCCACATGGATATGGCTGAGTTCATGACCAGAACCAAGGCAACGAATCGAAGCTCTGAAATGAAGAGGATAATCGAGAGCAACATTCATCTGGTTGCTTCTTTCCTGGTAGCAGCACATCATACAAAGTTCATCCTCTAGTGCACCCAGTTCTACAACAAAGAGACTAGATCAATCTCTGATGACAATGGCAACGTGATAATTTAGCTGGACCTCGAATTCATTGATAAAGTCTTCATGTGCACTCCTGCTACCGAAGTATTGAGAATTGACTTCATAAAAGCACAGGAGTATGACAAGGACCCGAAAGGGAAAAGAAAGTGATGAATCATAGGTGGCTTAAGGCCCCCAAAACCAACTTATGTAGGTGGCCACAGAATTTCCCAAGAAGTGATTTCATCGAAGAGGTTGGTGACTTGATTACTCTCCTCAGCAGGGTATGAGGCTTGTCGTCTTCTTCACAATTCTACGAGTGGATGTACCCCTTCATCAAGATCATCCTCCAAGGGAAGTAGGTCATCTTCTAGGGTGAGTAGATTAGAAATTCTCTTCACAAGCAACTAACCAAGGTACAAACTACTTCGAAGTTCTATATGACTTCATACTTGGTGTACATAGCTGCTTCCATGTGAACCTTTCCAGGTTTGACAACTGAAGGAGACAAGAAGACCACCCCAGTATACTCATATTACCCTCAATTGACATTGCAAGGATCAATCCACCATTTTAAGAGGGTAAATGATGCCTTCTTCACAGTACTTTTGTGCCTCTTTGACCCTCAACTTGAACAAAAAAGGGTATCTAATGAAGCCTAGACAGTCGTTAATGACTATGGTTGTATGTTCCTACAATTTTCCTCCTTCTGCTATCTTCGGGTTGGCTTTTTCCAAGGCTATCCCCATATGCTCCCCAAATTTCCTTCTGACAAGCTAGTTCTAATGGAGCTGTGTAGATAAATGGTGGTCGTACACACTAGACAGATGGAACTAAAAAAGCCAAGTTTTAGATTTCTAATTGAAATTGGCAGATACTCAATTTTGACAGCATCCAAAGCCAAGGCCATGGAGATAGAGATGTAAATGGTTACTATGAAATAGTTCAAGAGAAGAGACAAGTTTGACTATAGGGGTGTTAAGGACATGATCAAAAGAAAGACTCAGTTTCATGAGCCTATGATCGAAGACATCTGGGTAGACCTAAGGACAGCCAAAGAAATCAAGATGATGGACTACAGCAGGTTGACCCTAGAATAGATCAAATATTTGAGGCTGGTGAATATTCCCTCCAATTTGGTTGATGACAAGAACATTATCAATAGTAGGTACCTAGCCAAAAAGGTTGCTGACTCTCCTCTTCCTCTAATTTAGTGGTCTCAAAAAGAATTAACTTCTTTGAGGAAGAGATTCAAACCAATATTGGCTAACACCAATGATTAGTTAACAACCAAAGGGATCACGCTGAAAGAATTTGTTACAAGGTCGGAGGCTAAATTCCAAGCAAAAATGAGGAAGAAGGCAAAAAACAAAACCAAGAACAAAGGTGATGTTCCTTCTCCATCTAAACCTCACAAGCCTAGAATCATCTTTGTTTCCAAGAAATCAAAGGTTGCTGAGGAGCCAAAATCAATGGTTAAGGGAGTTGGAGAACAAAGCTCCCAAGAACAGGTAGCTCAGCAAATGGAAATAGATGGCATGCCCTCAAAGCAGTAAAGGACTGAGCCTCTACCTTTCCAGGAAGGGGCATGGCCACTTACAGATGTCTCTCCTTCACCACCTCTTTATCCTATCAGTGTTCCTTCTTCTGGGGCCACCTCTCCATCCAAATTCATGTTTGGCAATCCTCAAGACACTTTTGGAGATACTCTTCACTCCTCTAGATCTATTCCTAGTCTGGCATCTCCTTCCTTCAATCTAGGAGAAAGCTCTGCCTTTGATCAATCAATGGTCGATACAGTTTCACCAGTTTCTCTAACTATGACCATTGTTACCACTAGCAGTACAGATGTTACCATGGTAACACCAGCTATAAGAACCATTGCCACAATAGGTACTTCTTCTCTCCCTCCTTGGATGTTAGCTTTCATGTCTAAAAGAAAGAAGCTATCCTTCTCTATAGATGACTTCAATTTTGGCAAGTTAGTGCCAGTGAAAGTTAAGGTCCCTAAGAGACCAAGGATCCTTTCAGAATTGGTTGAGGAAAAGGGATATAAATTTTTGAAAATAGCTAAACCACCACAGGACACAACCCTTGAGGGTTTTGACATGAGCAGCTATTCTATTTTTCATGTTGAAGTTGGAAAAGTTACTCACAAAGGTGCGAAAGATGATCTACAGTCTGCAATGGACATCATAGTCAAAAAATTTGATAGAGAAAAGGAGATGAAAGACTACTATAAGGCCAAGGTAGAGCAATTAACTGTAGTAGTTAGGAAATTCACCCTTGCCCCTGAAGCAGTAACCCCAAAGGCCTTTTCCATAGATGACCCTATCATTCAAAAGGCAGAGAAAACCTATATGAAAGGGAAAGTGCTAGAGGATTACATTGAAAAGATGCACACTCAAGGAATTTCCTTACTTACAAAGGTTTCCGAGAAGATAGACAAGATGAAGAAAGTGAGGACGGATCTTGAGGACCTTGTCTCACTTATTTCTCAAGACATTAACAGTATGGAGAAATATCTTGGCAAGTGGAGGGAAATGAAAGATCTGAAGAAAAGCACCTTGATATCCATCAGTGTTATTTCTAGCAAAGATTCCTATGTTGAGATTAAGGAATCACTGATATACAGGATTCAGGTACTCAAAGAGCTGATTGAAGATCTCGAGTCTTCCAAGGATGCTAGTGAGAAAAGTGACACAGGCCTGTTGAATAAACTAGAAGAATTGCCTTGTGACCTCACCTCCAGGGATAACCAATTTCTCTCAGCAGAAGAGATGATCTAAGAATTCAAAGGTATGATTCAGAGGGATTTCAAAGAAAAAGTGTTCTCAATGACTTCTGTGGACAATATTTTAGATACTTAGTTAACTCTAGATAATCTAAGATCCAGATTAACTAGTCATGCTAAGGCAATCACAACATTGAAAGATGCTACAATCAGGGCCAGGGTCATCTTCAAGAACACCATTGCACCAGAGAGCATAGGAATTCAGGAATCTATCGCTATGTATGATGCTCATCTGAAGAAGTCTGGCGGCAAGAGCTGAACCATTTTATCCTTCTCTCTTCTTCCTCTCTTCTCATGCACTTTTGTCATGTAAAAGTGCATGCAATTTTGTAATGTGTAATTACATGTAAAAATTCTAGAAAAATATCTCAAAAGTCAAAGATGACTCATCTTTGACTAAGATATTTTTATTTTTTAATCTTTTTTATTGTGAAGGTTTCTCCCTATATATAGAGGGGACCTCTTTTGTAAAAAGTATCTCTAATAATTGAGAGCAAAAACTATGCTGAAATTGAGACACTTCTTGAGACTTTGTGCTCAACTTGTAAATCATATTTTATCGAATGAATGAGAAATAGGTTTATTTCAGACTTTGTGTTGAAGTAATCTGTGTTATTTAAGAAATAGTTCTTATGTCCTCTTTCATGATAATCTCTTATCTGTTTGATTTAATAAGCAAAGTGTGTGTGTTGATATTATTTGAGGATGTTTCTAAAAGATAGAAGAGAGACTTTGAGCTACTTTTATCTTGTTAATCCTTTTATATTTTGTAGTTTTAGGTGAAGACTTTGTGCTTCATTTCACTCTACGGTTACACTTATTTCGAATCAGTGAAGGAAATAATGCAAGACTTTGTGCTTACGTAGATTTCTTTGTTAACTTTGTTACTTACTTCAGGTATTTTTTGCTCTACGCTGGATACCATTCCTGAAAGAAGAGGAATGTTCTTAGCTAATGACTAGAATTTCTCTCTCTTGTTCCTTGTACATCACCTCTATAAAAATAGAGGTGGATGATGTTATACTACCCCGAGTATTATTTTTTTCTTACTTATAAATATACATATAGCGCATAAATAATCATAGGGAACCTCCCCTTGATGAGAGGAGAGATTTACCTCATCCAAATGTGGTAAACCCACACTTTTTGTGGCATAAATCTCTTTGTGTTGTGGTTGATATAACCTTTTTGTTATTAGTTAGTTAACGACAAAATATTCACCCAACAGTTTTTGGCAACTCCACTAGGGAAGAGCACGCAGTTTGAAGTCTCAAACTTCAAACTAAAGTAGATCCTGATCTTTTCTGATTTTTATTCCACAATCTGGCAACTCCACGTTATACCAGAGGCTAGAAATCTCAAGATGTTGTTGACCCTACTTTTGAGTTAGTGCAGCAGAGTAATTTTGAGTTGTTTCCTCCACAACCTCACCTTAGACAAACTAGGAGTCTTCCTCCTAACCCTACCAGACCACCAACACAAAGTGGACCTTTTTTTGTTACTGGCCAAGCTTTACATATCCAAGTTCCACCTAGATTAGTGATCCCACTTTGGCATAATCAAATCATAGCTCAAGGCCCCTAGGGTAATTCTTTCAATCCACTGAATTTGACTCCACCTTTGCATGAGCTTTCATGCAGTTTAAGGAAGAATTTTTCCAAATTCTTCGGTGATAGGAAGGTTCATCTTGATGAACACATTGCAGCTTTCAGCATAGCCTAAAGTGTCATAGGTGTAAAATTCGAAGACATAACGATTAGGCTGTTTGTAGAGACACTACAAGGCATTGCTATAGACTGGTTCTACCACCTACAGACTAGATCAGTGATGGATTGGGACACCCTGAAAGAAAAATTTGAAGCTAGATTCAAGTCTACAGAAGATGCACATGCCTTGCTAGCCTAGCTCACTCATATGAAGAAAGAGCCTCATGAGCCTATGAGGGATTTTATTTCTAGGTTCGACCAGTTGAGGCATAGATTTCCCATGGTCACCTAGCTGATGCCTCAGAACCTCAAATGCTTCTTCATCAATTCACAATTGCCTGAAGTAGGTTTCTTGCTGAGAAGGGCCAGACACATAGACCTTATTGCTACTCAAAACTTGGCTACTGAGGTAGAAGATGACCTTATCTTGGTAGGAAAGATAAGGAGAGACCCTAATAAAGGTAAATCCTCTTCATCTTATGAGTATTCACCTGTAGCCACCACTGACCTGATGGTACAAAAGCTAGCAAATGAAATGCTAGCTCTCAAAAAGCAAATGGTGCAAGGAATATCATTTGCTCCTGCATACAGAGATATGCCCAAGAGGACATTTTATAATTAGGTGTACCAAGGCAATGCTGCCAAGAATGAGGGACAACAAAATGGGCTTCCCCCTCCATAGAGGAACCTCATCCTTGAAATGCCTCTAAACAACTCGATAGTCAGGTATCTAGAAGCTGAAGCAAATTTCTCATTCTAGCTTGAGTTAAATCTCAAAGATGATGCTAATCTCTTCACTGAAGAAGAAGAAAAATTACCTGGTGACTCTGATATTGGCTTCCTCGATTACCAAGGCGAAGCTAGAAGTAAAAGAGAAGGGTTGGATGGATCTTATGCTATTTTTACCAGTTCTCAAAACCAGTCAGCTCCACAAGCTGACAAAGGGAAAGCAAAAGAAGAACCTTGGCCGATGGTCTCCATTGCTAAACAAGGGACTCCATTTCCTCCTCAATCAAAAGATTAGGTAACTCACATAAAAGTAAGTACCTCCAACTACCCCATACCTTCCGCCTTTGTTACCCAGACCAGTGCCACACCTACTAAAGACCCATATGATGGACTCTCTTCCTCTGTTTCAAATTCCTTTCAATTATTTGATATAATTGATCATGCCAGAAAGACTAAGATCCAAATGATAGAGATGGAGTATTTGAGAGCTAACCCTAAACAATTTCATAGGTTGGTAGAATATGTAAAAAATAAGGCCATCCCCATAAGACAAGATTCTTTAAAGGATGTTCATGATCCCCCCAAAGATAAGTCCACCCAAAATAATCTTGTTATGACTCCTCCTATTGCTCTCGAGAAAATAGAACCTTTTTATGTTTCCCTACTAATAAATGGTTACAAATTGAGCAATTGCATAATAGACTTTAGAGCCTTGGCTAATGTCATGCCTGCCAAGGTGGCAGATTCCCTTGGTATAACTCTGACCAAAACTTTTGGAAGGTGTTTTTCTATGGAAAACAAGCAATTCCCACTCTTTGGTCAGATAAAAGATGCCTAATTTGCTTTCACAAATTTTCTAAAAAAAGGATAAAAATGATAGTTTTAGTGGCTGATGTTCTAGCCTCTCATGGTATCCTGCTTGGGCAGAATTTTTGCAAAGATGTTGGAGGTGAGTTGAGCATGGACTTGTTAGAAGCAAGGATCCCAGTTCAAGGTGTTATGAAGAAATTACTTCTTGAAAAGGAGGCAAGGTATGTAGTCACCTGATCATCTGCACCAGAAGCTCAAATTTTATTTGAGTCTTCTGGCATGGGCAACTACTTCCTATCTACGGACAAAGTCCATGAGGCATCCAACAAAACTCCTATAGGTGACAACTTGGAAATGTGTTTAGCTGATGTAGTGGGAGAATTAGTACAACAAAATAAATGCATGGAAGAACCTCTTCCCCCAAATGAAGAAGTTTTCCAAGAAAAACTGGTGTCTAATGAGGTATGGATCTTAGAATTTGATGACAGCTACTCTTCTACCAGTTTAGGAGCCAAAGTTGTGTTGGTATCTCCTCAAAGAAATATTGTTTCTTTATCTTACAAGTTGTAGTTCAACAACACCAACAACACAACTGAGTACAAATCCCTGTTACTTAGATTACAAGCTACTAGAGAAAAAGGCATTAAACTACTCCATGTTAAAGGGGATGTTGAATCGGTGGTTTTCTAGGTAAGAAACCTCTATTAGACCAAGAATGAAAGATTGCGCCACTACCGCAATCTTGTCTAGGACCAAATTGAAAATTTTGATGCTTTTAATATCTCTATTGTTCCAAGAGAGTTCAATGATTGGGCATATGCATTGGTTATTTTTACTACTCCCTTGATTCTTCACCCAAATTTTAAAGGAGATAAGTACACTATTAAACTAGTCTTTCGACCAAGTGTACCTGATAATGTCGGTCATTGGCAAGTATTCAATAATGAAGATCAAATCATTGCCTTCTTGGAGCAAAAGGACAACTTTAAACAACTACATTTTGAAGGTAGCGAACTTCAAGAATGCAAAGCAACTTCTAAATCAAATGCGAACATGGGTGAGGACTTCCTGTAGCTTAAGGGGAATAAGATTCCCAAAGGCCTGGTTTCCCTAGAGAAATTGTTTGATAATCATGACAGGTTTATTAAACAACAATAAATAGATTCAAACTCCTCCTAAGATTTTAATCAAGTAAACTTGGGAACCAAGGGAGATCCTAAGATGGTAAATATCAGGAAATGCTGCACTCCTGAGGAGAGATTCAAGCTTGCTAATCTACTCTACCAATATATAGATGTCTTAGCTTATTCCTATGATGACCTGATATCACTCAGGCCTGATGACATTCGCCATAACATTCCTCTTAAGGCAAATTTTGTGCCTTACAAGCAAAAGTCTAGGCAATATAATCTAAAAATCTAAGGTACCATTCTAGCTGAGATACAAAAAATGCTTGATGCCCAAATAATTTTTCCAATCCATCATTCCACATGGATTGCCAACATAGTGCCTGTCAGAAAGAAAAATGGTGAAATTCGAATTTGTGTGGATTTCAGGAACTTGAATCAGTTATCTTTAAAAGATAACTAACCCCTCCCTATCATGGATCAAGTTCTACAAATGGTAACAGGTTCAAAAATGTTATCAATGCTAGACGGTTTCTCAGAGTACAATCAAGTTGAAGTTGAAAAAGTAGATCAACATAAGACTGCTTTCACCACACCTTGGGGCACCTTCGCCTATCGAAGAATGCCTTTTGGTCTGATAAATGTAGGTGCCACATTTCAAAGAGTGATAGACCTCACTTTCAAGGATGAGATGGGTAAGTTAGTGTAGTATACCTAGATGATTTGATGGTATTTTCAAAACATCATTCTGACCATGTTCACCATTTACAAAGGATACTAGAACACTGTCGTCAAAATGGTATTTCTCTAAATCCAAAGAAATCTGTCTTTGGGGTGACTGAAGGGAAACTTTTTGGACACATTGTGTCGTGAGAAGGTATTAAGATTGACTCAAAAAGAGTCAAGTCCATTGAGGAACTTACTCTGCCTACCAGTAAAATTGCAGTTCACTCTTTCTTTAGAAAGGTGAATTTTCTTCAAAGGTTTATCCCCAAGTTCACTGAGAACACTCGCCACATCGTCAATATGATGAAAGTTAATTCTACCTTTAGGTGGAATTCAGAGGGAAAATCAACATTCAAAGACATTAAAAGAAGTGATCGCTCGCGCACCAATCTTGGTTTGTCCAAACTACACCAAGAGCTTCAAAATATACAGTTATGCTTTTGAACATACACTCTTAGCTATTCTAGTTCAACAGAACCAAGAAGGCATAGAATCTCCTATTTCCTTCATGATTTGTCTGTTCAAAGCTCATGAGCTAAAATATTCCAACATGGAGAAGCATGCATATGCAGTGGTCAAAGTAGTCAAACACTTCAGGTTTTATATCCTAAACTCACACACTGAAGTGCTAGTGCCTGATACAATAGTGAAATCCATTTTGACTCAATAGGAGTTTGGTACGAAGAGGGGTAATTAGATTGCCAAGATTTAGGAGTTTGATCTAGACATCAAACCCACCATACTTGTGTGGGAAAAGGGTCTTTGTCAGTTGATTGCTAACAACATTCTCAATGAAGCAGAAAATGAAGAAATAGAGATCGAAGGCATCCCTACGGTCCTCTTTATTGCCACTACTAACAAGTGGTATTTTGACATTGCCCATTTTTTGACTTATGGTGAGTGTCCCGCTCATCTCTCCTTTAAGAAAAAATAGAATGTTAAACTGAAAGTTGTTAGCTATGTTTTGTGGGATAATGGTTTGTATAAAAGGAACCTAGATGGGGCATTTCTTCATTATGTCAATAAGGTACAACAAGATAAAATCTTAGAGTCTTTCCACAATTTGGCTTGTGAAGGACATTTTTTTGCACCAGTGACAGCGCACAAGATTTTGTGAGTAAGGTACTATTGACCTATGTTATTTCATGATGCCTACAAATGGGTGCATAGGTGTGAACTATGTCAATAGTTCATCAAAAAGCCTAAACTGGCTACATTGCCTCTCAAGCTAGTAATAATCAAAGAGCCTTTTCAATAGTGGGGTATTGACTTCATTGGCACAGTCAACCCATCTTCAAGTGCCGAACATGATTATGTCCTCATGAAAACTGGTTACTTTACCAAGTGGGTGGAGGCCATCCCAACCAAGCATGCCACATCTGAAGTAGTGTGCAATTTTCCCAAGAAAAATATCATTTCCCAGTTCAGGGTCCCACTCAAAATTGTAATAGATAATGTAGCCTATTTTTTTGTATAAAATTACTCAATTATGTTTTTATTATGGGTTTACCCTATCCCACACTTTAGATTATTTCTCATAGGGAAATGGCCAAGCAGAATCGAGCAATAAGAACCTGGTCACTATTATCAAGAAATTGGTAGATGATAATCAGAGAACATGGCATAAAGCACTATTTGATGCTTTATGGGTAGATAGGATTACACCCAAGAGGGCCATAGGCATGTCACCTTTCCAACTTTTGTATGGCTTAAATGTAGAGATACCCATCACTCTAGAACTGTCAGTATTCAAGTTAACCAAAGCAATCAAAGATTCAACCTTCAAAAGTTTGATCGACAAAAAAATCATGTGTCTGATCGAACTGAATGAGCAACGAACCATGGTGGTGGATCAAATTACGGTGCATCTGAACTAGGTGAAAAAAAATTTTGATAAAAGGGCTAAGGTCCATGATTTTCAAATCAGAGATCAAGTCTTGTTATGGGACAAGAGGAGAGAACCAAAGGGAATGCATGGCAAATTTAACTCCTTATGGAGAGATCCATTCGCTATTTGACAGCTCTGCAAAGAAAATAGGTTTTTGTTGGAGTATCAAGATGGAACGCCATTTGCACTACCCCATAGTGGGCCACATCTGAAGCTATTCAGTCTTTGAAGCTTAGATGGATTCACTTATATATATATATATATATATATATATATATATATATATAGTTTTTATGTTTTGTCTTTTTTTCTTTCATTTTTAGCTTGACTTTATAGCCTAATGGCTTGGATGAAGGCACTTAGAGACTAGTTTCTACTTCTATTGATCATTTCGATTAACAAAAGTTCTCCAACAAGGGCCAGCTGTTGTTTCCAAAATTAGCTCAGCTCATTTTTGGAACAACCCCCTGTGAAACTTGTCCGTTTCACCCTTTGTCTCTTTAAGTCCATTTTTGAGATGAGTTTTTTTCATTCTTGTCTTGGCCCAACTGCACCATTCAAAATTCGTAACATATTTTCATTACATTTTCCCCAAAATGTGAAAGTTGTTACAGTCTCGATACGACTTAGGGACCAAGATTTGGCTTTTTTAGTGTTACTATTTTTTCTTCTATTTTCATGCACGGGTGACATTTTTTGCCGCCCCAAAATTTTTCTTCCAACATGCAGGAGCTGTAAAATTTGCTACCCCTACATCTGGACAAGCACGAGCAGCAAATTTTTCCACCCCTACATATTTCATCCTTGACATGCAACAGTGGCAATTTTTGTTGCCCCTACATGTCCTTCCCTTTTTTCAGTGCAAGGGCGATGAATTTTGTCGTCCCTACACTGCCTCATTTTCCACACGTGACATTTATTGCCACATGTGTTTAGTTGTTGGGGTCAATTTTCACCCCATTTAATCTAATTTTAACCTCACTTTGCTTCATTCCTCCTCTCCTCCTCCTACCCTCTGCCTCTAGATAATCTAGTGAATGCGTAAAAGTGCATTTTGATGGATTTGAGCTCGTAGCGCGCGTATTTTCCCGGATAAGTTTTATATTTGGCATTTATTTCTTTTTCAATTTTCTCTTTAAAATTTGCTTTCATTCTTATTTTTTTCCTTAGTTCTTCCCTTCCCCATCAGCGTCCTCTCTTTCTCCCTTGTGCATGGGTGGCAATTTTTGCCACCCTAGCCATGCCCTATCCTCATGACCTACATGGGCGGTGAATTTCACCATCGATGCAAGTCAAGATGCACAGGTGGTGAATTTTATTGCCCATGTAATTTCATCTAAGACATGCACATGTGGAAAAATTTTCCACTCGTGCCTCTTGTTTGTCCCCTTGCATGTGCAGGTGGTGATTTTCACTACCTGTATCTTTTTTCTTCGACCTGCATGGGTGGTGAAATTCATCACCAACGTAGGCCAAAGTGCATGGGTGATGAATTTTGCCACCCCTACACTTTCCCCCTAAACTTGCATAGGTGGCAAAATTTGCCACCCGTGCTCCTTTTTTGTTCCTCTCCTTCATGCAAGGGCAGCAAAAGTCACCGCCCATGCATGCCAAGTCTATTCCTCATGCTTGGGTGGCAAATTTTGTTGTCCTTGCATTTTTATTCCAAATTTCTCTAACTCTAGAAAAATTTTATTCTTTTTTAGTTTTTCTTCTCCTCCCCTTTTTCCCTCATTTTTTGACCCTATTTCTGACCCAGCCTTGTTAAGTTCCCTTCTTTGGTCATGATCACCCAATGTGCAAATTCTCCAATTTGCCCAGTTTTCCCTAATTGCACGATCATGATTATTATTGTAGTCCCCCTTGAACATTCTTGTTCGTTGACATGCGCTCAATTGAGACCAATTCTAATGTCTAAAACTTCTCTGAAGAAGTCAAAGGCCATGAAGTACTAGTACCAGGGCATTTTTTTGATCACTTTGATCACCTCTAATATTGACGACATTAGAGATACAAAGATTAGCCACGTGGATATGGCCGAGTTCATGACTAGAACCAAGGCAATGAACCCAAGCTTTGAAATGAAGAGGATAATTGAGAGTAACATTCATCTAGTTGCTTCTTTCCTGGTAACAGCACATCATATGGAGTTCATCCTCCAGTACACCCAGTTCTATAATAATTAGACCCGATTAGTCTTTGATGATAGTGGCAATGTGATAATTTAGCTAGACCCTAAATTCATTAATAAATTCTTCATGTGCACTCTTACTACCAAAGTACTGAGAATTGACTTTGTAGAAGCATAGGAGTATGACAAAGACCCCAAAAGGGCAAAGAAAGTGATGAATCACAGGTGGCTAAGGCCCCCAAAACCAACTTGTCCAGGTGGCTGCAAAAATTTTCAAGGAGTGATTTCATCGAAGAGGTTAGTGACTTGATTATTCTTCTTAGTAGGGTACAAGGCCTACCATCTTCTTCACAATTCCATGAGTGGATGTACCCCTTCATCAAGATCATTCTCCAAGGGAAGCAGGTCATCTTCTGGAGTGAGTAAATTAGCAACGCTCTTCATAAGTAACTGACCAAGGTACAAACTACTTCAAAGTTCTATATGACTTCATACTTGGTGTACATAGTTGCTTCCATGCGAACCTTTCTAGGTTTGACAACTGAAGGAGATAGGAAGACCACCCCAGTCTACTCATATTACCCTCATGACATTGCAAGGATCAATCCACCATTTTAGGAGGGTAAATGATGCCTTCCTCACAGTATTTTTGTGCCTCTTTGACCCTCAACTCAAATAAAAAAGGGTATATGATGAAGCTTGGATGGTTATCAATTACTATGGCTGTATGTTCCTACAATTTTCCTCCCTCTACTATCTTTGGGTTGGCTTTTTCCAAGGCTATCCCCATATGCTCCCCAGATTTCTTTCTGATAAGCTAGTTCTAATGAAGCTGTGTAGACAAATGGTGGTCGTACACACTAGACAGATGGAACTAAAAAACCCAAGTTTCAGGTTTCTAATTAAAATTGGTAGATACTCAATTTTGACAATAGCCAAAGCCAAGGCCATGGAGACAGAGATGCAATTAGTTACTATGAAATAATTCAAGAGAAGAGACAAGTTTGACTATAGGGGTGTCAAGGACATGATCAGAAGAAAGACTCACTTTCATGAGCCTATGATTGAAGACATCTGGGTAGACCTAAGGATAGCTGAAGAAATCAAGAGGATAGACTATAGCAAGCTGACCTTGAAATAGATCAAATATTTGGGGCTGGCAGATATTCCCTCCAATTTGGTCGATGATAAGAACATTATCAATAGTAAATACCTAGCTGAAAAGGTTGTTGACTCTCCTCTTCCTCTAATTTAGTGGTCTCAAAAAGAATTAACTTCTTTGAGAAAGAGATTCAAACCACTATTGGCTAAGACCAATGATTGATTAACAGCCAAAGGGATCATGTTGAAAGAGTTTGTTACAGGGTCGGGGGCTAAATTCCAAGCAAAAATGAGGAAGAAGGTAGAAAATAGAACCAAGAACAAAGGTGAAGTCCCTTCTCCATCTAGGCCTCACAAGCCTATAATCATCTTTATTTACAAGAAATCAAAGGTTGTTGAGGAGCCAAAATCAATAGTTAAGGGAGTTAGAGAACAAAGCTCCCAATAATAGGTAGCTTAGCAAATGGAAACAAATGATAGGCCCTCAGAGCAGCAAAGGACTGAGCCTCTACCTTCCTAAGAAGGGGCATGGCCACTTACAGATTTCTCTCCTTCACAACCTCTTTTTTATATCAATGTTCCTTTTTTTGGGGCTGCCTCTCCTTCTAAATTCATGTTTGGTGATCCTCAATATGCTTCTGGAGATACTCTTCTCTCCTCTGGATCTATTCCTAGTCTGGCATCTCCTTACTTCAATCTAAGAGAAAGCTCTACCCTTGATCAATCAATGGCTGGTATAATTTCACCAGTTACTCTAATTGTGACCACTGTTACCACTAGTAGTGTAGACGTTACCATGGTAACACCAGCTGTAGGAACCATTGCCACAATAGGTACTTATTCTATCCCTCCTTGGATGTCAGCTTTCATGCCCAAAAGAAAGAAGCTAGCCATCTTTGTAAATGACTTTGATTTTGGCAAGTTAGTGTCAGTGAAAGCTGAGGCCCCTAAGAGACCAAGGATCCTTTCAAAATTGGTTGAGGTAAAGGGACATAAATTTTTGTAAATAGCTAAACCACCACAGGATGCAACCCTTGAGGGTTTTGACATGAGCAGCGATTCCATTTCTCATGTTGAACTTGGAAAAGTTACTCACGAAGGTGTGAAAAGTGATCTACAGTCTGCAATGGACATCATGGTCCAGAAATTTGACAGAGAAAAGGAGATGAAATATTACTATAAGGCCAAGGCAGAGCAATTAACTGTAGTAGTCAAATAATTCACCCTTGCCCCTGAAGCAGCAACCCTAGAGGCCTTTTCCATAGAGGACCCTATCATTCAAAAGGTAGAGAAAACCTATATGAAAGGGAAAGTGCTAGAGGATTACATTGAAAAGATGCACACTTAGGGAATTTACTTACAGAGGTTGTCGAGAAGATAGACAAGATGAAGAAAGTGAGGATGGATCTAGAGGACCTTGTCTCACTTAGTTCTTAGGACATTAACAGTACAGAGAAATATCTTGGCAAGTGGAGGGAAATGAAAGATCTGAAGAAAAACACCTTGATATCCATCAATGTTATTTCTAGCAAAGATTCCTATGTTGATATTAAGGAATCACTGATATACAAGATTTAGGTACTCAAAGAGCTGATTAAAGATCTCGAGTCTTCCAAGGATGCTAGCGAGAAAAATGACACAGGCCTGTTGAATAGACTGGAAGAACTATCTTGTGACCTCACCTCCAGGGATAACCAATTTCTCTCAGTAGAAGAGATGATCCAAGAATTCAAAGGTATGATTCCGAGGGATTTCAAAGAAAAAGTGTTCTCAATGACTTCTGTGGACAATATTTTAGATACTTAGTTAACTCTGGATAATCTAAGATCCAAGTTAACTAGTCATGCTAAGGCAATCACAACATTGAAGGATGTTATAATTAGGGCTAGGGTCATCTTCAGGAACACCATTGCACTAGACATCATAGGAATTTAGGCATCTATCACTATGTACGATGCTCATCTGAAGAAGTATGGCAGCAAGAGCTGAACCATTTTTCCCTTCTCTCTTCTTCCTCTCTTCTCATGCATTTTTGTCATGTAAAAGTGCATGAAATTTTGTAATGTGTAATTACATGTAAAAAATCTAGAAAAATATCTCAAAATTCAAAGATGACTCATCTTTGACTAAGATATTTTTATATTTTAATCTTTTTTATTTTGAAGGTTTCTCCCTATATATAGAGGGGACCTCTTTTGTAAAAAGTGTCTCTGATAATTGAGAGCAAAAAATATGATGAAATTGAGACACTTCTTGAGACTTTGTGCTCAACTTGTAAATCATATTTTATCAAATGAATGAGAAATAGGTTTATTTCAGACTTTGTGTTGAAGTAATCTGTGTTATTTAGGAAATAGTTCTTATGTCCTCTTTCCTGATAATCTCTTATCTATTTTATTTAATAAGCAAAGTGTGTGTGTTGATATTATCTGAGGATGTTTCTAAAAGATATAAGAGAGACTTTGAGCTACTTTTATCTTGCTGATCCTTTTATCTTTTGTAGTTTTAGGCGAAGACTTTGTGCTTCGTTTCACTCTACGGTTATGCTTATTTCAAATCGGTGAAGGAGACAACGCAAGACTTTGTGCTTACGTAGGTTTCTTTGTTAACTTTGTTACTTACTTTAGGTGATTTTCTACTCTATGCTAGATACCATTCCTGAAAGAAGAGGAATGTTCTTAGCTAACGACCAAGATTTCTCTCTCTTGTTCCTTGTACATCACCTCTGAAAAAAGAGAGGTGGATGCTATTATACTACCCTGAGTATTATTTTTTGCTTATATATATATCCATATAGCACATGAATATTCATAGGGAACCTCCCTTTGATGAGAGGAAAGATTTACCTCATCCTGATGTGGTAAACCCACACTTTTTGTGGCATAAATCTCCTTGTGTTGTGATTGATATACCCATTTTGTCATCAGTTAGTTGACGAAAAAATATTCACCCAACATTTTGAACTCTCTGTAAAGTTTGGAAGTTTTGAACATGATTGGTGATCATTTAAAGGAATATTTATAAGATGTTATGTTAATTTTATCAATGGATACCTTCTAAACAAATTTGTGACACTTTGAGACAATTTCCCAAAACTGCCAAAATAGAGGTCCAGGCCCTTTTTTGGGTGTCTTCATATAAATTTATATTGAGTCTCAAGATCTCTAGATATACTCATATTAAATATTATATATATTCCTATCCAATTTAAAAATAAGAGAGTTTTTTGAATCAAATAATTTTTTTTTCCTAAGCTCTAAATTTGCTTTCTAGGACACTGAAATTATTCAATGTTATCTACAGCCAATAGAGCACTTGTTAAGCATTGGAAGCATAAGGAATGTTTTGACGTGTTATGAGGTTTTGAAATGGTTAAGGTGAATCATACATTCCACCATTAGTTCATGAGACATCAAGTATACACAATACTTTATAATCCTAATGTGAGACCAAGAAATAGCTACCTACAACCAATACACATAGTTGTAGGAACTAGGAAGGTACTTTGAGTAACCAAAGTAAGTTCAAGGTCTTGTTGATGCCCTTATTGTTTTTTTCAAGGATATGTGAGTCTATAATTTTTTTTATAAGTTTAAAAATCAAATAAAATAAATGTGAGGTTAAGTTACATCATAAACTTACCACATGCACCTACAACCAAGCCTAAAATGGGAAGACACAGTCTTGTACGTCACAAAGAAAGAAGGAAGGCCTAAAAGCATGTTTTGAGGAAGTTTAGGCATGATACATGGTTGTATTGGTGAAATAAGTATATTATATCTATTTTGATCATTTCAAGACCTTACTTTCCTATAGGGTAAAGAAACAATCCGTACAGTCAACTATGTTGACTATCTCAGGCCTGTGACCAAAAGAGACCTTGTTCACTAGGGTTGAAACTTAACTTTGATACCATAATGAGAATATTTATAAATTTTAAGGGTAATATTCATGATTATAAATGTCACCAAAGTAATGGTACTTTGTGTTTGACTTCCCAAGCATACCCTCAGTCCATACAAAGGGAGATATAGGCACATATAGTAGATTTTCTTAGTCAACAAGATAAATAGTGAAGTAAAATTGGTACATTAGTAGTGTTTTATCCAACTAAATGGTGAATTAATAGATAAAAAAGTGAAATATACTATAAATATTCAATATTTATCTTCAAACATCATGATAAACTCAAAGACATCTCATAAACATCTACAATAGTCAAGAGACAGAGTTGTCTCAGTCAGGGTAGAGAGGGAGCTGAGTTGGTGAACCTAGAGTGTGTGTAATGGGTATAGATAGGTTGTAGTGATGAAAAAAATTGTGATCACATTTTTCAAAGTCATGATCACCTTAATTATCTACAAAAAATGATAAAACAAACCTATAGGACCCTAAAAGGACTCTCACAGAGTCAGTTATGATTGTCTTAGATAATGAGCATAGAGTTAGCATTCTTAGAATGAATAGAACATGGAATTAGAAAAAATTGACACAATCCACTGCTATATCACCATGAGAGATATTAGGAAGGATTTATAAGCATGTTTTTAGGATTCAAAGACTACAAAATGCATAACACACATGGGTCATTCTTGAGAGGGAAAAACAAGACATAGCTTTGTGAGTTCAAGAAAATAGAGGATTGTGTGAGAGATTTTAAAATCAAATGGATATCAAAATAATATTAATCATGATAAATTTCACCTTACAACACTCTCACCAACAGAAACTAAGCATAAGGGAGGAAACTTACAAGTGCATACATAGTCTACTCTAGGATTTCTGCACTTTCATACTTCTCTAAAAGTTTATTTAGAATTTGGAAGGCTTAGAAGGTCATATGACATATTTATGAATTAAATGTTTGTATAAGTCATCATTTTAACTTGTAAAACCCTCTCCAATACTTGGTTTTGATGATAAAATAGGGTAAGTGCCCCTTGTTTTGTCTCAGACATGGGGCACTTTCCCCATACAAGAACCCTATAATTCTAAAAGAGGGTGGTAAAAGATGAACTAGAAGCTTGGAGGACCTTGTATGAATATTTTAAGAGTTTTCATACACCTAGACCAACATGGAAAACCAATCATGAATTGGTGAAACCAAACAAGGTGGTTTAGACACCTAGGGTTGTAGTTAGACCTATTGAGGCAAAGGTATGCCTTGAGTTCAAACAAGGGGTCACTTTAATTTTTTGATCTACGGGGATTCCCAATATATTTTAAAATTTTTATGGGATAATATAAAAAAAAATTCAAGAATATAAACTTTTAGAGGAAGCCATGAGGAACCATTTTGGGGCTTAACCAGCTCAGACCTAGTAGGCAAGGTCTAGACCTAGTGGCCAAATGAGGAGCCAATCACATTTATGGAATGATCTATGATATTATACATGATTTAGCATGTTATTTGGGTATATACATAGGTTTATAAGATTTTATAATGCAAATAAAACTAAGGAAAGCCATTTTGGCTCAGAAAATAATTCAGGCATGCAGGAAAGGAGGAAAAGAGCTTGATAAAGGATGTTTAAATGCTCATATATTTTTGGTGGATATGAATGTATGATCAAGGTTTTCATATATGTTAATATGGTCCTTTAATATCACTCTTGTGATATTTTTTTTCCAATCCAATGTCCCAATTTTATGAACAATGTTTAAGAGGTTAGACTGCTCTAAAACCCTTGTTAAACCATTATAGAGACCCAGTTGGGAAGATGAGGCTGGATATGCACTATAATAAAATACTTTATCCAAAATATATATTTTATGTTGAATAAGAATCTTTAAGGCTCCATCTCATGCCAACTAGTTGTATGGACTTCTATGGATGGGGTGTAAAGCAATCTTGTTTTGACCATTTTTTGTGTTTTTCATGTTCTAGAAGGATTCAAGTGATGAAACAAACTTTGGGTGAAATATTAGGAATTAATATAAATCCTAATATTTATTTAATTCCCTTAATAAACTTCTAAGTACCTTAACTATGTGTTTCAACTCAGCGAGTCAAATTTTTCATATTGGACAAGCTAGTGAAGAAGATGGAAAACTTCAAGAGAGTTAATTTTAAGGTATGCCTAAAACTTATAGGGATATGGAGGGGCCTTGACACATGTAATACACTAAATTTTATCTATTTTCATGGATAATTGGAGCCAAATTAGGAGCCAAGTGTGTGGGGTGCATAGAAGAGTAGTTTTTTAGATAACAAAGGATGATTGCTTCCTTCTAGGAGTTTTCAGATGACCAAGCATACAACCAATTCATGGAGAGGCATTTATGGTTTCATTACCCTTAATTAAAATAATTTTTATTTATCCTCATTATTTATAATATGTTTAAATAGCTCCAATCATGAAGGTAGTTTTTATGAGCAAGTTGAGGAGTTTTCTTGCCACTTTTCATGAAGTATATGCCTTATATGGACACTTGGACTTATATAATTTGCATGGTTCATTACATATCATTCTCAAATGCATAATTAATTAATTTTATCATCTTTATAAGTGTCCTTTTGACCCTTTGACTTCTCTTCTTCTCTCTCTCTCTCAAGTTCTATAAGAACTAGCCATTTTAGCATTGTATAAGATGCTCCACCTAAGTATGGCAAAGCCCTAATCATTTTTATACCTTTGATCAATAAAATGAATAATTTTTACCTCTTTCATGACTTTTAATAGTGTGTTTTACCTTAATGTTTAATTTTCTTAGTGAAGATTATGGATTCCTTAGCAAGTTGTCACATTCCCTCACCTATTTGCAGCTTCTTCTTGTAGGGCATGTGAAGTGTTCCAAGAGACATTCATGGTTTAATTTAGTTAAAATATTCATTATTTCCCTCATAAGACTTTTATCTAGTCCTCCTAGCCTAAGACATTCTTTCATAACCTCATAATGTAATATTGATGCAAGAAGATATAAATTAGAAAAGTGTATATTTTGGTTAGTTTCTTGGTTTCGAGTGTAGTATACATACGGTTGGAAGTCATCAGTCAATTTGGTGTATCAATTCCCTTAGATTAGTTTTTTTTTCAATTATATTTCTCCCTTTTCAAACCCCCCCCCCCAAGTTTAGTTATAGGTTCAATCCTACGTGGTACATCAAGGGAGCTAGCCCTATCTAGAAACTTACCCACAAGCCTAGATGTGATTCCATTGTGCAAATTGGATGAGGAGAGATTTTCATCTCCTTAAAAGGCAAAAATCCAAGTGACAATAGTACTTAGAGACCTTTGGGAAGGAGTGGCACATCCCAAAAGAACTCCCTCGACAACTTGTGGGAATTGTAACCTTTGTCATGATGCAACACTTATGTGGTGCATCTAGTGCTCATAGACGGAAATTTGTTAGGGTGCCTCTAGTTATATTATTTGTTCTCAGCCAAATACTTCCTATCATTACTAAGTATAATCCCCAACATGTAACACATTGAGATCTAGGCCAAGGCCATGGATCATGATAGAAGAATAATGAGGTACCAATTTGTGTTCCCTAGATCTAAGGCCACTAGGGATGAGGAGGATGATAGTGATAGGCTTGACATCCATCCCCTCTAAATGGTAATAATAAATGGAAGGATTTTCAACCTTTACTATGAGATGAAGTTGCATAAGAAGGGTAGAGATCTTGGTAAGGATGATGATTTCCCCCTCCTAGTTAGCGATGAATGGAAAGATGCATTGAAGTTGTAAGTGAATTCACTCCAAAAGAAGAGGGGTTAAAATTTAGAAGAGATCATAGAGTACATAAAATTTAAAATAGCCTTTGAAGAATAAATTATGCCCCTTTCCCCAAAGAAATGTGTGACATTCATGAAAGAGGGTGCTTCTTCCATCAAGAAGATAAATAAAAATACCAAGGGAACTATAGCATTCCCTACAAAAACCCTTGAAGATATGAAAAGAGAGGCAACCCTCATGCCCATAATAGAGGAGACTAAAAAATATAGAGTAGGGACATATATTTTTTAAGTATGGGAAGGTAAATAAGAGTTCAACACTGAGAATTTTCAAGAAGCCCTACAAAGCAGTGTGACTACTGCACTATAAGTAATAGAAAAAATGGTGAGTGTAACATCTAGTGCCAGCTCATTAATGAGACTATAATGGAAATAGGCATCGACACCTAGGGATGAGGCCTCCCTAATATTCCCTCAAACTATCAAGGAGAAAATAGTGGCCTAGAGGAAGATGGGACTAAATGATGAATATATCAATTAGGCTTTGGCATTTGAAGAGAAGTGAAAGATTGATCGATAATAGAACAAGTCCAAATTGGAGAAAAGGGCCCCAAAAATCCCTCAAGCATAGGAACAATAGTATAAGTGGTCAAACAAGTGCCAAGTGACCCCACCGAACAAGTATAAGAATATGTATAAGAAGCATGCTCAAGTATTAAAGGGTTATTTAAATAAAAAGAAGGTGATATTGGTGTCACAAAGTAATAAATAGAGATAGTCGAGGAGAACTAACAACAACAAGGTGACACTAGCACTGAAGGGATAACCTTGGAGGTAAGTATTGAAAAGCCATAGGATGAAGAAGTAGATAAGGGGCATAAATTTGATGAATCAACCCCCAAAGACCAAATAAGTGAATACTTAGAGGAGCATGCCAAATAGAGTGGTGGTGCTAGTAAAGAGGAATAAATACACATAGAGAAGGATATCATTGAGAAGGATGATAGATAACTGAAGATAAGGGAGATAACATAGAATAATTATGGGGATGAATATCTATACATGTATGAAATTATGCCCCCCAAGTTACCACGATAAAGATGCACAAATAACTCTCATTTACACTGGTTTAATTTATGGATGAGCCCTGATTTGAGGCACCAAAAGTGGCTACTTTGAGCCTAGAAGATCTTGAGGAAGGGTAGGAATCCTTTTTTATTAACCCATGCACCATGAACCTAGTCCAATATGGGAATGAATTAAAAAGGATGGCTATAGAAGTAACATGCCATGACATCACCAATGATGGTAAGGTGAGGAAATATAAAAATATCCTCAAGGAATCCAAGGAGGAGGTGCAAGCCAACAGGTTCAAGTTTTGGCATCTTTGTGAGTGTGTAGAGGTGGCTGAACCATCTTTTTTGGTTGGTGTCAACACTTTAGACCTTTCAGAGGTAAAACATATTTGTGTATTGGTAGAGAAAATTCTCCCAAGACTATAGCCCAAGTTAGTGAAAGAAGAAGAAGAAGAAGAGGAAGGCCCCAGTGTCATACTAAATAAGGAGCTTTTAGACAAGATCCAAGACATAGAATATATCTTCATTAGGTTAAAGGAGGGTACATAAATAACAAATTCTATTTTCTTAAACTTCTCTAACCAAGCTTTAGTAAATATGCATGCCTAAATCAAGTGAAGGATGAGAAGGAGAAGATGATGGCTCAAGTATACTCTACAATTAGGGTAGAATGGTCACAAATCATGGGCAGTGTGAACATGCTAAGTAATTAGATCAAGGACTAGGAGTGGACCTTGTAATAAATCTTTTATGCTCTATAGACTAAGGCCTATGAGCAAGGCAAGATCTTAGAAAAACATGTGTCAAAGGCAAAAGCCAATTTAGAATCCTTCCATAAAGAGATGTATAAGACAAATGTACTTATGCTCACTATTACAGCCTCTAAGATTGATAACACTGCATAAAATATTATTCTATCCATAAAGGGATTTGAGGACTTCAACACCAAACTCCAAGAGAATGCATTTTAGTTATGTACTCCCAAGATTTTGATGGCTTAGTCAAAGGGAAGACTAGAGTTTTTGTATGGGGTAATGTTGGGCCCCTAACCCATTAGTAGAGGATTCATTTAAACTTTACATCCACCTTAGTGTGAGAAGATATTTTTAGCAAAATGGTTATATTAAGGTTTTTTTGTAGCCAACAGGAGGTTGCAGTTAAAATATTGCACCAACTGATAAAAATATAACCATCTCCCATATTTTCAAGGAACTAATGAAGATTTGAAGATATGTGGTAAGTGTAGAATAGATTTTATAGATTCATGAAGCCAACAATTATGATGATATAATTCCAACTCAACACTCAACGTATAACTTCTACCCTGGCAAAGATGTTCTTGAAGGCTTATATAATAAACTCAAGCCATAGGAGCAAAAGGAGAGTGAATAATGGTAGTGAAGCTTTGGTGGAATGAATTCAATACCATTTTCTTTAAACCTCACTTTAGTGGCCATTAAGGTTTAGATATTTAATGGAGGCCACTCTCACTCTAATTGTATATGCCCAAGCTCATTTGTGAGCCTCTAGGTTGTTAGAATTATGATATGAATATACACTCTACTATGGAATTTGAACAGTAAAAAATGACATTGCATTAAATGTACTGTCTATTTTTCATGTCTTATTGTATTATTAATGTGATGCAAAGAATTGTGGTGTCATAGTTTTAATTCAATTATGTAAATTGATGTTCATGCACTTTACTAGTTTATACGTTTTACTAGTTTCACTAATTTAATGGAGTCATTGTATTTTTTTTACATCATCATCATATTTCATGGAGGATGAGTAGATATTTACACCAATAACCTAATCCTTCTTTAAATTGCATTTGTTTAGTATGAGTAAAAATAGTCTCGTGACCCTTTGATCATTTGTAAGACCCCAAGATCAATCTAATAAAGGCATGCACCTATGGATCTACCTTAAATTTTAATTGAATTACTTAAGTCCCCTTAGTGAAGCCTCACACCATATCACAGCTAGCCCAATAAGGGACACAATTCCTTCTTAGTTGTGCTTTAAGTGAGCACATAAGGCATGTGCCCTATGTAGATTGATGTCAATGTAGTCGAGCATTTAAATGTTTAGCACAAAGGGAGTATACCATGATCCCACTTAGTTGTAGTAAACTGAGACCCTAGACATTTTCACAATAATATATAATGAAGCATGCTAATACAATAAGAAATATCTTGCATAAATAGGCAAGGCAAAATACAAAACTAGCCTAACTGGCCAATGTGGGATAAATCCTCACATAGGAAAAACTCATTAAAATACAAAATAGTTATATAATACACTACCAAACTTAATAAATGCATGAAATACATACTCTAATAGGGTTGAGAAATTTCCAAAATGTTTATCTGGTTGAGTAACAACTGATACAATCATAGGTTTCAACTACTCTCTTTATTTGATTCAAAATTTGTCTAATTTTTTAGGCTTGTTGAAACCACACTTTTAGTATCCTCTATGAAAAGATAAGACAATTAAAATATACTGAGCAGGACATCATATCATAACAAAATGCGAAAGACATTTTAGTTCAAAGAAATAGAAATCATGGTTTGTTGTAACTATATCATTAGGCATCAATTTTATCTATTTCAGAACATAAATAACTCAATGAGAAAGATTCAAATAAAAAATGTGAACATATAATTCAAAATTTATTTCAAATAAATCAAATGCAAAACCCTGTAGCTATTGCACATAATGACTTAATGAAAGATTCAAATAAATAGAATGAAAAAATTTAGAATCAATCAAATTAGCTACTACACAATCTAATTGTATGTTAAATTTCAAAAGGAACATTTAAATGACTTTTTGGCATATATTACTTCTATCAAATCAATATCCTCTGGTAGACAATCATGAAAAAATAAAGGAAAATGATAGTTACAATCCTAACACAATATTGATAGATTTTGAATGCAAAAATAGTCAACCCCCTACAATGATAAGTATTGTTGCTTATATAGGCAAGGCAATCAAACCCATTACATTGATGCACAAACAAAATTTAATAGCCTACTTGTAAAAATTAAATGTAGTAACTGATTATAGATAAATTTCTTGAGATAACACATTAAGGAAGGATAAAAACAAGACATAGCACAACTCCCAAATTCTAAGAACTTTCAGGATGAAAGTGGATGCAATATCCAATGCATTTTAAGCTCCAATGACCCAACATTTATTGACTTTTAGTTATTTTCAAAAAATGATCAATGGCCCAAATATAAAAATCCATGTCTCATTTTAAGATGATCCCTATAATGGAATAACTCATTCATATTCAATTTTTCCCATTCCCAACTAAATGTCCTTATCTCCATGATAACAAAGCTTATATTAAATATTTCCTTTTTAAGGTAAATGTTGTAACCAAGAATATCAATATTGGAATAATAGGTTATTCCAATCTATAAATAAGTACATATCCTTATTTTGATGAAGTTATCAATGTCTTTGAATAGTGAAGTAAACTTATGTTGTGCACACTCTCCTTGATCTTGTTTATCTCCGTCCATCCAATTTCAACACTGTCTTGGTTGATTCTACTTACATGTTCATTTCCATTTCTTGATATTGGCCAATGATGTCCATCATATTTCATTTTAATACTTTTTTAGAATTTCTATGATCTGACTATGACTATTTGGTTCTTTTTCCTTTTGTGATTAGTTCATGAGACTCTCAAGCACATTTTAGCTTTGCTCCATTTTCATTCTTTTCATAACAACTTATAATTAAAGTTAGGATGAAACTATCATTTACCCATCTCCCTAGTCTCTCCTTAGCATCCAAATTTTACATGCATTTCATGGTTATATGGTTTCATGTTTGTGACACCTATCACAATAATAGGAAACTAGGAGCTTGGGCCTTATAATGTTGGTGTTGTATACTCTATAGAGTGTGAATCCATGAGATTGTTGCACTTGGCATGACTTATGGATTTT
The DNA here is from genome assembly GCA_037957365.1 of Torreya grandis. NCBI lineage: Eukaryota > Viridiplantae > Streptophyta > Pinopsida > Cupressales > Taxaceae > Torreya > Torreya grandis. The sequence continues at coordinate 5,245,770 of JARHVA010000159.1, read as the reverse complement.
ATGGATCTTGGATACTTTTAATTTTACTATTATGTTGAGCTTTGTAATCCTTATCTTCTTTAAAAATTCCTCTATATTTTGTCTCTCATGATGGTGCCAAGTGGCATCATCGTGGAGCTTAGGGCCTTTTTAGACTCATTGTTGGCTTTATTTCATCTGTAGATCAACTCCCTAATATCATTCCATGTGGCATGATCTTAGGACTTATAGAAATCTTTCAACTATTGAATGTGTGCTCACCCTTCCAAACTTTGACTCCCTAAGATGTAACCATGTGTCTTAATTTCATAAATTTGGAGTCAGAACAAATTTGAACTATGCATTTTTGTTCTCCAAATCCTCTAGATCATGACACATGCAATGATATCGAGACTCATATGTCTTCTACACTTATCCATTTTTACAATAATTGATTATCTCTAATTGAATGGTATAATGACACATGGCATGATCTCAAGACTTCTCTTCTTTTGACAATTAGCCAATTTTAAAATTCACCTTATTTTCATTTTTAAGTGAGCTTTAAACCATAGATGATGCCACATGATACCTTTATGTTGAATATTTCATAGAGGCATGTGTTTTTTAATTGAACTTATGATTCCTTAGTTCCCAAAATGATGTTATGTGTCATCATTATGAACCTTTCGGACTCAAAGCTTCAATGGACTATCATCAACATTATACTTACCTACTCTCTAATTTGTGCCACATGGTGTGATCTCAAAGCTTCTATGGACCTCTAATTTACTCAGATTAATCAATATATCAACATGTGGATGGCTCACAAAAGCTTAGAAACTCACATAACTTTAAACTATTGAATGCCTCCATCTCTAGTCTTGGTACCCAGGATGCAACCACATGTTGCAATCTTAAAAGCTCAAAGTTCAAAATACTTAACTTTTTTTGAATGAACTACTTCTTGTGGAATCCAAATGCCCAATATTTTAACATCTAGTAAAGATTGATAGCTTCTAAGGCTTCAAAATATATCTACAAATAAAGACAAGGATAAAAGAAAATAATCAAGCAAAACATTAATAAGTTAGACAAAGATTTAATCCCAATAAATAAATAAAATAAAACATGATTTTACATATATCAAACACAGTTTTTGACTAAAATCAAGGCAAATTCACATATTTTGAACCACCAAGGGACATAATTTACCTTGAAAGAAATAGACAAAGTTATCTCAAAAGAATATTTAGCCAAATTGGCATGGAACAAATCATTTTAAATCATGATTTAAATGAGAACTTGGTTAAACAAGTACAAATTTGGATGAAATAAATTGATTTAAAATCTAAATGAATATTACAAATAGATAATATTACCATTTTAAATTGTAATTTAAATTACATATGAATAATTATGATCAAAATTTAGCTTTGGATATATCAATAATAAAGTCCACGGTCCAACAAAATAAAGTAGTGAAATTGGTCCCTTTCTAATATAACCCCTAGAAAAGGTTGCACTTTAAGAACTAAGGCATAAATGTTTCAAGATAAGACCTTATAGTGGACAATGAGTAAAATAAGCTAATTTTTGAGGATTCAAAAATAATGTTTTTTAAAGGAATAGTAATTAAACCCACAATACATCACTTGAACTTGATCTTAAAGTGACATGAAGCACCTATAATCAATATTGAATCAAATCCAAAATTTACCTAAAATCAACTTCAATGGACCAATTCTATGTTTTAACCTTAGTTAAAGGATTATTAATCATTATGAACAAATATTCAAGAGAAGCTATGTAAAAATCATCAAACACATTAGACATGTGAGTTTGGAACCTTAATATGGGAATTTATATCAATAAATTTATGCAACATTCATAAATGTGACTATGTAAACAATCAAGAATAGAAGAAGGAAACAAGTGTGTTAAAGTCAGAGGGTCCCCATGGGAAAATTTTGAGTATGGAGCATGTTGGACACAACACTCGATCATCAAGGTTCAAAACCTGATTTGATACCAAAGTGATGTAGGTCATGTTCCAGGTCCCTAATGAATATAAATTAAACTACATATAAATTTATTCTCTCACCCTTGTTCTAACCAAAATTGTATACATATAATGTCAAAAACTTAGAAATTCTTGGTAGTTTATATTAGAATAGAGTTACATACAATCATCTCCTTCAACATGAGTTATAGGCTATGTTATGACTAAGTTGCTATAGGAAAATTGGTATTAAAATAATTAACCATTCAGTTTACCCTTAGATTATCTTTCAAACCTTTCCTCTCTCTCTCACTCACACTTAGTCTATGAATTTAGGCAAGGTTCCATTTATTTCTTGATAGTCTTTTGAATGAACCTCAAATCTCATATTTGGACTTTGGAAATTGGTTAAAGGCCTAATTCTCTCTAATCAGACATATACCATATTAATTATCACTTAATTATTTGTTCATTAATGTGTTTGGTCCAAATCAAGTGGTCTTGATTCTAATGTAATTTGGCCATCAAAATCCAAACTATTTCAGTTACTTTAACTAATTTATGGTTTATCACCTTTGATGTTGATATATTCCATTTCAAATTCTAGTAATCATAAAAACATGTAATAGTGACATGGTATCCAAGTCAAATATGTTAAATTTATAGTATATTTGATTAATTTTCACACAGTTCATGATAAAAGGTTCCTTCCCATGTTGGAGTCACACACACACAAGTTTTTGTACAACTTCTTGTGTTCAAATATTATGTGTTATTGTTATGTGTTGATTTATATTTGTTTTCTTAGGTACACTTGAGTACTTTGAGTTTATTTTTAAAACTATAGTTAGTTATCCAAAATTATGAAATATTGATTTTTGCTTGGGATTATCTTGCATCAACCAGGCATGACTTGCGTACTCAAATAAGGTCTTAATCCACCATTCTCTCACATTTCATGTTATATTATGAGTCAACACTTAAATTTTTTGATGAACCTATATAAGCCTCACTTTATAGTTAAAATCTTATAAATATATTACACAAACACCTCTAGACTCTTTTTAGTAAACCTATAAACATGTTGGTTTCATAAGATTTATTTAGTATCCCCAATCGACACTACCATGATTTGGTCAGTACCAAACTATTAATAAAAAAATATTTTATAAAATAAAATTCCTCCTCAGGGTCATCCCATCACCCTAGATTTTAGTGGTGTGATAATTATTTAATTATATCTTTATATTAAAAAAAAATCAAGGTCTCATTCAAAATGGACTTACACTTACCTTAAAAAAAATTATACATTATTATACATTGAGAAATTGTTCCATGTTCTTAAAAAATTTAAAAACTTTCAATAGGATAAATCTCAAGCCAATTATTAAACACTATTTTATTTTAAATAAACCATTTTCAAAAATCAAAACCAAACCATTAGTTGCATACAATATTGAAGGAGCAAATTTTCACAATCACACTAGTTAAAATAAATATGTGTGGATCAATTTCCATATCATAATATCGGTTAAATAGTAAATGGATAATGATTAAATTGGGGTGATTGGGATTTTCTCATCCCATTACACTTTATAAATTTCACTGGTTTATATACCTCACAAACACACCTAGGATTTCAAGGCAAAGGAGAATGATTTATAGATTTATGTGCATAATCACAATTCAATATCACAAATATAGAGAAAGAAAATATGAATGTAATTTATATTATAGTTTCTATTCCTTACTTATACATAGGTTATTATCTACTAATGATATTGACCTAGATTAGAGGAACTTACTATCACAGACAACAAATCAATTCCAGAACCAAATGAACCACAAGTTTACTTTACTTTGATTTTTAGATTAACAATATACTCATAGTCATATATTAAACTAGATAATATATGTATTCATATTTTTATATAGATTTATATATTTATGATATGCCACTTATCAAAATGTAAGGATCAATACAAGTCTTATGCATTTTATATGTATGTTCTAATGCCATATCATAGTTTATGAATTACATTTCAAATTTATATATTAATTAGATTGATTTCATCACCTTAATCAAAATTAGGTTAAAACAAATACTTAAGAGTATAAATTCAATCACTACTAGAGCATATGAATGTGTTATATGTTTTGGAATGATAATAGGACCCTTATATATATGGCTACAATACCTAAAACTAACCCTAAATTGTAGATGAAGGTAGTAGTAAGATGATATAGTTATAAGGATGTCGGATGATATATAAATATATAGACCATGATGATATAGTATAATTTATAGAGGCATGACTCAAAAATTTAATGGTTAGGATAATATAATATGGGGAAAGACAAGTATAAATTAGATTGTATTGGCCTGACAGACATAATAGGAATATAGGGTGGCTATAAAAACTAAAATAAAAGTAAATAAAGAGGTAAGATGGAATGATACTTAGATTATATTGACTAATATTAATGAAGGTATGACAAAAATATATTCAAACATCTCTTTCAAAGTATCATCTATTGATCCCACCTCATTCTCATTACACCCTTTTTTAGACACCCAAAACTGGCCACCAATAACCTCCAACTAGGGTTTTAACCAATTCTTACCAAAATACACAATTTGGCCTAAAAACACTAAAACATGCTAAATGATGTGAACTTGTCATATTAAAGTGCTGATTTTGGCTAGAGTATCATTAAACGGGGCAATGTAATTTATGATACAACTAACTTTGATCAAATCTTTTCAAGTCAAAAGGGTATTTTCGTACTTGGGTGCTCTGGATTACTCTTTTCTACCAAAATTCTTACACAAGACACGTGCCTTTGTTGTTTTGTGTTGACAACATCCTAAATGGGATAAAAAATCCAATGCATCTAACATTGACTTCCAATTCCATTCTAATCAAATTTTGAGCCAATAATGTGACATTTTGATTAATTTGTGCACCAAAGGGCCAGAATTTGCACCAAAGTGACTAATTATGCTTAAGGATAATTAATTTGAATCATGAGCCTAATTAAGAATTCCATAGATCTTTTTGAATATTTATTTTTAGAAATGAATATTAAATATATGCATCATCATCTGACGTCATTTCTTGGGAAGACATCCCTAGGCCATAAATGCATAAAATATCTCATCAAGCCACCCCATGCCTCATTAAGACCCTCCATGACTCTTTATTACCTCTCTATCCCAAATATTTATGAAGGCATTTATTGATTTTTGCCTCAAAAATTGAATGGATTTTTAGCCACACATCTTCATCTTGAGATGGATGGTTCAGGTTCATTCTAACCTTTTTGCAAAATCTATAGATAAAATGCCTTACCTATTGAATTTAGAGCTCTCATATGCCAAAGTTATAATATTGAATATATTTCAAAGCTTCATATAATTATTGTTATAATGCCCAAATATTGAGCCAAGCCAAGCCAATCCAAAGCCAAACATGGTGCCAATGAGAGATGGAGGTAGCCACACTTCATTGATGCAGATGTCATGAGCACAAAGCCAAGCAAGCCACTACAATAAGTATTTTGGAGCATCCAAGGAAGGTGAAGGAAGGTCTTTATTTCATGTTTTAGTTGTGTTTTCCATTTTTGTTTTGTTAACTAAGCTTCACCTTTGAGATAGGTTCAGGGTATCAGTTTATTGCGTTTTTGATTGATTTGTTTTATTCACTAACATAATACTAATCTCCCCTATTACAATCCTATGTTCACAAATGGCACACCCAGTGGGACCGTACCCCATAAATTTGGTCACAAATAAACATACTAATCATTTCCTTGTAAAATCTTGAAGTGGGAGGCCAAAAGGAGTGAAAATTTGAGCAAAAACATGTTTTTCTAGAACTCATGGGTTTGTCCTAACATAGTCATGGGTTTGTCACTACAAGTCATGGTATTGTGTTTTAACTATTTTTTTTGGATTAATGTTTGTCTCTATCTTAATGTCAATTATTGATATTATAATCATGTTACTCATAAGTAGTGATGTTATAATCTTGTTGTTTATCTAGTAGTGATATTATGATCCTGCTACTCAAAATTAGTGATATTACAATCTCGCTACTTTTTAGTAGTGATATCGCAATCCTGTGACTGACTTAGTGGTGAGATTGCACTGTGAATCATGTTATTGTAGTGTACAAAATAGGCCATTTTTTAGGGCTTGATTTGGGGTCATCTAGACTCTGTTTCTAGTGATTTTTTTTAAAACCATGTGTTTTCTTCCAAAATTTTTAAATATGCAATTAGTTTCACTTGAAGTTGTATAAATTTTTTATAAACCTCTTTTTAACTAGAGTAGTGGGATTATCAACCCAAGTAGCTAGATTATCAACCTGACTTATAGGATTATGAACTTGAATAATGAGATTCTCAACTGAAATGGCAATTTGTTAGCCTGAGTTGCGATATTTTTTCCCTATTAATATAACTTGAATAGTAATATTACATGTCTGAATCATAGTTTTACAAAGTCTTGAGATTTTTCTATTGATAGTGGGATTTCACAGTGTGAACTTGAGACCTAGTTTTTCAAAAGTCCTTATTTCATCCTCAAAAGTGCTTCAAAGCTAAACAACTTGTTAACAATTTTCTTGCAAGATCTACTTGGAAAATCATCAAAACAACCTAAATTAGTGTTTTTTACACTTCATTTGAGTGTTTTAAAATGGACTAGGAAACTTATTTTGGTACTTAACAAAAAACTTAGATGCTTAGATGAATGTTTTGAAAATTTGTGCTTTCAAAGTTATAACTTAAGACCAAGGGGTCAAAATAACACCACCTAATTTTTCATTTGGTGTTTAAAATTAAACTCACTTATCAAATTTTGTCTTCAATAGTTATTTAAACTTAGAATTTTATTTTAAAGAGGTCATTGCATGTATTTTCTTCCATCCATCCCCTTTAGGGAACTTTTAGAATCAAAAGTGTCATCCTTATTGCAAACATACCTAGTCTAAGGCATAGAAAAAATGTCATCTAAAGCACTCCCCAAAAAATTGCAATAGTTTTGGGTGATATTAAAAATGACCCTAAAGTATTTATATTAATTCATTTATTTTTATGCAAACCTATCTTGCAAGGGGGACTTCATCACCTCTCATAAGTTCTTTAGGGAAGATTTGACTCAAGGTTTCATCTCCCAGCACTAACTTTAACCACTCCCACTAAAATTAGAGGTTTGAGTGGTTAAACCACCTTATAGTGTTGGAGTCACACATAGGATGTATTTGTACTTTGGACATCATGCTACACTAAGCAATTGAAGGACGTAGTGGTTGCAAAAAGGTCAAGACCTTTTTGTAATAAGCTAAGTGTCATGAACACCTAATTACGTGCTTTTCTTTTGCATCATGATGTGAAAGTCATTATGTTATTGATCCCTCTGGAGCATTTCAAAACCAATTAGTTTAGTCAACCCCACATTGCCATAACCTTACTAAGACTTAGATGATTATACTTAGTGTACTTTTGTCATTTTTGCTTGGTATATTTTGAGACTAAAACCTGATTGTTTGTTTATAACCATGTCAAAACCATTTTTTTTATATGTCACTCTTTTGTCTACATAGGCATTATTCTATCCATTTTACACCACACTTGTGCCTTGAAATTTTTGGTAAACTTATTTGTATGTGTGTCATTTGAGTTGTGGAGGGTAGTGTTACGCTGCCAAAATCATGTCAAACCATTTTGTCTTTAAATCTTTGAAACATAACATTGATCATATTATTTGAGCATGATTACACCATTAGGCTACTCAATTTATTTCAAATCTTATTTACCATTATATCAAAAATTGTTTGTTTCAAACCATGTTATGTATACCATTTGAACCTTATTTATGCACCGTCATGCTATCCAATATTGTCTAGCTTGTTTGGTCAAATCCTATTTTTCAAGATTGAATTTTTAATTAACCTTATCAAGTTTGGATTCAAACATTGATTGATTTTTATTTAGGTCTCAATTTGTGGGTTTGATATACAAATCTTTCTCTTTTGGGTTGCATAACTTCGGTTAATCGATTACCCAGATTTGAAAAAATATTGATGTTTTTTTGTTCATAGAACCTATCCCTATCATTGTTTATGATTTTGTTTGGGAGAACACAACCTTTCTCCAAGAGCCTTTTACCTCATGCCTTATGCCAAATAATCATGTTTATGTTTAATTTTGTGTGTCAAGTCTATATCAAATTTATTTTTAAACTTGTTAGATTAAATCAAAATCACATCATGCCTTTATTTCAAGTCTAGCTTTCAACACTATTTGGCCAAAAGTCCTAGCATAACCTATTTGAGCCTAGATTTTGACTCTAAATTTGGATAAAAGACCTAGTGACTATTTTCCCTTTCCTATTTTAGACCTTGTTTGGAACACTTTGACCTAGACTTTTGATATACTAGTTTTTATTTAGATGCTTGACCTTTTATGTGTATGACATTTAACGTTAGACATTTGACATTTGACTATTCTATGCCAAGTCTTAGCACAAACTATTTTAGAGATATAGCTCTATGACCAAATCATTATTTAGAGATACATCTCCACCTTCAACCAAGTTAGACCAAGTTTGAACGATTTGTCCTTTGGATATATTTTTTTAGAATTTGTAGAACTCTAAAAAAATTTGTTTCAAAGCTTTCATCATTTATGCAAATATGTCTAGCCACACTTATGGTGGAGTCACATACAATCCAACTTATGATATAATGGTTGCAAAAAATCCTACTAGGAATCCCTATAGAAAGATATTTTCTAAGGAGTTTTATTATTCTCCCTATAATACTCCATATGGGTAACATAGTCAAAATCCACAACATCCAAATCAAACTACCAATTGGTATGAAGAGGCTTGTGAGGAGGACTTTAAAGATATAACTATAAATAATGTTTTTTGGGATACAGATCCTTATCCTCTTTACAATAATTAGTACATAGAACATATTCAAGGACCATCTTATAATACAACTCAAAACACTAACTAGGATGATATGGTTTATGAGGAGGACTTAGATGTTTTGGCTTATGCAAGTAATCAAGCTCCACCATATCATACCATTTATATTATAGGACCATAATGCCATACCATTTCTATAACAAGACCGCATTCTTAGGCTTGTGTAAGTAATCAATCTCCACAACACCCCTTCATCATTCCAGGACCTTGTCCTTTAGCTTGTGTGAATGAATAAGCCCCATATCGCCCTATTGTTACCATCTCAATAATTCATCCTTTGGCATGTATGAGCAATCCAGATCCATGATTCACTACCATTATCCAACCATAGGCCATTCCTCATTTAGTACTAATCCCATCCAAACCTCAATCGATCCAATCATTTGAAGGCCAAGTTGTGTTCAAAATTGGTATTTTCTAACTCATAGGAAATCAAGGCCAAAATAACCAATCAATCCAATATATTTTTATTGAACCAATCACTTATGATAAGTTAATATATGAGGAATCATCCATTAATCCTATACCAGTTATCAAGGAGTCTCACTCTGATGAGCTAGTCTTTATTGAGTCACTTCTTAATGATTATAACCACCTTTAGGAAAATCATTTCCTTGACCATATGCCTATTTTTCAAGATCCTTCTATTGACAATCTAGTCTCTAAGGAGTTGTCTCTTGACCTTTTTCCCATTATGGAGGAGTCTCACTTTGACAAGTTAGTCTTTATGGAGCCCATTATGCCATCACAGGCCATCACTTGTTTAATACTAAACATTCAACAAGACATCATTGTAACAAAGTACCCATCAGATGAAGAATCAGAATTAGAGGTAGGTTATATTATTGAACCAACATTGAATTTAGCATCAAAATCAAAATCAACATCAGATCTAGAGTCCCTTGAGTTAGATTAAAATTTATAAATAGAATACGTTCATGGTTATTATAGTATTGGTTATGCATGCCTAGTAGATTATTATGAATATATTTGTGATTCTCCTACAATTTTTGAGGATGAGTACTTTAACTTTGAAAAAAGCTCTCTTAGTATCTTCTACTAGGATTGTGTTATCAAGATCCATTCCATTACCATTCCACATGCCATTACCATCAACCAAAATAGCCATTATATTGACATTCTACCTCACATAAGTATCAATTGGGACTGATAGAATCACATTTTGTTGAACTGAATCCATGGTGACATAACAATTGAATAAGATCAAGGAGTCCAAGACCGCATTCATGTAATAGAATAACACTCTCTTAGTGAAACCTTTTTAGAGGTGCTAGAATACAATCAAAGTCAAAAGTCAACATTCCTTAGTGAAACCTTATTGGAGGTGCTATGAGACAATCAATATAACTTCATTGGTTGAAACCTCATCAAGGAGCCAATAGCTAAGCATAAAAAACCTTTACTAATTGATGAAGACAATATCAAAGATCAAATCAAAATAGCTTCCAATCTACAACCTAATCAAATGGTAGCTACTATCAAGATCAAACAACAACAAAATTTGGTCATCTTATTAAGAGAATAAGTCTTCAGCCTTGCCACATCCAAAGTTATGTCAAATATGGCATCAAAAACTTTACATGTGACTGAAATTCTTGATCTTCATTTATTTTCCAACCATTACATATTTCATTATCATCTACCATTATATTTCACAAACAAACCTATAATCTAACTTTTATCCTTATTTACCATCCACAATCACACTTTTATTTGTTGAGGCTACAAATATACCTTATCTCGATGCTTGAAGGAATCAAAATCAATGACCAATGAAGATCACCAGATCATTCTTGACAACCAAATCTATAGGTTGTTATTGATAGAGTAGTTATTCAAAAAAAGTGTGGGGTAGTAATTAACATGATCACATATTTTAGTTGTATCATTTATTGATCAGGACGTGCATCTCGACTTCAACAAGAACAACAAAATCCAAAACCACACCCAAGCCAAAAACATGTACCATGACATTGTCACATATCCATTTGCCATTTTCCATATCCATTTTCCATTAACATATATCCTAGCTAATCACCTTATCACTTGGTGGTAAACCTCTTACCATTTTATCAAACCATCATTATCCTAGAGCAAGACCATGTCATCCTATCATTCCATTCCTATCTAGACCAAAGCCTATTTTTAGTCATCCTACCCAATACTATTTTAATTTTGGTTCCTTTGGTTCTTCATGCACTTTTTATGAGGGTATTTGATCAAGTTTCAACTCTTATCAAATCTATGTTTAAATGATAGTCTATGAAAGTAGTGTGATATTTGATCTAGCAAGATATCTTTCATTTTCCATCCTATATCAATTTTGTTTATGTGACCATAATTATAACTGCCTCTGGGAAAATTAGTGTTCACTAATCTTGATACTAATTATAACCACCTATGGTCAAATTAGTATCATTGATCTATTATGTTGTATCCTACTTATAACCTCTTATGGGAAAACTAGGGGAAAATTTTGTTTATCATGCATTGTCTCATGACCTTGCCATTGTTGTTTTCATTTGACTGGTCATTTGTCATATTTGAGAACTTGTTGGGACTTAGTTGGTTTTTTCTCACTTTTTTCACAGATGTAATTATTATGAATTGAGGTTATTTTAGGACTACATAGGCCATGCTCAATTCATGTTAAGGTCACCTCAGTTCCCCTTTCCATGCACTCTCCTCATTTTATGAACAAACTAGGCTAATGTTCTCACCATTTTGTGAGTAGGTATCTTGTCATTCTCTAATGAGTTAATATACCTAAAAATACAAAAAACATTCAAATATTTCAAAAATACAAAAACATTTGTCCTATCTAAGCCTATTCAATTATCCTCAATCTGTCTTATTGGGGTAAAATCATTTTTAGGATGCTTTATTTTGATTTTCTTTTTAGGTTTTCTAGTTTTTTATGTCAATTTGTTCATTTGTTTGTGTGATTTCTATTTGTTTCTTTGTTTGTTCATTTGCCTACTTGTTTTCTTTCAACATTTTTGCCTCAACTCAATATATATATACATTCATTGGGTTATTCCTTGAGCACATTATTCTTGAGTCTATCCATATGTATATGTTAACATTTTCAATGTGTTTTTTATCATTGGTGCATTTTATTCAAGTGTTTATTAGATTAGGATTCAGTCCTTATGCATATTTTAGGATAGTCTTCATGGTGTTCTATCATGATGCTTACCATCACATGATATAGCAAAAATTAGCTTTAAGAAGGTCTACAATCAATAGATCTTGTAGAAGTTTTTCCTTGTTACCTTAGCAAATCCTTCCACCTGCCTTGATCAAATCAACCCATTGACCATTCTAGTTACAAAAATGCTAATAAGTATGAGCATCTCCTTGTTGGTAGGTATAATTGAATCTTTTCCAATGATTAAATCTTATTCTTCTATTCACTCCTTTCATCACTTTATGCATCCTCATATGCTTAGTTGTTTGTGGCTTCTTTAATCATTAGACCATCACATCTACGTTTATGCTTTCTCATTTTTAATCTATATTTTAGTTTATATCTTTGATTTATGCTTGATAATCAGCCCTAACTAGGGCATAGCCATCTTTATAAAATAATCCAAGTCCTCTTAATGATTATAAACACTTATGGGCAAATCATTATTTTGACTTTTATTCCTAATTATAACTACCTTAAGGCAAATCAATACCTTTTAAACCAATACATACAAGCATTTTCTCATTTGGATTAATCTCAACCACATGTTAATCCTACCTTTTTTCTTACTTATTTTTGAGGGACTGTCCATCCATAATGTGATGGCCACTCCCTCGATGGGCATTATCCTAAGCTTCCCAAACACCATTTAAAGATTTTTCTTCAATCATAATTTTATTTTTGGCATATAGGACATTTCTTATTATTTGATAATATATTTCTATGTCTATAGTTTACAACATCTACCCAAATAGGGGCAAACTATAGACACCTAAAATGAGCTACCGATAACCTCTAACCAAGATTTTAACCAATTCTTACCAAAATAGACAATTTGGCCTAAAAACACTAAAACATGCTAAATGATGGGAACCTATCATGTTCAAGTGCCATTTTTGGCTAGAGTATCATTAAATGGGGCAATGAAATTTATGAGATAGCTAACTTTGATCAAATCATTTCGAGTCAAAATGGCATTTTCACACCTAGGTGCTCTAGATTACTCTTTTCCACTAAACTTATTATACAAGGCACGTGCCTTTATTATTTTGTTTTGGCAACATCCTAAGTGGGATAATGAATCCAACACATCTAACATCAACTTCCAATTCTAATCTAGTCAAATTTTGAGCCAATAATGAGACATTTTGACAAATTTGATTAATTTGTGCACCAAAAGGCCAAAATTTGCACCAAAGTTACTAATCATGCTTAAGGATAATTAATTCAAATCATGAGCTTAATTAATAATTCCATGGATATTTTTAAATATTTTTTTTTAGAAATGAATATTGAATATCTCCATCATCAAGTGACATCATTGTTTCTACGCTATATCGCTTTCTACATTCAAAGAGAGAAAATGAGAAACTTAAAGAAATGGTCTAAGGCTTGTATGTACCTGGATATAGTTTTGCGCACCAGAATTCAGATGATAGTGAGAAATCCTCTTTGGTTGTGGAGGATGACACCTGAAAGAGATAGACACTAAAACATGAAAAATGTTAGCTGACAAAAGGGTGGATTGCCAAGCAAAAACTTGGTCCTAGAAGCGCTAAGGCTTCTTGGAAGATGACAATCCACTGTTAAAACAGAATATGACAGAGACAAAAATGAGAAATAATAAAAGACTAAAAAGAAAGAACTGAAAGTGAATACGTACCTGATAATCTATAATCTGCTTAGCACAGTTGCCAATGTTGGTGATATTGCCGACGTCGGTCAGGAAGGTCGCCAACGTTAGTTAGACTACCGAAATTGGTAGGGGAAATGGACGAGGTCGGTCGGGGTAATGGCCAAGGACGGGTTACAGGTCTAGTTTCTAGTCTACAAGATGGATTGTGGTCTTGTCTGTGAGTCAGGGAGTTTGTTTGGAATGGTAAAACAGTAGATAGAATCTTTAATAAGAACTAAGGTAGAGGGTATGTTATCAGGAAAAGGGGCAAGGGGCAAGAAAAAGGCCTTTCAGCCTTTTTGGGAAGCAATTTAGTCAGGTTGATTAGATTGGTCTTAAGATGGTATGTAGGTCTCTGATAGCTTGTGCTGAGTTGATTAGACAGAGGGTGTTTGTCTAAAGAGAGACTAAACGGGGGTGAGAGAAGGCTTTTCAGCCTCTCCGAGAAGAACAGAGAAGGTTGGGTCAAGGATGCTTGGAATAGACAGTAGACAGAATGCTAATATATTTGAAATGACACTGAAATAAAAATAGTACAAATACTTAGCTGTGACACGAGTTGGCAAAGGTGCAGACGTTGTGTTTCTATTGTCACTGGTGATGGAGATATCGTGCAATCCCTATGCAGAATGTCTGATGCAAGACCTCAGTGCCTAGAAAATGTTGTCAAGAATGTTGATCCCTGTAAGAAAACAAGAAGCCAAAACACTAGAAAGCAAAAGCATGAGAACTTTATTTCACCGAAAGAGGTTTCAAGATTCGTGATTAGCTCCAGAGATTAACGATTTGTGATTAGACCCGGAGAGAGGTTAGAAGCCGGTTTAAGTAAACCGACGTCGGTGATACCGCCAGCATCGGCCGATAGTTGACCGACGTCGGTGGGTGGAGAATGGTTAAAAGGGCTATCAAGCTCGTTCTCCATCCACCAAGTGCATAATCCGTTGGAGGATTGTCGAAGGTTGGGCTAAATACGCACGAGAGTTGGTTAGGTGGTTTGGAAAGGAGTAAGAATAGGTCTTGGGTGAGTCATAGGGTGGGAAATGGTCCAAGGTGAGGTGTCCTAGGCGAGGTGTCATGGGTGATGTGTTAAAGGAGGGGGGTTAATTCAAAATAAGTTTATTATTTTAAATTAGTAATTGTATGGGTTAGGAATGGACCAAGGGGGAGGATGACCAAGGTTAGACATGATTTTAGTGTCTACATTTGCCCCTTTTTGTCTTGTTGGTTGTTCTGACGAACTGCAAGACAAAAATAGGATTTGATTGCCTCGATTATTAGATGAGGTATTCCCCCTCAAAGTAGGAGTCAAGGGAAGGAAACCTGGAATCGGGTGCTGATTTGACAAAGAGTGGATGAAGATGGTGAAGATGGAGTGTGAACGCTGTAAAAGTCATGATTGCGCATATACCACTTCACGAGATTGTCAGGTCAAATTATCGCAGGTCAAAAGGTCAAGGAGTGCCAAAATTGAAGTAATCGGGCCCCAGCATTTAGTCATCTGCTGATTGGGTTATTCAATCTAAGCTGAAGCTCCAAATGGTCATTGTGTTCCAGGTATCTCAGGCTCAAGAAGTGCTTCTAGAAACATGAAAAAGCCACAAGTGGTCTATGCACAATTTTGCTAACCAGTCGTGAGGTAGCATACATGTAAAAACAACCAAGGCAAAGTCATCCTGGAAGTGGTCATGGTCGGGGGAGATAGGCATGATCTCTAATGGTCTAGCAATCGAGACAGGCGGAGGCAAAAGTTATCTTAATGGTGCCCTAGGGGGTTAAGATGACTTCCACCGAAAAGTTGATTGATTGAGGGCATGATTGGGGGCAATGTGATGAAAAATGGAAGGTTAGAAGGCTATTGATGTCGGTGATAAAACCGATGTTGGTAGACAAAAAAGGCCGACGTCAGTAGAAGTCAACCAACGTCGGTGGATTAGGGCATGCCAATGACGATGTTGGTGGCCTGCCAAGTCTGACAAAAGCAGATTGGCGGCCCACCAAAAGTCATTTGCTACTATTGCTAAAGTCAAAAAAGGAGCTCTAGATTTTAGTGAGTAAAAGTGACTTAGAGTGAGTTGATTAGCAGTGCTAGGTGGCAGAGAGAGATTGGTGGAAAGAGAGAGTGGGTTGGACACTGCAGAAGCGTGTGCGGGTCAGAAAAGACTTGGAGAGACTTTGGCAGAGAAGAGATGGCAGAAGGCAGTAGAGGACCCACAGGAGGTCCACCACTAGTGGCACCCATTGTGCCACCACGCTGGTAATGCCAGGATGAGGTAAGAGGGCCCTGAACCCTATTTTAACTATTTTTTGTTTGATTTGATTTTTTGAATTTTTTAGTTGATTTTAGCATAAAATTGAGAGGGAGGGGTAGTTAGGAGGGTGGGATGGGTAGGTAGGTCATGCTAGGGTAATTTAGAAGGGTCTTGGGGGGAAAAGGGTGGTGAAATGGGGAAGCCCTAATTTTTAAGGGCCACCCCATTTGGTTCTAGGGCCGAACCAGTCGCTGATGTCGGTGGTTTCACTAGCGTTGGCCGATCAACGTCGATCACTTTCATGTCGACGTCAGTCATATACATGCCGTCATCAGTAAGTAAATCGATGTCAGTGGATGCCTTGTTGGAGAAAGGTTGAAAATTGCCAAGTTGAAAGGGCGAAGCCACGCCAAGGACTTCCCAGGTGTCAGGATAACTAGAGATAGTTAGGTAGATGGTCAAGTAGATAGATGAAAGGGCAAATGGGTGAGCTAGGTTTCCCAAAAGAGAAAAAGAGTCATGGAAAAATGGTAATCGCATTGACATAGGTTTGAATTTGGTTGGATGCAGGTGAGGCAGATGCTAATGCTGCGAGATCGGCTGCCGACATTGCTGATGTGGATGCATCAAGACATCACAGGAGAGGAGTGGGCTCATATGAGTGCAGTGGGACTCAACGGGCTGCGGTGATACTATCAAGTGGTGAGGGACATAAGCCTGATGGTGGCTCTGATCAAGTGGTGGGATCACTCCACCAACACCTTCCACTTGGTAATAAGAGAGATGACTATCACAGTTGAGGATGTGTACCAGATTTTATGGCTATCGATACACAGAGCAGACTTTTATGCGTGCACGAGAGAGGTGCATGACATTTACATGGTGACGTTGTTTGGGGAGCACATTGTTGAGACTAATTACCATTCAGTGAGCTTTACGTATGAGCCCCTTTATGTTGCAGACAAGGATGCACATCGACTGGCGATCTTGATGATGATCGGTATCATAGTTTACACATTACCAGATGCAGAGGGAGGTAGGTTTTCGGTCGCTATGACTAGAGTTTTGATAGATATGATAGAGCTACAGACAGTGTTTGCTTGGGCACCTATCTTTTTGGCCTAGGTGTATAGAGAGTTCTGGGGCATTAGTCAGTGGTGACGGTATAGCTTGTGTGTTGGCCACCTCCTGCATTGCTGGGCTTACGAGCACATCATGGTCACACGACCTCTTGGCCTCCCAGTGGTGATTCAGGCCAATTTCAGAGTTGGATTTAGGCAATGGCATGAGATGATGGCACAGGCACGGATGGATGGGGTAGTCAGAGATATTGATTATTACAGAGGGGTGTTGGAGGCCTTGATCCCTGTAGACATTATCTGGAGACCGTACCTGGTGTATCCAATTTTTAGAGATCAAAGAGAGCAGCTGGTTGGAGTGCAGAGCATCAGGTGGGTCAGAGGCAGACGAGTTGTCGAGCTTGAGAGGGTGCTAGTGGAGTGAGTGTGGTGCCAGTATGGGCTACTTCAGGATGTGCCACCCACCTTCCCATTATATAAATGGGATGATATAGAGGCACCAATTCCACTACCAGAGGAGATAGAGGGGCCAAATTTTGAGGAGTTATCAGTAGGTCCTGGGATAGCAGATCCAAGATGTACAGAGGCCTACTCGACATGGTGGGTAGGTGAGTATACAGGGGTGCAGGAGGGACCACAGCTTGATTTACAAATAGTGATCAGAGAGCGGGATGTGGCCTTACAGGAGAGAGATGCTGCCATCCAGGAGAGGGATGCAGCACGAGGATAGGTTACCATTTTGTAGGAGTAGTTGGCCACAGCCCAGGCACAGGCATTGGTAGGATAGGGTTTGGGAGGACAGGGCCCGATGCAGCATCCACCTTAGTAGCCAGTTCAACAGCCTACGTAGTCAACGTCAGTGCAACTAGGGTCTTCACAACTGCAGGGTTCAGTGTAGGGCACGGCAGCAGGTCTGATGGGTCCACTACAGACTGTATCTATAGTTAGATACAATGATGTACTAGACGAGATTGCTTATTATGAGAGGGCCATCAAGGGGGTCCCTCAGATACAGTGATACTCTGAGATGAGGGCAGAGCTGAGCTGACAGTGGTCTATGTCATGAGTGATGGCTTCTGGGTCTCGCAGATGACGTAGATCAGATGGCAAAGATGATATAGCATCTTCCTGATCGCCACCTCCACCACCACAGCCTTGAGGGTAGATTTTGATATGATGTATATACCAGCCTGTGAGCTGTTGATGCGAGATGTATTTGATTTTTTTTGAGAGAGAGAGACAGAGGCATAGATTATACCATTGTAAAACATTGATATATATATATATATATATATATATATATATATATATATGATGTGATTTTGATCATTGATGTGTTATGAAAAATGTTATGGATGTGTTTGTATGTTATTTTGATTTGATACTGTTTTGATATGATGTTTATGATTATGATGTTGATATTGTTGTGTTTATATGATGATGAATGTATGATTAGGATTAATGATTAATGATATGGATGTCAATGATTAATGTTAATGATTATGAAAATAGGTGATTGTTTGTGATGTGATTGGTAGGTGATGAAAAAAAAATGTGATGGAAGAAATGCGATGAAGGAATGGCCGAGCTAACCCCAGAAGACCCCATGTCAACTGAGTGCTGCCTACATAGCCCCTATTGTTAGGGGCCTCAGGCCTATGTAGTTCTCCCAAGAGGGAGGAAAAAAGATCAAAGTGGTTGATTTTGGTCATGATAATGATATAGCACTTCCCATATGTCTGAGGGTACATGCTTGAAATGATGAGGAGAAGATGATGCTACAGCCTTTTCCAAATGGTGTATTCTATAACATTGGTCGAGGTTCTTCATCTCTAGCAACTATCCATATTCGTGATGGATGTATGCTAAAAATGAATTGTAGGTTGATTTATGCTTCAGCAAGTAATGGTTTATGTTTGACATAAACTGTGTGGTTGATAGTTTCCATGTGTAGTGGTGTCTATGGAAACCAGAATGAGTAGGCTATGTGAGTGGTTTGAAAAGAGTCGGATTGAATTGTTTGGACAAATGATGTGGTTGAATGTGACCAAAGTGTAGGCAAAAAGTAAAAGGCATAAGTGCCCTTTTATTGACAAAGACCATAATGATAATGATAACATAAGTAGGGGATTTTTAGAAACAAAAAGCCCCATTCATGCATTACGTCGATGACCATAATTTGTGTTAGAGCGGTAATCAAATCACTTTGACATTAAAATGAGCTCGAAGTCCCTTGAGTAGGTGATGTGATATGTGAGGAGAGGGTAACCCCTTGTTAGTAGTGATAACTTTGCCCCTTTTGATAGGAGACCTTGAGACGACTACAAGCCAAGTCCATGAACCTTCTTTTTTTTTTTTTTGGTGCAGACTGATCGATGCGGGAAGTCCACATAGAGATGTCACTTTGCTTGGTGGTCATTTGTGAAGCTGATCGATGCAAGAAGCTTGTAAGAAAGTGTTATTTATAGCAAGATTTAGTCATAGCCATCCTTTGAGGGAGTGGTCTATATTTTGCTTTATATATTTAAGGGTTTTTGAATCGCTGTCCTTCGAGGGAGCAGTCTATTAGCTATAGCAAATGATAGTACAGCTATCCTTCGAGGGAGCAGTTTGCTTTTTGATTTGATTTTGTGACCTTGGATATTTTGACATCTTGATTTATTTTTGATAGAATGTTGAGTCATGGACAAGACTATAGAAGGCCAAGGGCTCCCTTTTATTAGGACAAAGCATCCATACGTCATAAAAGGGTTATAGAGGATTTGTTAAGGGAAAAAGGGTGGAAAGGATTGAGGATTAAAAGGATAGGGATTGCTCAAGGGATGAGCTCAAGTTAAATGTCAAGTGGATGAGTACTCGACTAACAGTAGAATGGTCACAGATGTAAAGCATTAAGGGGCTTAAGTTCTGGTCAGCCTTCAAAAGAAGACAGACGATAAGTCCCTAATTTATACTTGTGCCTGATGATATAAGGTCTGAGCCAATTAGGAGCAAATTTTCCTCTTTTACTCCGTTCCATATTGGTCACATGTTGGTTCTCTTTAAGGATGAGGTCTCCGATATTAAAATATCATTCTCTCAAATTTTTGTTATAGGCTCGTTTGATGCGATTTTGATAGACATGGAGATGGTTAAGGGTAGCAAGATGACGTTCGTCGAGTAACTCAAGTTGAGCTAATCGATCTTGACAAAAGTCATCGTTAGAAAGAATGTCATGCAGAGAAATGTGAAGAGACAGGATCTATACTTCGAGAGATAAGACAGCCTCTGTTCTGTATACTAGAGAGAAAGGGGTAGCACCTGTAGAGGTTTGGATACTAGTGCGGTAGGCCCACAAAGCGAAGGGAATGTGAACGTGCCAATCCCTTCTAGTGTCATTGACCACCTTCATGAGAATTTTAGTTAAGATTTTTTTAGAAGCCTCGGCCTGCCCATTTGCTTGTGGGTAGTAAGGCGAAGAAAAGTTGAGTTTAATTCCAAAGGAGTCACAAAGTTTTTGGACAGTTTTGTTTTTAAATGACTTTCTGTTATTGGTGATGATTTTGTGAGGTACACCAAAATGACAGATGATGTGGGTGTTGATGAAGTCGACAATCTTGTTGGCTTTTGTGGAGATGAGAGGAATAGCTTCCACCCATTTAGTGAAATACTCGGTAGCAGTGATGATGGACTGATGATGAAGAGACGAATGAGGGTTAATTTTGCCGATGAGATTTAAGCCCCATTGGGAAAAAGGCCAAAAATCTTGAGCAAATTGTAAGGCGTGGCTAGGGAGATGAAGCAAGTTAGCATGCTGCTGACACTTGATGCAACGCTGAACATAATCGTTACAGTCTTGATGAAGAGTGGGCCAATAATAACCCAGGCAAAGGATGCACTTAGCAATCGAGTTACCACTAAAGTGTCCACCATAAATCCCGTCATGGGCTTGTTTAACAGCATGAGAGGCTTCAGTGGAGTGTAAACAGTGAAGAAGAAGGCCGTCAAAACCTCTTTTATAGAGAAGGCCTCCTAGCATGGTATAGCGAGCGGTGCGCTTGATAAAAGCCTGTCGTGCATTGCTAGAGAGGTTGGGAGGAATGATAGAATGAGCCAAGTAGTCCTCAAGTTGTTTATACCATACATCTTGTGAACTAGAGTCTATGGTGTGGACGAGGTTGATGTCAGTGGAAATGTATGAAGGCAATGGCACATGATGTACCATGACATAAATTTTTGATGAGGATGATGAAGAAGGAATATGCGAGGCGAGGGAAGCCATGGTGTCAGCAAATTTATTCGTAGATCGAGGGACAGTTTGCAATAAGTGATGGTCAAAAGATGCTAAAAGGGTGTTAACACGATGCTTGTACCTTTGTAAAATTTCATTTTTACAAAGATATGAACCATTGATTTGATTGATGACAAGTTGTGAGTCACCAAAGATGTTGATGGTCTTGATGCTTAAAGAAAGGGTAGTTTAAAGTTCCAAAATTAAGGCTTCATATTCGGCCATATTATTGGTACATTCAAAGTCAAGTTTGAAAGACAGGGGCATGGGCTCACCCTCATGTGGGATGAGGATGACCCCCGCACCCCCACCGAGTTGACATTTAGAGCCGTCAAAGAACATCATCATTTGGTAGAATGAGTCATCAGTCGAGAGAGTGGCGATAGATTCATCGGGAAACTCGCACTGAGAAGGTTGATTGTCGGGAAGAGGGGCATCTGCTAGTTGGTCAGTGATTGTTTGCCCCTTTATAGATTTTTGCTGGACAAATTCTAAGTCAAACTCAGTAAGAAGCATGAGTCAACAAGCCATACATTGATTTTGATATGGCTTGGAATGCATGTATTTAAGAGGATCAGTGTGAGTGATGACAAAGGTTTTGTGATTGAGAAGATAGTGATGAAGCTTGGTAGTGGTAAAGACTAATGCAAAATAGAGTTTCTTAGTATGAGTATACCGAGTTTCATAGTTGACAAGTGTTCGGCTTATGTAGTAGACCGCTTGCTCACGGTGTTGCTCATCTCGATGCGCGATCATGGCACCTAACGAATGATTAGTTGCTGAGATGTAGAGGTAGAAGGGCTGGTCATCTTTTGGTGGAATAAGGACTGGTGGAGAGACCAAATAGCGTTTGAGGGCTTTAAAAGCCTCTTGGAAATCTTTATCCCATTTAAAGGAGATGTCCTTCTTAAGGAGATGATGAAAGGGTTGGCAGTGGTCAGAAAGCTGTGAAATGAAGCAACAGATGGATTGGAGCTTCCCTTGTAGACTGCAAAGTTGCTTGAGATTGGTCGGAGGTGGCATCTCGAGGATAGCACAGATTTTGGCAGGATCTATCTCAATGCCACAAAGAGAGACGATGAACCCCAGGAGCTTTCCTGAGAGGACCCCAAAGATGCATTTCTTGAGGTTAAGATGGACATTGTACTGAAAAAGGCGAGAGAAGATGATCTTGAGGATAGTCAAATGGTCGCAACGAAGCTTAGACTTGCCAAGTAGGTCATCTACATAGTCCTCCATGATTTTATGGAGGAGATCGTGAAAAATGTAAGTCATGGCACGCTGATATGTGGCGCCTACATTTTTTAGACCAAAAGGCATGACTCGATAGCAAAAAGTTCCCCATGGTGTAATGAAGGTGGTTTTGTGTTGATCTTCTAGTGCAATCACGATTTGGTTATATCCTGAAATTCGTCCATGAGTGATAACATCTCATGGCCAGCCGTAAGATCAACTAGTTGGTTAATGTTTGGAAGAGGAAAGTCGTCCTTGGGACAAACCAGGTTGAGGTTGTGATAGTCTGTACAAATTTAGATCCCCCCAGTTGCTTTGGTAACAAGAACGATGTTAGATACCCACTAAAAATAATCAATGGGTTGGATGAAAGAGAGAGAGAAGACTCTGAAGATCCTCTTTAACAAGAAGTACAACATGGGGATGCATTTTGTGAAGCTTTTGCCTAACAAGTTTAGCTTTTGGGTTTGTGACGATGTTATGAGTGGCAATGTTAGGGTCGATGCCAGGCATGTCACCGTAGGTCCAGGCAAAGGCTTTGCGATTGTCTGAGAGAAATGTGGTATAGTTGATCTGCTCCTAGGTGTCTAAAGATTGACCAATCTTTAAGACATGAGGAACACCAGAAGATGGAAGGTTAATGTCAATGGCTGATTCATTTAACATAACCTACATTTTAGAAGGGAGAAAGTGCTGAATGAAAGAATCGTCAGCACCCATATAGGTTAGAATGGCATCATCGTCTATGTAGTGAACAGTGTTGATGGTTACCGATTCATCATCTATCATGTTGGGATAAATGAGAGGGAGAGCCCTGGGAACCCCATTGAGTTGATAGGTTAGGGCTTCCAAGTGGATGGTGTTTATGCAAAAAAAACTAGGAGGGATGGAAACCACCGACTCCGTAGGTGAGGATGGAAGAATAGGCAAGTCTAGAAGGGATTGGTCGATGGTGGGTTTGGGGCAAAGATTTGTGGGAGCCTCAGTGGGTTCTTGGAAACCCAGTCCATATCATTTCTTGGCATTATCATCATTAGGTGGTTTGATAGGCTGATGGGAGCCTTGTTCGTAGCACCCAAAGCCAAAACCCTTCCATGCACACCTATAAAGGTAGGTATGTGCAAAGGTTGGGTTGCCAAGAAAGGAGAAATTGGATGTGAATAGTTGAGGTGAGGAGGAAGGATTTCTATCAGTAGGAGCTTGATCTAGCCCCCCATAGACGAGATTGGTTCGAAGGCTAGGAGGACCATAAGGAATGACCATTCTGATCCGATGATCATAGCTTGAATTTTGATGAAGTTGTCCATACTCTTGAGGAGTCTAGAACATGTCTAGAGTAAGTAAGCAATATTCCCCAAGTGAAATTCTTTGAAAGATATCGTCCATGGGGTCCTTGGTTGTCACATGAGAAGGTGATGTGATGGCAACCGCTGTTTGTGTACTAGTTGACGCTTTCGCGGAAGGAGACGATGTTTGGGTTGGTGCCTTGAGAGGAATAAGAAAGTCATTTGGTTGATAAGTTGTGTTACAAGTCTTAAAAGGGGATGGGTCGGCAGGAATGACATGGACTTGTCTGTTGTGTTCAAATTTGACACAACGGTGAAGTGTTGAAGGGACGCAAGCCATGGCGCGGATCCAAGGTCATCCTAATAACATGTTATATTGGAATTCTCCCTCAATGATGTAGAAGAGCTCTGGGATTGTGCGTGGGCCAACGTGAATATGGAGGACAATAGTGCCAATAGTGTTAGCGGTGGTGTCATTAAAGGATCTAAGGATTGCGTCAGTTTTTGATACGCAATTCTTGGGAAGAGCCAATTGATCAAAGGTGTGGGTAGAAATGATATTAATGTTGGCACCCCCGTCAATCATAACTCGCTTAATACAGGTTTGATCAACATAGGCTGTGATGAAAAGAGCAACGTCCTGATCTTCCAAGGTAGAGGTAGGAATTTCAGAATCACTGAAAGTGATAGAGGCGACGGGGGATAAAGAATGGACTAGAGCAGCTAGTGGTTGAGGGTCTTCAGGTTGGACCTCCGCTACCTATAAGGCTTTGATTAGAGCTTGATGATGTTGGGGGGAGCTTTGGATAAGGTCATATAAGGTCATCTTCACCAGCGTTTGGTAAAGTTGTTTTATCATAGAGTCTTAGATTGCCTTTGAAGAAGGGGGTTGGGATGCACCTAAGATGGAAATCTTGGGCTTTGGTGGTTGAGGTAACTAGACAAAAGGATAGGTCCAAGGAATAACAGCTTTTTCTTTTGCCTTGTCCTTTTGTGACCTAGTGGTTATGTGGATAGCATTGATTTCAAAGATAGGAGGTGAAGAAGGGGTCATGGCCTGCTAGTGAGATGTTGATGTGGTTGAAGAGGTTGGATAGGAAGGTGTCGAGGGTCAGTCAAGAGTGTCCTCAAGGAGAAGAGTGTCTTTCTCCATATAGCGGTGAATAACTGCCTTGAGGGTACAACAAGTCTCGGTATCGTGTCCTGGCTTATGATGGTATAAGCAAATCTTCGTATCATCGAACCAGGAAGGTTTTGACCCGAGGGGTTGGAATGGCTTGATAGATGGAAGGGTTATGCTAGAAGTCTGCAAAAGTTGGTGTAATATCAAAGCATATGAACCTACTAAGGGGTCCGTGCTTGTTGATGCATGAAGCACTAGTGACTTTTGCTTGGGAAGTGTTGAAGAAGGCTTCCGTACCACCTTTTGGGGTGGTGGTGTGGCCACATGTGAAGACGGCACTTTCTTCGTGAGAGGTGCCAAATTTTTGAGAGGGGGTGGACTTGTGGTTGGCAAAGGAAGTAATGGAGGTAATTTGTTTTGGTTAAGGGTTGGAGTAGGGAGCACTCTAATTAGGGTAGAAGGATGAGGGCCTGAAAGAGACAGACACTAAAACATGAAAAATGTTAGCTAACAAAAGGGTGGATTGCCAAGCAAAAACTTGGTCCTAGAAGCGCTAAGGCTTCTTAGAGGATGACAATCCACTGTTAAAACAGAATATGATAGAGACAAAAATGAGAAATAATAAAAGACTGAAAAGAAAGAACTGAAAGCGAATGCGTACCTGATAATCTGCAATCTGTTTAGCATAGTCGCTGATGTCGGTGATATTGCCGACATCGGTCAGGAAGGTCACCGACGTCAGTTAGACTGCTGACGTTGGTAGGGGAAATGGATGAGGTCGGTCGGGGTAATGGCCAGGGACGGGTTACAGGTCTATTTTTTGGTCTGTAAGATGGACTGTGGTCTTGTCTATGAGTTAGGGAGTTTGTTTGGAATGGTAAAACAGTAGATAAAATCTTTAATAAGAACTAAGGCAGAGGGTATGTTATCAGGAAAAGGGGTAAGGGGCAGGAAAAAGGCCTTTTAGCCTTTCTAGGAAGCAATTTATTTAGGTTGATTAGATTGGTCTTAAGATGGTCTGTAGGTCTTTGATAGCTTATGCTGAGTTGATTGGATAGAGGGTGTTTGTCTAAAGAGAGACTAAACGGGTGTCAGACGCAAAGAAAAGGGAATAAGGGGTGAGAGAAGGCTTTTCAGCCTCTTTGGGAAGAACAGAGAAGGTTGGGTCAAGGATGCTTGGAATAGACAGTAGACAGAATGCTAATATATTTGACATGACACTGAAATAAAAATAGTACAAATACTTAGCTGTGACACGAGTTGGCAAAGGTGCAGATGTTGTGTTTCCATTGTCACTGGTGATGGAGATATCATGCAATCCCTGTGCAGAATGTCTGATGCAAGACCTCAATGCCTAGAAAATGCTATCAAAAATGTTGATCCTTGCAAGAAAACAAGAAGCCAGAACACTAGAAAGCAAAAGCATGAGAACTTTGTTTTGCCCAAAGAGGTTTCGAGATTCGTGATTAGCTCCAGAGATTAACGATTTGTGATTAGCCACAGAGAGAGGTTAGAAGCCTATTTAAGTAAACTGATGTCGGCAATACCGCTGGCGTCGGTCGATAGTTGACCGACGTCGGCGGGTGGAGAATGGTTAAAAGGGCTATCAAGCCCGTTCTCCATCTGCCAAGTGCATAATCCGTTGGAGGATTGTCGAAGGTTGGGCTAAATACGCACAAGAGTTGGTTAGGTGGTTTGGAAAGGATTAAGAATAGGTCTTGGGTGAGTCATAGGGTGGGAAATGGTCCAAGGCAAGGTGTCCTAGGCGAGGTGTCATGGGTGATGTGTTAAAGGAGGGGGGTTAATTCAAAATAAGTTTATTATTTTAAATTAGTAATTGTATGGGTTATAAATGGACCAAGGGGGAGGATGACCAAGGTTAGACACGATTTCAGTGTCTACAATCATTTCTTGAGAAGACATCTCTAGGACATAAATGTATAAAATATCTCATCAAGCCACCCCATGCCTCATTAAGACCCTCCATGACTCTTTATTAACTCTCTATCCCAAATATTTATGAAGGCATTTATTGATTTTTGCTTCAAAAATTGAATGGATTTTTAAGCCACACATCTTCATTTTGAGATGGATAGTTTAGGTTCATTCTGACCATTTTGCAAAATCTATAAATAAGAGGACTTGCCTATTAAATTTAGAGCTCTCATATGCCAAAGTTATAATGATGAATTGATTCCAAATATTCATAAAAATTATTGTTATAATTCCCAAATATTGAGCCAAGCCAACATAAAGCCAAACATGGTGCCAATGAGAGATGGAGGTAGCCACACTTCATTGATGTAGACTTCATGAGCACAAAGCTGAGTAAGCCACTACAATGAGCATTTTGGAGCATCAAAGGAAGGTGAAGGAAGGTATTTCTTTCATGTTTTAGTTGTGTTTTCTATTTTTGGTTTGTTAACTAAGATCCCCCTTTGAGATAGGCTTAGGGTGTTATTTTAGTGGGTTTTTGATTTATTTGTTTTATTCACTAACACATTATTAATCTCCCCCTATTGCAATCAGATGTTCACACCTTTAAGGCATACACCCAAGAACATTGATGTTATAACAAGCCTTTGCAAGAGAAACCATTAGTAACATTATAAAAGTGAAATTTATTATTTGTATACATATACCCACTCTAAGCTCATTATGTGTCACAATAATGTAACATAGGATTGTGCTTTGGAAAAGATACATGGGAATAAAATATAAAATAACTAAAAATTAATGCTAAAGTAACTAGAAGTAAGATGAAAATAAATAAATAAATATAAATACATCCCTTCACTTACATGTTCAATACAATATATGATATTGTGTGTGTTTAAGCTTATGTGAGGTTCCAATATAGAAGCTCAATGGACAAACCTAAAAAATAAGAGAAAAATTCACTTTTATACAAAAAAATTGTTAGTACCAAAAAAATCATTACTTCACTAGGATCCTAAGTCTTATTTTGGTTCATTAAAGAGACCTATGAAATCTAAGATATGATAAAATATGTAATCTAAAGGATAAAAATAGGAATTTTTAAAAAATTCAAACCTATGTCCTCAAAATGTGATAATGTAATGTACGATCTATGTTTCAATTTTTCTATAAAATTTGACATTTTCATGAACAAAAATTAAAAAATCTAAGTGTAATGAAATGACATCTTAAGTAAATAGATATAAAAATCAACAAACAAAATATATGTATAAATTATTATAAATCCATCCAATGTATGATAAGTGAAAACTTAAGTCAAATAGAGTGGATAAAATAATGTAATATGACTATAGAAAAATACTATGTGAGACAAGTGAAAACTTAAATCAAACAAACACTCATAGAAAAATAAATCAAAGACTCCAATGGGTGAGAACTCAAAATAAATGTTTGTGCTCATTAAAAATGTAGGAAAAAACATCATATAGAGACATAACTATGATGATGATGATGGATCAAAGGGTGAAAATGGGTGATGGGAGTTTGTGAGGAAAGCCTAATTGTTTTGCCAAAGGTCTTATAATGAAACTTATAAAGTAAAAACCAAAGAGGCATCATAAATGGATAGTAAAAGTCAAATATGAATTTAAAAATATTGAAAATGGGATTATAAGCAAATGGGGTGTGGTCAAATAGTATAAATATACATCAAGGGGAAATTTTAAAAATAATATAGATATACAATGAAGGATAAAACCACAAGGGTGATGTATAAATCATTAATAAAGAAGATGCATTCTAATCAAGTGGTAAAGGATAATAACTTTTGACATTGAGGACCTAGATAACCCCACCTGACAAACATAATATTTGGATAATAAATGAAGTATAAATATCATCCCATTAGGCTAAATACATGAAAATAAAAGGATCCTACTTTCATATAATGTTTTCCCAACTCGTCAAGACCTCTTATAGAGCCATCAGTCTATTGTGATGATTGGATACTTAATAAATTATGAGTATTTATAATGTAAAATATATAGGTACATAAATATAACTCCTACACTAGTTTACTAGCCTAACACACCCATATGGACATTGGTTATATCATGAGGCCAACTATGAAGTTTGATATTGAACTATAATAGGGGGTATAACAATAAAAAGATCACATCATTTGGTGTGATTTTAATTTTAAAATATTTATCATTTTTTATGATATGGATATCAATTATTTTATATATTTATGTTTTTATTCTCCAGGTGGATTTGGAAAAACAAATGATGGGTGCTAAAAATGACTAGCACAAAAGAGCTTATTCCTAGATATTAAAGAGGAAAACCTAAGGATCAAGATACCTAAATACTCTTAGGCTTGCACCATAGGAAAAATTATAATTTAGAAACTAATCCAAGTGTCATGAAAATGAAATTAAAGGTAAATATAAGGATTTTTGAATATCTATCCATGTAAAATGGTGATGTAATGAGGATATGTTGTTATCTGACCATAATAAGGGAGAGTTTTTCTTCATAAGTGATTGGGAAAAGGAGAGGATTTAAATGTAAGTGGAAATGTAATTCAAATAATGGAAATAAAAACCCTAATAAGGACAAACTATGAATGATAATAATCATTTCACTAGATAAGCCATACTAACCTTAAAAAGGGTATAACATAAGCATTGATTATAGAAGTCATCCTAAAAGAGGGAGAGTATAAAAAGTAGACACTAAAGGACTACCAAAGGAACTAAGGCCCACTATAAGAAAGTAATGGATATAAATAAAAGACCAAAGCATACCAAAAAGGAAATTAGTGGAACATGAAAAACCCTAAGGTTATAAAAAAAATCCAAAATGAAAATTAGTGTTTATTGTAAGGTAATATGAATGATTAAAATTAAAACCCAAAGGTGATACTAAATATCCACAAGGGAAACCTAGGACAACTATAAGGTGGAAATAAATGATTAAAATAAAACCTGAAGGTGATACAAAATATCCACGAGGGAAACTAAGGCTGATAGTAAATCACCCCATAAAAGGGGAAATACAAAGATACCAAATATCTATAACGAAAAAAATGGTCAACTATAAAAAATGTAATAGAAATATACAAATTAAATATCATGTTGAAAATAAAGTGTCAAGAGGAACATGAAATAAAATAATAAGATACATAAATGTTAAAGAGAATGTAACATAAAATAAGGATATTTGAAATGCAAGAGTATTTGTCTTGGAAATTTTATTGAAGATGAATGTATTTATTTTTAATATGTGAAAGGATATTTATTATTTCCTCATTGTAATTTTTATTTATCATAAATACAAGATTAATAGGATGGGAATCATAATATTCCTCTAAAACATTAATGAAGTGAGATATGGGCATCGATAAATTCCCTAAATTATGAAATAGGAAAATTGAAGGCATCACAAGATTCCCAACATGTGAAATTAAAAAAGGATGGAATTTGAAACATGACCCAATATGTATTAGAATAAAATTATAAGAATCACAAGATGACTCAACCTATGATATGTAGGTAGATTGGATTTAACCTCAAAATAGATAAGCCTAGTATGAATTTATGCTTCTATATAAATCTATGTTATAATAGGGAATGTGGCATGTAGGACAATGTCAAGATACTTTGAAGGTGTTAGTTAATTGTGTTGAACTATGTCTTCAAGGCCAATATAGTCTATTTCAATAGAACTGGGTTAAAATGTATCATGTTGGCTAATATAGTTGGCAAGTTTAATTTTTTTGAATGTATTGGCTAGACCAATATAGTTGGCTAAAACAGAGGTATGGTAACTGATATAATCTAGCTACTTTATGTTGTTTTTATTGATAGGAAGATATATTATGATTTTATTACTAAAATCTATGTTCTATATGATACTACTAGAAAAAATAGGAAACTATGTATCAACACATTTTTGGCCATGGTCGATGCAGTTGGATAAATAAGGAACAACTATATCGACACATTTTGGGTCATGGTCCTTACAATTGGATAAATCAAGAAAAATTAAATCCTAAAATTTTAGGTAATGGTTAGTGTATTTATTTGTAATAAGACTTATAATTATAATTATATCAACACATTTTGTGTCATGACTGACACAATTATATGGAATAGGAATAATTTTATTTTCATATTATTTGTCATGGATAGTGTAGTTAGATGAATCATAAAGAACATTATTAGCACATTATGGATTATGATTGGTATAGTTGTTTATAATCAGAGGAATTATATTAGAACATTTTTATTCCATGGTTAATGTATTTTATTATAATATGAGTTTAAATTAGAACTATATCAATACATTATAGGTCATTTAAATTGTAGTTCATAATTGGTTGTAACTAGATGGTAACAAACTATCTGATATAATTAGATTGAGCTAAATAAAATAAAACTATATCAACATGGTGGATACAATTATTAATGATTGATTGTGTAGATTTAAATTATTGGAAAGATTTTGAAAATTAATGTGAACCTATAGCATGGGTTTGAGTAGTTTTATAAGTTGCAGAATAAAAATTAACTTGAACTATAATGTGTTTTGGAATACAAATCTGAATTAGGTGGTATTCATAAGCTTATGGGTTGAAAAAACTAGGTTTTATATGATAATATTTAATATGAGATAATTTTTTATGATTCATCCACCTAAAATATTCCAAAGGTTTGAATTAGTTAAATCATGCCCATCAATGCTTGAGATATAGTGAGGGATGATATAAATGGAAAAATCATAGAGTAATTCTTTTCCATGTTGTAATAATCATTAATAGGAGGGTATTTAGCAACCCAAGTATAAGGATAATTTGGTTTATGGGAAAGAATATTGATGCAAATCATGTGATCAGTGGGAAAATCATAAGATAATTTTTCATCCATATTGTAATAATCATTAATAAGAGGATAATTTTTGGCTGAAGTACAAGGATCATTAGGACATAAGTGGGAATATCGCTACAAATCATGTGATAAATGAGAAACCTATAAGATAGATTTTCATCCATGTTGTAATAATCATCAATAATAGTATTTTAATCATCCCAACTATAAATATCATTGATATGATAGGCGAGATGATTTATACAAATAATGTGACAAATGGAAAAATTATCTTAGGTATTTTTTTAATGTTATAAGTATCATCAATGGGAATATCCACTATCATGCTAGGGTATTCACATCTATCAAAATGTTCATCATCATAAATGGTAAAATCATAATATTTATTTTAAACCATGTGAGAAGTGAAAGAAAAGGGATCTTCTAACATTATAGGATCATCATAAGTACAAAGATATGATATCATACTCAGATCTTTAACCATGCTCAGGGATCCTTGTAAGGATCATCAAAATACATAGGAATATATTAGGGATATTAAATTCTACTATAGGAATCATCATTAGTATCCTCATATGGATTTTATTAAGTGGGAACATTATCATGGGTATCTTTGTCCATGGGAAATGGAGTATAATAATTTCACCATGGGGTATTTCATTAAATAGAAGTGTAGGAGGTATAAATGAGTGACCCATACCAAAAAAAGGTTTTTAGGCTCATTAAAATGATCATAAGAGGATAAATAATTGAAAATTATGTAAAATATAAATATCATGATAATAATGGTATTTTACAAGATATACTTGTCAAATATAAATATCTAATAGGTGAAATATATAAATGTGATGACAATTCAACAATGGTAGACTATGATTCACATTAGGGTTACCACAATGTATAATGATGGTGAAGCCAAAATGAACCTAATTCTAAGAATAAAATTTCAACATGAAGATAATCCAAAAATCAATGAGATAGGATTCACATAAGGTCACCATAATGTTTACACATGTCATGATGACATGTAATAATCATTTTTCTCTCTATATACTAGAATATAAACAAGGTCATAAAAATAATGTATACGTCTACTTCAAAGAGAATATAAGGACCTAAAATAACCATATAAACATCATATGTTAATACACACTAAAATTTTAATAGGATAGGGTTCTAAAAATTACCCCTAATATATTGGGCATCATTTTTAGTAAGCCTCAAGATGTAGGAATAGTAACAAAGGGAGTCCATTAAGAATACAATAGGATATCACATACAAGAAATGAATGAACAAGGGTAGCCTAGATCCAAGATAGATAAAAATAATAATTTAATGGCTATAATGGTATAAAAATGGATTTTATATGTAACCTAAGGTTATAATGGAAAGTCTAAGAAACCCTATATATACCATCATGTTTGGTATAAGGAACAAAATAAGAAAGGATAAATAGTATACACTCACTTGATCAACATTAAAATAAATTGTATCTATTAAATTAAATGAAAGCGGATATGTATATATATACTTACCTTTAGGTTGAATCGTTAAATAATTGATCTCTACCTTTATTGAAGTGACATTTACAAGAGATATTTTAGGTTAAAGACCTCAAATGGAAAGAAGAAGACTTAGATATCCTTAGCTAGGAAAGGTTGAATATGATGCCAACATGAGAACTTTATTATTAGTGTTAGATTTATTATATTTTTTAATTTATTAAAATATTAATTTTATTTAATTTAGTTGTCCTAAATTGGTTATTTGGTCAATTTCAGAAATTTTCCAAGAATTTGCTAAAAATTAGCTAGAAGTGCTAGTTAGAGTGCAGTTTACTTAATGTATACTTAACTAAGGTCAAAAAATTATCCATTCATGTCCAATAAGTGGGGAACATAGTTTTTATTTTATTTAATTTAAAGTAAATTTATTTTAATCAATTCCTTATTTTTTATGGATTTAGGGTGCCTAGCTTGACAAGGTTCCACAAGTTGCTTACGTGTTGAACAGAGCTTCTTGCATGTTGGCCTTGTCCTGTTAATAAGTCAACAAGTTTGTTTGAGTATATTTAAGTTGTATTAAATTATATTTTTATCATAATTTTTTTCTAATTATTAGTTTATTTTTCACTTTATGCTTAATTGAGGCATAATTTTTCATGCAATCTGTCTTGTAATATGCTTGTTTTATATTTGTTATTAATAAATAATTGTCCAAAATCAATTTTGGTGCAATATTTATTATTTGGAAACATCATTTCATGTGTTAATATATGATTTTATTTTATGTATATATTAAATAAGAAAAAAATCATATGTTTTTGGTTTTGAAGTTATTTAGTGCAATTATTTGTCAACAATCTCACATACAACATAATTGTATTAACAACTAGTAATTCTAAAACAAATTCGTTGATACATAGATTTGATTTCAAATAAAATAAAATTTCATTTTAAATCCCTTAATAAATTAATAATATTATTTTTTCATTAAGTTTTCATTCAAGAAAGCTTAGAAGGGTTTCAGGACATTATCATCGGAAGCAATGGCTTCAATGAATTCTACTTCCATGAATATTATTATTTTCAAAGGTGACAAATTTGAATATTGAAGAGTTTATTTGAATATAATTATTGTGTGGAAAGGAGTTTTGGATAATGTTTTCCAAAAGCACATTATAATACCTTAACTCAAGATCAAAATTGAATAAAAAAAGATGAAGAAAAAGTGGATTCACAAGCTTTTTTTTATATTTAGAGTGCCATAGACTGAAACATATATCCAAGAATTGAAGGATAAAAATATAACATAAGGCATTAAATACCTTGAAAAATTTATATCAATTATATATTAAGGTAAGAGAAGAAAAAATCCAAACTCTTAAAATGAATTTTGAGAATGTCTAATAATGGAGTTAGAGAATATTGCATAAAATGAGGGTTTATGTAGAAGTTATATATAATAATGTTATAGTAAGAAAAAAATTGCTATATTTAAGTCAAAAGGCAGGAGAGCAACGGACGTATTACTAGTGACATATTGTGAGATGGAGTATATTACAGTTGGTTGATGAACCAAGTGTTTGCATGTTTAAGCTAATTTTAGACTGAGAGATGCGGATCTAATTATTGGATGTCTATGTTTAGATGAGATCTATATAATAGACTCATGGTTGTATTGTAAACTTGTGCTAGAGAGTAAGAGAGCATTATTATATTCTATGTGTGAGGTGAGCAATGGTTGGTTCCTCCTCGTGCCACAGTACCATGATTGGAGAATCAAGGGTTCTTCATGTATGTATGATCTATACAAGTGAGCATGGCTTCTAAGGAGATCAATGGTAAGTAAGATCATTGACAGGTGTATGTGTGTGCAAGGTGCATTCACAGTGATAACCAAATTGATTTGCAGGTGTGCAAATTTAGAGAAGACAGCAACACAACAGAGAGTAGTATTAGGAAGATCTACTTGAGTACAGGTGTGTAAAAGCAAAGAGGAAGGTAAGGAAGATCCTATAAGTAAGGTCTAAGGTTTGAATTTTCTACTTGGATACATTTGAGTACTTGGAGTGCGTGGAGCACTTGTGGTGTGCGTGGAGCACAAGTTAAGGTGAACACCAACTCAGTATCTGAGTATGTTGGGACTAAGAGAGAGAGCTTTGAAAGAATTACTTTTCACTTGAGGTGTGGGAAGCCTCTGAAGAGGTTCGAAAGAAGTGGCAAATTCTTTTATGTATGAGTATTAATACAAGTTGTGTATTGTCTCTCATATCTTGTGTTATTTTTGGATTCTAGTTACTTGCTGGTTAATTACGCATATTAAGTTGCTTGTATTTTGGTAATCAAAATATCCCAACATAATGTTAATTTTTATTTAAAAATATTACTACATATTGTGATCACTCTTTAATAGTGCAAGGACATGAACACTACAAGTTTTTTTTATTTGGTTGGTTCTCTCGTGTCCCATGAGGATAAGATGAGACTATACACAAGAGATCAATAACATGCATGTGAAACCAAAGCAAATGTTTCAAAGAAAAAAATTAAAATTAAAATTTTAATCAAGGGAGTTCAAAACTATCATTGAAGATAAATTTATAGGTAAAATCAATTGATACCTTGTCATTATTATAAAAAACTATGAAATTTTATAAAATATTGTAGGATACTAGTATTTAATAATCAATCTAATCAAGAAGATGAAGAGAAAGAATTCCAAGCTAAAAATTTTTAGGAGAAAGAACCCTCAAATTTTTGTCTCGCATGTATTGTGGGAATATATGATGGAAATTTTTTTTTCTTGGTTCAGTTTTATCAAATCACATTAAAATTCACAAAGATGGTTTCAAAAAATTAGATGATTAGTTCAAAACCCAAGTACAATTGGGAGATGGGAAGTCCATCCAAATTAAGGAAAATACCAACATGAAAATCACCAAAATTAAAGGTAATGGTGAAATAAAAGGTGTTTATTTTTTTCCAAATATGAATCCTAAGACTATTGGTCACACACACAAGATATAGTGATGAAAGTTAAGCATACATGTTTTATAATCTTACTAGTAAATCCACAATTATTTCTAGGGATTTTAATTTATTTAAAAATGAGGTGTATGTTGATTGTTATAATATAGATAAAAATATCATAATTTAAATGGTGCATCTTAATTAATTTTAGTTTTAGGTCTTACAAAGTCTTACATATGTTTATAGTTCAACATGAAATGATACTAGCTCTTTCCAAGAGACTAGTCATCCATCTTCATCAACTCTAAGAAAAAAGAAATGTTAGTTGAACTTGAACCCATCTAATCAAACATTAGATCATGACAATGATATGATTATTACAAGTCTTAATAATTAGTAAGGTAATTGTTTTGATTATTCTGATGATGAAAATACTACATTTGCATTGTCATTTGTGGTTGGTGAACCTAGAAGTTATGTATAAACTAGTCAAAAGAAAAAATGTGTTGATCCTATGAAATTAAAAATGGAATCAATTAATAGGAATTATAAATGGAATTTATTTTAGAATAAATTAAATAAATATATTATTGAAACCAATTGGGTATACAATACCAAATTCAATAGTGATGAAATAGTTGACAAGATAAAACCTAGATTTATTGCAAAAGGATTTGCACAAACATATGGGGCTGACTATGAGGAAACCTATGCATCTGTGACATGTCAGGATAGTATAATACCAATTATTGTTGTATAAATTTATAAATGTTTCAAAATTATTCAAATAGATGTTAAAATTAAATTCTTAAATGGAGTGATTGAATAATTAATATATGTGGGGCAACCACAAGGTTTCAAGGTAAAGGGTAATTTTTTTTTGGGTATTTAAGGTGAATAAATTTCTTTATGGGCTGAAGAAAGTTACAAAATACTGGTACTCAAAATTATATATATATATATATATATATATATATATATATATATATATATATATATATATATATATATTGGATCAAGTATTTTTAATAAGTTAAAATGAACCAAATATTTACATACAAGCATTGGGTTATATTGTTTAATAGGTTTGTCTCTATGTAGATGACTTGATATTTATAGGTAACTCTATGAAGATGTTGAAGAATTTTAAGGTAGATATGAAATAATACATTTATATTAATTATATTTGACTTATAAATTAATTTATTGGCATGAAATTCCATCAAAATAACTAAGAAGTATAAGTTTATCAAGCCAAATATGCCCAAGACATGTTTTAAAAATACAATCTTCAAGATTCAAAGCCCACATACAATCCAATTGTAAGTGGATAAAATCTCATTAAAGAGTATGGAATTAATTAATATTATGAAAATGATTTTAGAATAATGGTGGGATGTTTAACATATCTCACTATGACAAGACCTGACATCAGTTATGGGGTTTCACTAGTTTATAGGTTTGTGGTCAAACTATAACTCAAACATTTGAAAGCAGTATAGATAATTTTTAGTTTTGTAATAGGTATTTATAATTATGTCAATTTTATATGAAATGTTAAATGATGTATAATTTTATACACATATTAATATTGGGGAGAATATCTTGATGATAAAATGTTAACTTCAGTTTATTGCTTCACATTAGGAAGCGGGTTGGTTTCATGGTATTCCAAGAAATAAGTTATAGTTGCATTATTATTTAATTAAGGTGAATATAAAACCCTTAAATTAGTTTTAAAACAATTATTATGGTATATAATACTCTTATTTCATTTAATAGAGGCTCAACTTGATCTAGCATATATTTTTTATGATAATAATGGGGCAATATAATTGTTCAAGAATCCATTTTCCCATGCTAGAACCAAGAATATTGAACTTAAGTGTCATTTTTCAGAGAATTGGTCAATGATAAGAATTTTTTCATTGAGTATGTTATAATTTAAGATAAATTTTATAATATTTAAACTAATGGATTGTTAATGAAGATTCATGGATGACTTAAGGAGATGATAGACATTTTTTATGTTTGCATTAAAGGGGGAAATGTTGAGTACGATGACAATATGGGAACTTGATTATTAATGTTAGATTTAGTTTATTTAGTTTTTTATTAGATTATAAAGATTACTCAATTCATTTATGTCCTAGATTACTTGTTTAGTTAATTACAATATTTTATATGAACTTCCTTGAAAATAGCTAGAAGTGTGAATTAAAATGCAGTTCACTGAGTGTGTAACTAAGCTAAAACAATTATCCATTCATATCCAATAGGTGGTAAACACTTTATATAATTAATTTAACTTAAATTAAATTTATTTTAATCAATTTCATATCTTTTAATGATTTGAGGCACCTAGTTTGCCTAGGTTGCATGATTTACTTACTTGTTGAGTAAGGTGTCTTGCATGTTAACCTTATCTTTTAAATAACCAACCTATTTTCTTGAGTCTAATTTTAGTTATCTTATAATTTATTTTTATATTAATTAGTTTTTAAGTAAATTTATATAATTTATTTTTTCACTTTATGCTTATTTTAGACATAACTTGTCATGCAATTTATCTTGTAATACGCTTGGTTTAACTTTGTTTATTAATATATAATTATCCAAAAAGAAGTGTGGCACAATAGCTCCTATTTTTAAAACCTTTTTCAAGTGTTAAACTATGATTTTATTGTAGTTATATAGTAATGAAAACTATAAATCATATATTTTTGGTTTTTGAAGTTATTCAATGTAATTTTTGTCAACAATCTCATTTAAAACACAACTAGAGTGACAACTAATAATTATGGTACATATTGGTTGATACATATCTTTAATTTCAGATTTTTTTAAAAATCCCTATTTTCACCCACTCCATACAATAAACATATTCATTTTGTATTAGAGCCTCATTATACAAATCAATTATATAAGAAAGGAGAAATAACATATATCCACTAGATCAATATACAAATAAATTACATATATTAATTAAATAAATGAAATGGGATAGGGATAGATATAATTACCTTTAGGTGGAATCATCAGTGCATTAATCTCTCCCTTGGATCAAGTGACACTTGACAAGAGATGTTTTACAATTAAGGCCTTAGGTGGAAAGAAGAAGACCTAAATATCTTTAGGTTGGGAATATAAAGACTTGGACACCTCCTCAACATGATTCCTCCTAATGAGATTTAGATACCTTTATGCAATACTAGACCTCTTGGAATAACACTTTAAGCCTCTAACTCTTCCTTTTACTATTTAAGAGCATAAGTGTGAGTGAAATTAGATTAGATGAATATGGTATATGTTTGGGAATGATAATATGACCCTATATATGTATCCAATACATAAAACTAACCCTGGACTCTAATATGATGAAATATATGTTTCAACTAGAGTGATACAATTATAAGTATTTTAGCTAACATATAACCTTATCATCCAAGATGACATACCATAACTAATAGAGACATGAATCATAATTATAATAGATAGGATGATATATTAAAGTTAAATTAAAATTTGAAAAATACTATATTGGCCTAGATGATAAAATAAGAATATATGTTGTCTATAAAAATTTAACAAAACATACATGAGGAGGTAAGATAGAAAGAGACTCAGAGAAGGTCAAAATTATATTAATGAAAGTATGGAACAATATTATACAAATTTATCTCAAAACTTACCATGAATTTATCCCAACCCATTCATAGTGCACCTTTAAATTAATACACTTACAGAGATTGATGCATCAATAATAAACTACAAGATAAAATGTTAGTAAAGTAATAAAAGTGAAAAATATTAGATGTATATAAAAATAAGGTTTAGAGTGATAAGGAAGATTGGATTCTAAGTATTATATAAATTTTATATTCCAATTATTCATATTGCATAATTTATAGGATCATGCATTCAAATAACATACAGGGATTACAGCTTTCATCAACATGGTTTATTTCTCAACTACAATGAGTTTTGGTTTCTAACTTGTCAAAGAAAAATGGGATAACTGAGGTAGGATCCTATGATAACTACACTCAATTTTTTATGTTTTTCAAGGTTATTTCAGTTGATAAGGATAACAATTTTTTTAGTGATCCACAATAGATCCTAAAAAAGTTAGAGATTTTTTTAGTAGAAAAGTAAAAAAACACAATTTTAAGATATATTTTAATATAGGAAACATTTTTTACCATCCTATTTACTTATTCTTTATTAAAGGGTGTATAACTATGTATCCATATATGTCATAAAATCCATCTCTAAATTATCTAAAATTTTCCCAATTTCAATTTTTGTAATTCATTTCAAAAATTCCTTGATTACCTTTCAAAAGGTTAATTTTATTACCATATATATTGAATAATGGTTTATAGAAATAAAATACCCTCAAATTAGAATTTTGAGAAATATCTATATCCCCTTTAATTTAATGCCTCAATATAGTCTTCTCAAATGACTCTTATAAATGTTAATTATGTGGATGCTTTATAAATTAATATTGTTTTGATCTTGTCAGAATAAACTATAATATATTAGTATAATATTAAAATGGTCTATCAAATCTTTGGTTCATTCATAAGATCTAATGTTTTGAATATCTTACCTTACAATAGTCATGGAATTTTTTTAGCAACTTATCCCTCCTTTAATCCTAGTTTTTTATTCAATTCTCTCTTAAACCATAAACAAGGTTCATGCTGAGCCATGTTTTTGGTTCAAATAGTTTTAGTCTCTAGCATCATTTTTATAATAATATTTTTATCGCAACACATTAAATTAAATAAAAAATATTTTCATACTTTCATTTGTAAGTCCATCTAAATTTGGTAGTGTTGATAGCAAGTTATTTTTCATATTGTTCGTTCATTCTTACAAGGCAATTCAAAATTTAAAGGTAATGGCCTTATTTATGTATCCTTCATCCTCAGGTTCCACCCATTTTGACTAAATATCATCTACCCAAAGGTTCCAATAATACTTCTATGGGACCATCTATTAGGTAAATTGGGTATGTGAAATAATTCAATTTTATTATATTCTTTAGAATTTTATAAATTATCTTCTTCCATTTTTACTATATATGTCTTATGATACATGAATTTAATATGAACTAACTAATAAAATAAAATAAGAGTAATGCACAAAGTAAAATAAAAACTAAATGTAAACCTTCATTATGTGTTACCTTTACAATGTATATTACCAATTCAACTTGGAATATACATTATTTTATGATAATTTTTTTATGAAAGGGAGTGTCATAAGGTGTTTAATTCACTATATTATTATCATTTTAGGATCATAAAATTTAAAAGCTGATATACACTATATATACAAATTAAAATTCATTCTAGACCTAGGTTTTTAAATTAAAATTTAACTAATGATGGGGAGTGTTTTGAAGTAATTTGAGGAATTAAGATGATGAGAGTTGTATCAAGTGATGGATAGGAAGTCTGAAGGTAGAATTTTGAATGTAAGAGATAGGTGGGAAGAAGGTGAGCTTCAGCTTAGATATCTTATGAAGGACATTGGTAATCCCATGAAGGATGCGATAGCTCTATCACTAGATCTAGATCAAGGTCCACCACCTACTTTTAAGGACATCTCAAATCATGTCAATTTTAGGCCAGGGTCCACCAGACATAGCACTTAATCTCACTAAAGGAAAAAAATCAATCTCATGAGTTAACTTGGTGTTTAGGGAGTGCTCAAACAAAAAACCTTTAGAATATTCCTTCTTGATCTTGACAAGAAAAAGAAATGAGGTATGTCTTGAGGCCCCTAACTCTATCATAGAGAATATTTACTCTTCCTTATCAAATTCACTCTTGGCTAAATTCAATGATTTCAGGCCTAATATTGACTCATTCCATAAGTGAGATAAATTCAAGTGGTATCCCAAGGGAAAGATCAATATTATAGCTATGCCTAAGAATTTTTTCCTAATTAACTTGTCTCATTCATAAGACTATATTAGGATCCTCATTGGAGGCCCATGGTTCATGGTAAAATCTAATGTTTACCTACATGAATGGAAGGTAGGGTTTAATATTGATAGTGTCATCATGGAGGCCATCCCTATCTAGGTGAATCTACTGAAGTTGCCCCTAGAATTCTAGGCCCTAGAGGTTATCTTGGGCATCACCAAAACCCTCATCCAACCAATTTACATTGAACCCATAACTAGGTATAGATGTAGACTCCTAGCTACCTGTGTCTATTTTTTTATTCCTACTCACAAACCTCTCATTCACTCTATCAAGATCAAATCTAAACATGGGGTTTAGAATCAATGTATAGTTTTTAAATGTGACTCAAAAATTTGTAAAACTTATGATGTCCTAAATCATTCCTCTAAGGAGTGTCTCCTGAACAAGAAGCAATCCCACCCCCACTCCCTATTGGGTTAAGAAACCTCCATACCTAAATCCTTCCCCCCATAACCCTCAAGATTTGCCCGTAATCCCTCTTCTCCTCACCCTTCTTCCCTTCCCCTCCTCCCTAAACCTACTATTACTCCACTCAACCTGGGGAAAAAGGTTTTAGTTACTACCTCTTCTTAGTCTTCATCTTCCCTAAATATTTTTAGTTCACCTCAAGTTAGCTTAGACTCAAATCCCTCTATTATGAATTAAAAAAATTTAAACCAGATCTAAATCACCATAAAATCACATAACTAGATTTTAAATGTGAAATCAGATTTAATTATGCACTAACATGTAGCATATAAATAATTCCTAACATCAAAGTGAAATGAAAGTATAAATGGAGAGAACAAATTAGTAATAAAACCATAACATAGATCTATCATGGTTCACCCAATGTGGGCTACATCCACTAAGAAGTCCTCAATAAAAGCTGTAATCAAAACAAGATTACAAAGACCTCTCATAGAGATAGAATATCTCTTATAGAAAATGTTGCACATATGCAATGTTACACTTTCACCTATACCTATACAATACTATATCTCACAAGTTTCCATACCATGCCCTATAAATAAACACCTACACTTTGACTCTATCTCTCAAAAGCCACACTCTACAAATAAACACATCAACCTCTAAAGGTCACATCACACCTATATATATATAGCAAATGAAGGAAAATCCACCAAACAAGGAGAAATACATAATACTTATCCAAGATAAGCATTATCCACCATATGACAACTCTCATCCACCTAAGCAAGCTCATCCATAAGCCCACCTAAGGAGGAACTCATCATGTTTATCTCTCCTCTTCCAAAAAGCACATTTTCTAAAGATATATGATCACAAACAACTCCTTGAAATAAGGAAGTCATTCCCCTTTCTAATAAACAACTAACTCCCTAATATTAAGGAAGTAAAAATGGAAAATAGGCATATAATAACTAACTCCATAAAACATGGAATAAATATAAATTAGGAATATAAGGGAATATTTTGCTCACATGTGGAGCAAGGTTCCACAAAAGGTGGAGTGGGGGAAAATGCAATGCCCACATTTGTGAAGCTATCTAGGCCCCAAAAATATATCACCATGGTTAGTGATATCCCCAAAGTGCTCCACACTCAATAATCTCCCACTTGGAGACCATTTCTCCTAAATAGAATCTATCAATGCTCTTGACCACTAAGGCCAACTAACTAAACATAGTCTCAATTTATCCAATGTGATCACCTTGGTCATCATATCTATAGGATTATAGCTAGTATGAATCTTCTCTAGCTCCACCAATTTCTCTTCTAAATTTGTCTTGATGAAGTGATAATGTAACTAAATGTGTTTCATCCTTGAGTGGAAAGTGGAGTTCTATTCCAAATCAATAACACACTAACTATCACTATGTAGTCTCCCAACTTCCTGCTCATGCCCCAACACTCAAAACAACTCTTATAACTAAATCATCTCCTCATTAGCCTCTGTGAAAGCAACATACTCTATCTCTATGGTTGACAAATCCACAACCTTTTGTATCCTAGAAATCCAACTAACCATTATATCTCCAATAGTAAATATATATCCTATCTTACTTCTCTATCTATCAATATCTATTACCATATCCAAGTCTACATAAACATGTAAAGTGGTATTTGATCTATCATAACATAATGCAACATCCATGGTTCCTCTAAAATACTAAAGAATCAATTTCACTACTTGCCTATGCTCATAACTAGGATCACTCATATACCTACTCACAATTCCCACTATTTGGGCAATATCTAGCCT
Source organism: Torreya grandis (assembly GCA_037957365.1). Lineage (NCBI taxonomy): Eukaryota > Viridiplantae > Streptophyta > Pinopsida > Cupressales > Taxaceae > Torreya > Torreya grandis. Next base: position 5,201,149 of record JARHVA010000159.1, on the reverse strand, counting down.
AGTACAAACCATGGCATACATCAAGCTGCCAACTATAAATGAGTAAGGTACCTTGGACATCTTAATATTTTTAGTTTCCATGTTGGGACACTACTCCTTTGATCATCTAAAGTGGCCTACAAAATGAGTACCAATATATTTAGCATCCAACATGCTAATCCTTTCTAAAACTTTTTTCACATACTCTAATTGGGATAAGATCAACTTTCTCTCCTTCCTGTCATGAATTATCTTCATGCCAAGGATTTTATTTATATCACCAAAATCCTTCATATAAAATGAGTCACTAAGTTGTTTCTTGAGCATATGAATATGTTGTATTTTCTTTCCTACAACTAACATGTCATCCACATACAAGCATAAAATAATAAAGAAACCATCATCAAAATGTGTGATGTACATGCAATGGTTATAATTACACCTTTGATATTCTTGTTCCAACATAAAACAATCAAATTTCTTATACCATTATCTTGGAGCTTGTTTCAGGCCATACACACTCTTCTTTAGTCTGCACACATAGTTGTTTTTCCCTTTGACCTCATGTCCCTGTGGTTGCTTCATATACAACTCTTCATCCAAATCACCATGAATAAAAGTAGTTTTCACATCTAACTATTCTAAGTGCAAATCCTCAACTACAACTAAACCAAGAATAGTCTTAATAAAAGTCATTTTTATAATAGGAGTAAAAATATCATCAAAATCAATACCTGATTTTTGTGCAAAGACCCTAACCATCATCCTAAACTTATACCTTTTTCTCCCTTCATCCTCTTCTTTTATCCTAAAGATCCACGTGTTTGGCAATACACTCTTGCCCTTGGGTAGCCTTACCAAATCCTACATTTGGTTCCCCATGAGAGATCTATGCTCTTAATCCATGGATTGCTCCCACTTCATCCTAGTATCTACGTACATTTCTTCCTTAGTTATCCATTGTCAATGAGTAATAAATAATTCAAAGAAGGAGATAAATGTTCAAGTTCTTTTCATACCCTAGAAGACCTTCTTACCATAGGAGTTCAAGGTTCATGTGTAGAAGGTTCCTAAACTAAATCATTGGATACTTTTCCATCTACAATGTCATCCAATACTATGTACTCTTTCTGTTCCAATTCTTATTCCTACAACTGATCATTATACATGACTTTTCATTAAATATTACATCTCTAGACTGAAATATTTTCTCATCTTTAACACACCATAAAAAAAAAGCAAATTAATCCTCACCATAACCAAAAAATGGGCATTTCTCTAAGTTTATCTCTAACTTGGTCCTATCCTCTTTCTTAATGAGATCAAAAGCCTCACATCCAAAGACTCTAATAAAAGAATAATCAACATTCTTACTAGACCAATATTATTTAGGAATGCCTCCATCTAAAGTCATAGAAGGTCCTCTGTTAATCAAATAAACTATCGTGTTAACTACTTCTACCCAAAACTACAAAGACAACCCTACATTTAACCTCATGCTCCTAACACGTTCTATTATTGTTATGTTCATCCTTTTAGATACCCCATTCTATTATGGAGTTTATGGAACCATCCTTTTCTTATTATTTGCATTTTTAGAATAATAATCGAAGAAAGAATTACTACAATAATCACTTTCATTATTTGATTTGAGACTTTTTTCATTCTCAACCAAGGCTTTCCACTTGTTTAAAAGTTTCAAATATAATAGATTTATTTTTAATGTAATAAACCCAAACTTTCCTAGTTACATCATCAATAAAAGTGACATAATAATTAGAACCACCAATAGAAGATACATGAGCTGATCTCCATACATCTAAATATACCAAATCTAGCTTGTGTTCTTTATTTATGGGTCTAGCTTTTAGTAACTTTAACCTACTTCTATTTCCCATACACACAATCCTCACAAAATTCTAGATCTATGTCTTTTAATCTAGGCAACTTGTATTTTAAGATCTCCATGCCCTTATGGCTCATATGGCTGAGTCTATAGTACCACATAGTTGTATCTCCATCTACAACAACTAAATCTAAAGAATAAACACTACTAATAAAATATAAAGTACCAATTTTCTTACCTCTAAAAACCACAAGAGTACTTTGGTAACTTTCCAAGAATCTTTAGTAAACATGACCAAATAACCCTCACTACCTAAATTCTCTGCTAAAACTAGATTCTATCTCAACATAGGCATGTGTTTCACATCCTTAAGTAGCCATGTGTTCCCATTATTCATTTTAAATTAAACACAACCTTTCCCTACTATCTCAAATGGTTCATCATCACCAAAATAAACATGTCCTAAATTCTCTTGAACATAATCAATAAATAATGCCTATGTGGGGTGGCATGAAAAGAAGCCCCTGAATCTAATACCAAGACTAAGAAAAATTATCCATAGAAAGAATTAAGGCATCCTAACATGATTTACTTGATGTCATAGTTACCTCATTCATTTTATTCCTTATTATAATTCTTATCCCAAAGTGACCAACAATCCTTCTTTGAGTGTCCACTCTTCCCATAGTGCCAGCATATCATCTTGAATCTAGATATCGATTTAGATCTACCTTTTGAATTTTCATGGCTGACTTTTCTCTTGTCCTTTTTCCTTCCTCTAGTTTCAATAGACAAATAATTACCTAAAGATGATTCATTATTTATTTTCTTCTGCATTTCTTTGCTAAGAATCACACCTACAACATCCTCAAAATTTAAGCTTCCCTTGGTAGGGACTGCATTACTCATAGCCATAAAAAAACTATCCCAACTATCATATAAAGAACACAAAATCAACAAAGCTCTAACTTCATCATCAAACTTAATTTCAATAAAATTGAGCATACTTACAACCATATTAAAATCATTTAGATGATTAGCAATTGAACCATTCTCATAAATTTTCATGTTAAACAATCTTTTCATAACAAAAAATTTATTAGGGTTTATCATAAAAATTTCCAAGTTTATCCATGAGATCCTTTATATTTTTCTCATCAAAAATGTTAAATACAACAAAAGATGCAAGGTATAATCATATGGATCCCAATGCCTTCTTATCTAGTAATGACCAATCTGCATCACTCATACTTACAGGTTATTCTCCTTTCCCCTCCAAGGGGGGATGAAGATCCTTCTAATACAAGTAATATTCCATTAGCATTTTACACAAACCAAAAATTTTACCATCAAACTTCTCAATCCTAAATCTGATCTCTTCCCCCATAGCTCCCACTCAAGCTGATAACCTTTCCTATGATTTACCACTTTAGAAAAACACAACCAATGGCTCTAATACCAATTATTAGGAATTAAAAGAATTTAAACTAGATCTAAATCACCATAAAATCACATAACCATATTTTAAATGTGAAATTAGAATTAATTTAGCACTAACATGCATCACGGTAATAATTCCTCAAATCACATTTAAATAAAAGCATAAATAGAGAGAAAAAAATAACAATAAAACTATAACATAGATCTACCATGGTTCACCCAATGTGTGTTACATCCACCAAGAAAGTCCTCAATAAAAACTATAATCAAAACAAGATTACAAAGACCTCTCATAGAGATAGACTATCTCTTGTAGAAAATGTTGCACTTTCACCTGCACCTACACAATATTGTATCTCACAAGCTACTATACCACACCCTATAAATAAATACCCATACTTTGCAAAAATATATGAACTTTGACTCTATTTCTCAAAATCCACACTCTACAAATAAACACATCAACCTCTAAAGGTCACATCACACTTGTATATATAGCAAATGAAGGAAAATCGACCAAACAAGGATAATTACACAATGTTTATCCAAGATAATCATTATCCACCATGTGACAACTCTCCTCCACCTAAGTAAGCTCATCCATAAGCCAACCTAAGGAGGACATTGACATGTTTATCTCTCCTCTTCCAAAAATCACATTTTCCAAAGACGTGATCACAACTAACTCCTTGAAACAAGGAAGTCATCCCCTTTTCCAATAAACAACTAACTCCCTAAAATCAAGGAAGTCAACATGGAAAATAGGCATCTAACAACTAAGTCCATAAAACATGAAATACATAAAAATTAGAAATATAAGGAATATTCCACTCACATGTGGAACAAGGTTCCACAAAAGGTGGAGTGGGGAAAAATGCACTTCCCAAATTTATGTAACTCTCTAAGCCCCAAAAATATATCCACATGGTCATGTGATAGCCCCAAAGGATTCCACACTCAACACCCTCAATTAATAATGTCTTTATGGATCTAGTTGACAAAAAGGTTGATAAGTCAACTGTAGCTAATCTGCCCTTGGTTGAAATTATGGTTGAAGCAGCTTTTGTTTCTTTTTGTTCAAACCATGTTTCATCTCTTTCCATAATGGATCCTCAAGCTAACTTCTATATAGACTCACCTCACCCTCTTTCTTATGAAATTTTATTATTTGATAAGGATCTTTTTCTTTAAGAAGTCATGTCTAACCACGAACTCCTAACTCCAATCAAATGTCCTGGGTTGCCTAAGCCTTTTTCCCCTATAGAGGAATAACTTTATTTAGTAAGCAAGAGAGATAGAATTGGGATTATTAATGAAATCGTAGAGGACCAATGGATGAAATTTAAACTAAAAAAGGATAGGAAAAATTAGAAGTTGGAGAAGAGCTAAAATTTCAACGTAGACCAACTAATCAAAATTCCAGAAAATCAAAAACTAACAAACAAGTAGCAAAGGGTACTCAAATGAACCTCAAACACTTTCATATCAATAAGAAATAAAGATCATCTCCTATAATATAAGGTGGTTGAACAACACTACAAAATAGAGGTTGGCTAGATATATGGCCAATAATCATAAACCTGATATCTTTCTTATCCAAGAAACCAAAATGACTGAGAAATTTTTTTTGAAGAATAAAGCTAACATCTAGGGTAAATCACTATGAAATAGTAGCAATTTTTGAGGTGCTTATGGTGGGAAGGTGGTTTTCTGGGACCTTATTACATTAGAAGTAAAATTCATGTTATAAGATGAATCTCATATTATAGTTTTATTCAAAGACATTCACAATAATTAGGGATGGGTTCTACCTAATGTCTATGTACCTAATTCTAGGAATGAATATAGAAAAATCTAGGAGGATTAAATTGAGATTAGGAAACACTTCATAGATAAGTGTTGGATGGTGGCATGTGACTTTAACCCTCCTCTATCCCTAGGGAAAAGAAAGGGGGAACTTTCTCTCTCAATGATAGTATGTTGGATCTTAGTGACTTTATAGATGAGATAAAGCTTTTGGATGTTAACCTATAAGGCAACCCTTTCACTTGGTCAAATAGGATATCAGGAGAATACCTCATTGAATTTAGGCTTGATAGGTTTTTAATATCTTTTCAGTGGGATCTCCATTTGATCTGATCTTTGTCTTCTCTCCCAAGGATCGAATCTGATCACAATCCCTTATTTTTTTTAGTGAATAGATGTTTATATTCAAAATTACCCTTTTTTTAATTTGATAAAATGTGGCTTACCAACTCAACTATGTTAAATTCTATGAAGGAATGGTGGAAGTTCTAGTGCAAGGCTCTACCATGTATATCATAGCCATGAAACTCAAGCACTTTAAGTACAAACTCAGATCTAGAATAAGTTTTTGGGAACATATTCTCCAAAAAATGTAGAATTGAAGAGAAATAATGTAGTATTGAAGAGGAAACTAACGTCTTCAGCTTCACTCCCTCTTTTCAACCCAAAGAAAAGGATTTATTAAGTTTATTCCATAATCTAGAAGCTAAGGAAGATATTTTTTGCATTAAAATTTGAGAAAAACATGGCTAAAAGAAGGTGATAGGTACACTAAGTACTTTCATCTCTCAGGTTATATAAATCACCAATATAAATTCATTTTATAAATCAATAAATAAGATGGTATTATGTACAAGGATGAAAAATATATTGAGCTACAGATTGTACACTACTATAAAAATCTTTTGGCTCATGTTTCCCCCAAAGAGGCTCAGTTAGAATATCAAGTGGCTAATCTCATCCAAGGTGTTATTTCCAAAGAATATAATGTCTACATCTTATCTTCCACCTTATATGAATAAATAAGATCCATCATCTTCTCCCTGCAAGGTGATAAGGCCCTAAGCCCCGATGGATTCCCCCCATTTTTCTTTCAGGTATTTTAGGATATCATTCAAAATGAAGTTTTTTTGGTTGTTAATGAGTTATTTAAAACTAGAACTATGCTTCAAGAATTCAACAATACGTTCCTAGTTCTTATCCCTAAGAATCAATGGGCAAACCAACTAAAGGACTTTAGACCAATCAGTGTATGCTCTACTTTCTACAAAATTTGCACCAAAGGATTAGCTCTAGGATTTTGAATCCTTCTTGACAAGTTGATCATAGAAAAATAAGGGGATATCATGTTTGGTAGAAAAATCTTGGATGGTATTATTATTTCTCATGGAACTATTCACTCGGTGGCCAATTCTTATCATCAATGTATGTTTCTCAAATTAGATATGAATAAAGCCTATGATAGAGTTTCTTGGCACTTTCTGGATAGAGTCTTTAAAAACTTTGGGTTTAACCTAGTCATCAAAAATCTAATTGCCTCCTAAATTTATATCCCCATATTCTCTATAATTATTAATGGGGTTCCCAAATATTTTTTCATTGTAGGCAGAGATCTCAGGCAAGGTGATCCTCTCTCCCCATATTTGTTCATTTTAATGGATGAAACTATGAGTAGAATCATTAACACCATAAGTTCTTCTGAGATTAGCAAGGGAATATTATCTACTCCAAACACCAATTCTATCACCCACCAAAAATTCATGGATGACATTTTGATAATGGGAAAATCCTCGATCTTTGAATTTAAATGTTTTAGGAAAATCCTATAAATCTATGAGATAGTGTCAAGCCAAAGTGTTAATTTCCTCAAAAGCTCATTATTCTTTATCAACACTCTAAATTATTTGTAAGGGAATATTTGTAGGATCATCAAATGTGTTATCAAAAATCTTTCTTCATCCTATCTCAGCATTCCTCTCTCTAAAGGAAAAATGAAAACAAATTTTTGGAATCCCCTCATTGATAGGATTCAGAGGAAATTGTTTGAATGGAAAGGGAATTTGTTGTCTCAAGTCAAAAAACTAAAATTACTTAAGAGTTAATTTAAATCATTCATGTTTACTTCATGTCCCTATTTTTCATCCTAGAAAAAGTGGTAGAACAAATAGAGTAAATATAAAATAATTTTATATGGAGAGGAATGGAACACAAATTCAGATTCCCACTAGTATCTTGGAATAAATCCTTCTTATCCTTAGCTGAAGGAGGTTTGGAGTTTAGAAGTTTGATATCTATGAATAAATCCATTTTATCCAAATAAGGGTGGAGATTAATCAAGGAAGACAATATTTGGACTAGGATCATTGAGTCAAAATACCTAAATTCCAGGGAGGGCCGTTGCTTTCTAGTAGAAGGACCTAATAATGGCTCTACCTTTTGGAAAGGCTTGAGAGATGGAAAGGATATTATTATGAGGGGATTAAAATGGAAAATAGGTAGAGGAAATAAATTTGATTTCTATGGGGACCTTTATCTAAATCAATCTTCACTTTGGTCCTTGCCTTGTGTAGTGGGTTTAAGTGACTAAATTAAAATGGCCATTGGTCATAAGTTGTGTAATTATTGGTAGGAAATTAAAGGCATAAAAATGTGGAATATTATATAAAAATAAGATATTAACCCTCAAAAAACTATTTTTTTTCAATATTTAAACATGACTCTTCATAACACCCATATCAAATTTTTCCCAAAAGATGGTGATCTAATTTGGAAGGCTGATCCCAGAAGGTTGTTTTCTATTAAATCTAGTTATCTTTCACTATGGGACCAAGAAGAAACTATGGAAAATTGGAATTGCTTGTGGATCAAAAATCTTATCCCCAAGGTCAATATTTTCTTCTATTTGGTAGCTCAAAACAAAATCTTAAGAGTGGAAAATCTCATGAAGAGGGTAATTCATATTCCTAGTAGGTGTGTTTTATGTAGATAGTAGGCTAAATCTACTGAACATATCTTCCTCACCTATCTTTTTTCTTCCTTTATCTTTCATTCTTTATTCAACCTATAAAATTACTCCTAGGTTACACATGGGTCCATAAATGACTTGATCTATTAATGGGAGGCTCCTTTGAATTACTCGCCTCTTAAATTTTGGTGGAACATTGACCTTCCTCACATCTTCTAGAGAATCTAGATTTCAAGGAACTCGGTCATCTTCAATAATAGAATCCTTAGTCATCCTCAATATTTAATAAAATCCTAGATTTTGTTAAAGATAATTGGCTAACTATTGTCTCTTCCTTTAATGATCTTTCATCCCCTCAATTTTCTTAGATTATCCACTTATTAAACCTTGAAATCCCTACATTTTCTCACAAGAATTGTGTAGATAGATCTAAGATCAAGTGGACTCACCCTTCTACTCAATGGTATAAACTAAATTTTGATGGAAGGGATAAATGGAACCCTGGGCCTATGAGAGTGGTAGGTGTTATTCAATATCCTAATGTGAATCTCATGGTAGCCTATACATGACCCCTATGGATCCAAACCAATCATATGATAGAAGCAAAGGCTATTTTTGGGGGAATTAATATTATGGTTAAGCTAGGTCTAGATAATCTATAGGTGGATGGATATTCATTAAACATCATCAAATTTATTAAAGGCTCCTTCCAACCCTCTTAGAATATAATTGATATTATTGAAGACAACAAAAATCTACTTACTTCCTTTAAAAGAATATATATTGATCATGTTTATAGATAAGGTAACAAAAGTGCATATAAAATGGCCAATATAGGGTTTCTTAGTGGATCCCTCACCCATTGAAAATGTGACATGGCATTTCCTATTGATGTTACCCCTTTTATTGAAATAAAAAAAGTACAATCCAACATGTGAATTTATGGGTCCCATCATTTTTAAACACATTCACCAAGGGAGGAGGAAAGCTCGTATGTGTAAGGCCATTATGTTTCATCCACATCTTAAGAGTTTACATGTTGATATTTATTTCACATCAAGGTCTAATTATTTAAATGGCATAGCCTTCAACATCATTTTAAATTTTGTGACTAGGTTACCAGTTCATGAATTTTTTAGCAGAAGCAAACGGTCAAGGATGGGAGGTGACCATGATTGGGTTGAGCCAATCTCCTATGTTAAAGTAAAGGAATATGCATATGTTTTGAAAAATATGGTCAAGGGTGAGCTCATTGGCTATATGGAGAGACTTGTAAGCCATGATATGGTGATATCCAAAGACTTCACTCATGACTATATTGATATAGAGGTTTGAATGCGTAGAGTCAAACTTAATGTCATATAAGAAGTTATAGGTGAAATCACTAGCATGGATGTTTTAAAGGTGAAGGATTTTAAAGACAAAAAGAGGAAGGAATAATTCTTCAACATCTTTTATAGTACTAAAAAAAGAATCCCAAATCATAAAATCAAAAAGGGTTCCTAAGGGTGGACCTCCCTAGGAAATGGCCAAATGCGTGCCTCCAAATAATGAGGTACATCACCCTTGAGGGGAATCAAATGGTAATATTCTCTCACCATTTTTTACTCCTTAACCCCTTCAAGGGCCACCTGATAAGTATTCCTTTTTTCTACTCAAATTATTAGAAATATCTGTTAATAACTTCAAATGTAATCCCTCACTTGATATAATCCACTAGGGTTTCATCTTGATCTTGATCAAAAGGAGGGAACCCCTTTAGACCAAGGCAGTAACAAAGTCCATTCACATTACAATCAAGCAAGAGTCTAAAAGGGAAGATGATTTTTTCTCATAACCAGAAGCTGAGCATGTAGTGGAATAAAACATTTTTTTTTGGGATGGAGAATCTTTAGAGAGACTTTCACCCTAGTGGAAGATAAAAGGGGCCCCATAAAGTTGTTACACCCATTGCCAATATGGTTCAAACCTCTTTTAACTTCAAACTAAAATAAGAAATAGAAAATTACATTGAGAAGCTATAAACAAAGGTGGCAACTTAGAAAATTTTGAGCATTGAGATATATGATGGGTTGAAGAAGCTCAAAAAATCTATTGGTCTCTAGTGACTTCTCCACAGTTAAAGGTAACCTTCAACATGATAAGGAAGAAGAAGTGGTTTCATAGTAAGCTCCATAGGGAGATATAACTAGCTATAGTAGTGGAGGTGATGAAGACAAGATGGATGCTAAATAGGGTAAGGAGGAGTTTAAGTCAACTGGGTGGAAGAATAAGAGGCCTATCATGGAATCTGCACATGGAATAGGCAATCATCTTAGAGGTAGGGTAAGGAAATCTGAGAATATAGAGACTAAAAAACTAGTCCTTTATTATGAGTTTGAAGATTCAGACTAGTTTCATTTGGTGCCTTATTTTTTCTCATCTTTTTACTAGTGTTTTAGTATCTTTTTGGCTGAAGTTAGTGGTTTTGGTTTGTTTTTAGGTTATGTTTATTTTTGTACTACTACTTTTTCTTGAATATCTTTCTAATTATTTTGTAAGGGAATATGACCCTATTCCCATCTTTCAACTTATCTAATAAAAAAATTGTGGAATTAAGATAAATAAACAAATGAAATAATGAAGTGAATAATAAAAAATTAATTCAAAATATAATTACTTCAATAAAATTAATAATTACTAAGTTAAAAGCAGGCATATGGAAATTAGAATTGTTGAATGCAAATCAAGAATTACTATATTGAAACTGAGAAGAAATAAATTAGAATTGTAAATCAAAAATAAATAGTATTTACTCAATAAAATAGAATGTTACTTAAAGGGGACACAACCAACCCTATGTTGTTGGGAGAAGACCCCTTCATGTAAAAATAGATGTGTGATCCCTTATAACTCAAATGGAATAATTATATTACTAAAAATAAAAATTACATAGAACAAGTCTATATAAATTAAATATTTCTACATGAAATATGAAATAAAAATATTCTATTCTTCATTGGTTAATATTTCTATAATCCATATCCTCGTGTGTGTGTGTGTGTGTGTGTGTGTGTGTGTGTGTGTGTGTGTGTGTGTGTGTGTGTGTGTGTGTGTGTGTGTGTGTGTGTGTGTGTGTGTGTGTGTGTGTGTGTGTGTGTGTGTGTGTGTGTGTGTGTGTGCGCGTGCGTGCGTGCGTGCGTGCATGCGTGCGTGCGTGCGTGCGTGCGTGCGTGAGAGAGAGAGAGAGAGAGAGAGAGAGAGAGAGAGAGAGAGAGAGAGTTTCTACCTCAAATTTGCTTTTTAGACTTAAAAGAAAGAAACTAAAAGAAAGTAATGGATAAGGCTTGGGAAGTACCTGGACTAAAGATTGTGCACCGTAAATCCAGATGCTTGTGAGCACTCCTCTTTGGCTGTGGAGGAATGACACCTGCAAGAAAAAAGAAACTTGGACAAGAGAACGTTAGATGGATAGGCAGTGGGTTGCCAAGCAAAAGCTTGTTCCCAGAAGTGTAAGAACTTCCTTAAGGGAGGTCAACCCACTATTTGATAAAGATAAATGACTGATAAAAAGATAGAATGCCAGAATACAGAAGTGATAAAGAAATTAGAAAGGAAAGAAGAAAACAAAATGATTACCTGAAAGAGCTGTTGGGCTGAAGACAGTCGCCGAGGTCAGAAATGTCACCGGCGTTGGTTAGCTGATCTGCCGGCGTCGGCTATCTTGCCGACGTCGGTTGGGGAAGTGACCGGCGTCGGTCGGGGTTGTGGCCTGTAGTCGGGTCTGGGTTGCTTTCTGGACTGTGGACGGGTCTGAGACTGAACGGGGACAAGTTTGGATGGATTGGGGAGTGGGCTGGTTCGGGTTAGGTGCCTGATGCAAGGTCTTTTTGGCAGAGGGGTGAGGAAGTTGGAAGAGACACAGAGGACAGGGAAGAGGAGGATTCACAGAGGATGGGGCCTGAGAAGGCTTTGCAGCCTCTCAGGGGGGAAGGACAGAGGGAGCAGGAGACAGCAAATAGGATAGATTACTGGAAACTTAAAACAAATGAAATAAAAAAACCAGACTTGCTTACCTTTAGCTTGCTGAATGAAGAGAGGAGGTGATGTTGTCGAAGCCACAGAAGACTTGTTGAGAAGAGAAATCTGATCCAGAGCCTTTTCACCTGTTGCTGCTGCTGCACGAGGTTAAGACAGAGGAGAGATGAAAGCTAAAGCGCTGAGAGAAGTCTGTTTTGAGCTCAAGAGTCCAGGGGGCTGCAATGGATGCAGGAAGGGATAATGAAGGCTGCCGACACCGGCAGTTTCACCGACGTCGGCCGAAGGGTCGCCGACGTCGGCGGTCGCAGGATGGGCACAAAGGCTAAAAATAGCCTCTGCCCATTCTTGCACGCCGCCGGGCGAGGGGTCATGGGAAGAACGGTCACGAGGATGCTAAAATGGGCGAGGGGGGATATAATGGTGAGATTTGGCCTAATAAATGCTAGGGGGAAGGTGGAGGGATTCAAGGGAGGATCCAAGGTGGCAAGGGTAGGGTGGAAAGGGGGCCTTATTTAATTAAAAATAGATGTTTATTTCCAATTAATAAGACTTAGGTGGGTTAGGGACCAAGGAGGACTAGGAGGGAGAAAGGACCAAGGGGGAGAACCAAGGTGCAGACACGTTTGCGGTGTCTACATTTGCCCCTTTTTGTCTTGTTGGTTGTTCTAGACGAACTGCAAGATAAAAACAGGAGTTGGTTGCCCCAGAAAAAGGATAGTCGAGGGAACCGGAGGTCGAGTGTCGATTTGACAGAGAAATGGATAGAAGAGAGTGAGTGAAAATGCTGCCATAGTCGTGATTGCGCGTAGTCCACTTCACGAGAGGGTCAGGTCAAATTGTCGCATGTCAAGGGTCAAGGAGTGCCAAAATTGAAGTAACCGGGCCCCAGCATTTAGTCGTCTGCTGATCGGGTCACTCAATCTAAGCTGAAGCTCCAAATGGTCATCGTGTCCCAGGTATCTAGGGCTCAGGAAGTGCTCCCAGAAACATGAAAAAGCCACAAGTAGTAGGGATCAACTGGCTCGCGATCCTGTACTTGCGAAGGGTCAAAAATAGTCTGCGGACAATTCTGCTAACCAGCCGTGGAATAGCATACACGCAAAAACAACCAAGGCAACATTGGCTTGGAAGTGGTCGAAGAAGATACGCATGATCGCCAATGGTCATGGGTCAAGAGGATGGATGGACGAAAGGATGCGGTCGAGCTAACCCCAGAAGACCCCATGTCAACTGAGTGCTGCCTACATAGCCCTGGTGATAGGGCCTCAGGCCGATGTAGTTCTCCCTAAAAGGGAGGAAGGGTCAGAGAGATTGATTGGTCTTGGTCAAAGTCGATGATTGGTCTTGGTCAAAGGTCTTGGTCAAAGTTGACGAAGTTGGGTGTGATAAGAGTCAAAGAAGAGAAGGTTTGTCCATCATAGAGACGAACAAACGGGGGTGGTCGAGCTAACCTCAGAAGATGTGGTATCTGAGTGCTACCTACATAGCCCTGGTCATAGGGCCTCAGACCAATGTAGTTCGGACGAATTGAGAAGATTGGTCGATGATGAGATGGGTCATGTGTTGAAATGACGAGGGGAAGATGAGGATAAAAAGGATGCTACAGATGGTGTATTCTGTAGAATTGGTCGAGAGTCTTTCATCTCTAGCAAGTTTCCATAGTCGTGATGGATGTATGCTAAAAATGAATGAAGGTCTATTTATGCTTCAGCAAGTATTGGTTTATGCTTAACATAAATTGGGTCTGGTCGGTAGTTTCCATGCGTATTGGTGTCCATAGAAACTATGTGAAATGGACAAGGATGATGCCTGATGTCGTGTTGAAAATGTCGAGGCTGGTTTGAAAAATGTTGAAGTTGGTTAGGTTTTAAGGATGAGTCGACAATTGACGTGGCCAAAGCGTGACCAAAGTGTAGAGAAAAGGTGAAAGGCAAATTGCTCTTTCATTGACAAGGACCAAAAAGGAATCATAGATAGGGGTTGTTAGAACAAAAGCCCCATTCATGCATTACGTCGTTGACCAGTGTGGTGTTAGAACGGTAATCGAATCACTTTGACATTAAAGTGAGCTCGAAGTCCCTTGAGCAGGTGATAGGAGGAGGATAGGGTAACCCAGTTTAAGAGCAAGAATAACCTTGCCCCTTTTTATAGGAGACCCTGAGACAGCTACAAGCCAAGTCCGTGACTCGTTTTTTTTTTTTTTTTTTTTTTGGGCAGACTGATCGATGCGGGAAGCCTGCATAGAGATGTCATTTGATGTAATGGTCATGTTGCGAAGCTGATCGATGCGGGAAGCTTCTAAGAAAAGTTGTTGTTTATTGCCAGATTAGTCATAGCCATCCTTCGAGGGAGTGGTCTATATTTTTGCTTGATAATGTTTGATAAGTTGGCCTAGCTGTCCTTCAAGGGATCAGTCTAGTAATACAGCAATGATAGCACAGCTGTCCTTCGAGGGATCAGTCTGTCTTTTTGATTTGACTTGATTTAGTGACCATGGATATGTTTTGACATCTTGATTTGTATATATTGATAGAAATGAGAGTCACGGACAAGACTGTAGAAGTTCAAGGACGCCCCTTTTATTATGACAAAGCATCACTGCATCCTAAAAGGGTTGTAGAGGACTTGTTAAAGGGGAATAGGGTTGAAAGGGATGAGGATTAAGAGGACGAGGATTGCTCAAGGGACGAGCTCAAGTTACGTGCCAAGTAGATGAGTACTCAACTAACAGAAGAATGGTCGAAGATGCAACGCATTAAGAGGCTCAGGTTCTGGCCGTCCGTCGAGGGAAGACAGACGATAAGTCCCTGACCCATACTTGTGCGTGATGATAAAAGGTCCAAGCCAATTGGGGGCAAATTTGCCTCGTTTACTTCGCTCCATATTGGTCACGTGTTGATTCTCTTTGAGGACGAGGTCTCCGATGTTGAAATCTCATTCTTGCAGATTTTTGTCGTAGGCCCGCTTTATGCGACTTTGGTAGACATGGAGATGATTAAGGGCAGCCAGATGGCGCTCGTCGAGTAACTCAAGTTGAGCTAAGTGATCCTGATGAAAGTCATCGTTGGAGAGAATGTCATGCAGGGAGATGCGGAGAGACAGGATCTGTACTTCGAGAGGTAAGACAGCCTCTGTTCCATACACGAGAGAAAAGGGAGTAGCACCCGTAGAGGTTCGGATGCTAGTGCGGTAGGCCCACAAAGCGAAGGGGATATGAACGTGCCAATCCCTTCCTGTATCGTCGACCACCTTCATGAGAATTTTGGTGAGAATTTTGTTGGAAGCCTCGGCCTGCCCATTTGCTCGTGGGTAGTAAGGCGAAGAAAAGCTGAGTTTGATGCCAAATGAGTCGCATAGTTTTTGGACAGTCTTATTTTTGAAGGACTTGCCATTGTCAGTGATGATTTTGTGAGGGACACCGAAACGACAGATGATGTGGCTGCTGATGAAGTCAACAATTTTGTCAGCTTTTGTGGAGACAAGAGGAATGGCTTCCACCCACTTGGTGAAATACTCAGTGGCAGTGATGATGGACTGATGACGAAGAGACGAGTGAGGGTTGATCTCACCGATGAGATCCAAGCCCCACTGAGAAAAAGGCCAAAAATCCTGAGCGACTTGCAAGGTGTGGCTGGGGAGATGAAGCAGGTTAGAGTGCTGCTGACACTTGATGCAACGCCGAACATAATCACTACAGTCTTGATGAAGGGTGGGCCAATAATAACCCAGGCGAAGGATGCGCTTGGCAACCGAGTTTCCACTGAAGTGTCCACCACAAATCTCGTCGTGGACTTGCTTTACGGCATGAGAAGCTTCAGCGGGGGTTAGACAGCGAAGAAGGAGACCGTCGAAGCCTCGCTTATAGAGAAGGCCCCCTAGCATGGTATAGCGAGTTGTGCGCTTGATGAAAGCTCGCCGCGCATTGCTAGAGAGGTTGGGAGGAGTGACAGAAAGAGACAAGTAGTCCACGAGTTACTTATACCAGTCATCTTGTGGGCTAGAATTGACAGTGTTGATATGGTCGATGTGAGGAGAGATGTATGAAGGCAAAGGTACACGATGCACTGTGACAAAAAGGCGGGATGATGATGATGAAGACGGGATATGCGAAGCAAGAGAAGCCATGGTGTCGGCAAACTTGTTCGTAGAGCGTGGAACAGTCTGCAAGAGGTAATGGTCGAAAGATGCCAAAAGAATGTCAGCATGATTCTTATACCTCTGTAAAACTTCATTTTTACAGAGATACGAACCGTTAACTTGATTAACGATGAGCTGCGAGTCGCCGAAGATGTTGATAGACTTGATGTGGAGAGAAAGGGCAGTCTGAAGTCCCAAAATTAAAGCCTCGTATTTGGCCATATTATTGGTACAATCGAAGTCAAGCTTGAAAGATAGAGGCAAGGGCTCCCCGTCGAGTGGGATGAGGATGACCCCCGCACCCCCACCGAGTTGACATTTGGAGCCGTCAAAGAACATAGTCATCTGGTAGACGGTGTCATCGGTGGAAAGGGTAGCGATAGACTCGTCAGGGAACTCACAGTGTGAAGGTTGGTTGTCGGGAAGAGGGGCATCCGCCAGTTGGTTAGCAATGGTTTGCCCCTTGATAGATTTCTGTTGGATGAATTTGAAGTCAAACTCAGCAAGCAGCATGAGCCACCGAGCCATATGTTGATTCTGATATGGCTTGGAGTGCATGTACTTGAGAGGGTCAGTGTGAGTGACGACAAAGGTTTTGTGGTTGAGAAGATAGTGGCGGAGCTTGGTAGCGAAAAAGACTAATGCCAAACAGAGTTTCTCGGTATGAGTATACCGATTTTCATAGTCAACTAGTGTTCGGCTGATGTAGTAAACCGCTTGCTCGCGATGATGCTCGTCTCGGTGCACGATCATGGCACCTAACGAATGGTTGGTAGCAGAGATATAAAGGTAGAAGGGTTGGTCGTCCTTAGGTGGAATGAGGACTGGTGGAGAGACCAGATAGCCTTTGAGGGCTTCAAAAGCCTCTTGACAGCCCTTATCCCATTTAAAGGAGATGTCCTTCTTAAGGAGGTGATGAAAAGGTTGGCAGCGGTCTGAAAGCTGCGAGATGAAATGGCGAATGGACTGGAGCTTCCCTTGTAGACTACGAAGCTGCTTGAGATTGGTCAGGGGCGGCATTTCGAGAATAGCACAGATCTTGGTGGGATCTATCTCGATACCACGGAAGGAAACGATGAAGCCGAGAAGTTTGCCTGAGAGGACCCCAAAGACACACTTTTTGGGGTTGAGGCGGACATTGTATTGAAGGAGACGAGAGAAGATGATTGCGAGAATGGTCAAGTGGTCGCGGCGAAGCTTGGACTTGCCGAGAAGGTCATCCACATAGTCCTCCATGATTTTGTGGAGGAGATCATGGAAAATGTAAGTCATGGCGCGCTGATAAGTGGCACCAGCATTTTTCAGGCCGAAAGGCATGACTCGATAGCAAAAAGTCCCCCATGGGGTGATAAAGGTAGTCTTGTGCTGGTCTCCCGGTGCGATCAGGATTTGATTGTATCCTGAAAACCCGTCCATAAGAGATAGCATCTAATGGCCGGCCGTAAGATCAACAAGCTGGTCAATGTTAGGAAGAGGAAAGTCGTCCTTGGGACAGGCTAGGTTAAGGTCACGATAGTCCGTGCAGATCCGAATCCCCCCAGTTGCTTTAGTAACTGGGACGATGTTAGAGACCCACTGTGGATAATCGATGGGTTGGATGAAGGAGACAGAAAGAAGGTGCTGAAGCTCCTCTTTGACAAGGAGCGCAACGCGAGGATGCATCTTTCGAAGCTTCTGCCTAACAGGCTTAGCCTCTGGTTTGGTGACAATGTTATGGGTAGCAATGGTGGGGTCGATGCCAGGCATGTCGCTATAAGTCCAGGCAAAGGCCTTGCTATGGTTGGAAAGGAACTGGGCATAGTCAAGCTGCTCCTGAGCATCTAAAGATTGGCCAATCTTTAAGACGTGAGGAACATCGGAAGAAGAAGGGAGGTTGATGTCAATGGTGGATTCATTTAACATAACCTGGGTCTCAAAAGGGAGGAAACGCTAGACGAAAGAGTCATCGGCACCCATGTAGGAAAGGATGGCGTCATCGTCAACGCAGTGGACAGTGTGAATGGTTGCCGACTCATCCTCTACCATGCTAGGAAAGATGAGAGGGAGAGACCTGGGCACCCCATTGAGCTGATAGGTCAGGGGTTCCAGGCGGATGGTGTTTATGGAAAAAAAAAACTAGGAGGGATGGAAACCACCGACTCCGTAGGTGACGAAGGAGAAATAGGCGAGTCTGGAAGAGATTGGTCAATGGTTGGTTCGGGACAAAGGTCGGAAGGAGCCTGAGTGGGGTCATGATATCCCAGGCCATACCGTTTCTTGGCATCGTGATCATTGAGCGGCTCGATGGGCTGATGGGAGCCCTGCTCATATCGTCCGAAACCAAAACCCTTCCATGTACACCTGTGAAGGTAAGTGTGTGCAAAGGCAGGGTTGCCAAGAAATGAGAAGTCAGAAGTGAAAGGTTGGGGTGAAGAGAGGGAAGTGCCGTTGGTAGGAGCTTGATTAAGCCCCCCATAGACAAAGTTGGTTTGGAAGTGAGGAGGACCATAAGGTACGACTGTCCCGATCCGATGGTCGTAATCAGGACTGAGGTGAAGGCGTCCATACTCTTGTGGAGTTTAGAACATGTCGAGGGTCAACAAGCAATATTCCCCAAGCGATAGTCGTTGGAAGATGTCTTCCATGGGGTCTTTGGTCGGCGCTTAAAGAGGAGGGGTGAGGGCAACCGCCGATTGCGAACTGGTCGAAGCTTCCGCAGATGGAGGCGGTGCCGGAGTGGATGGCTTGATGGGAATGAGGACGTCGTTAGGACGATAGGTGGTGTTGCAAGTCTTGAAGGGTGAAGGGTCAGCAGGAATGGTGTGGACTTGCCCGTCATGCTCGAACTTCACACAACGGTGCAGGGTGGAGGGTATACAGGCCATGGCACGGATCCAAGGTCGGCCCAGTAGAAGGTTGTATTGAAACTCTCCTTCGATGATATAGAAGAGCTCCGGGACTGTGCGTGGGCCTACGCAAATGTGGAGGATGACTGTGCCAATGGTCGTGGCGGTGGTGTCATTGAAAGAGCGTAAGATCGCGTCAGTTTTAGAGACGCAGTTCTTGGGAAGAGCCAGCTGATCAAAGGCGTGGGTAGAGATTATGTTGATGCTAGCGCCGCCATCGATCATAACGCGTTTAATGCATGTCCGATCAACATAGGCAGTGATGAAGAGGGCGGCATCCTGATCTTCTGTGTTAGATGTGGGAATCTCAGAATCGCTGAATGTGATGGAGGCGACAGGAGACAAAGAATGGACGAGGGCAGCGAGTGGTTGGGGGTCCTCGGGTTGGACCTCCGCTGCCTGCAAGGCTTGGATAAGGGCTTGACGGTGCTGAGGCGAAGTTTGGATAAGGTCGTAGAGAGACATCTTCACAGGTGTCTGGTGAAGCTGCTTCAGCATGGAGTCGTGGATTGGCCCAGAAGAGGAAGACGAAGAAGGTTGGGACGCGCCAAGGATAGAGATTTTAGGCTTGGGCGCAAGGGGTGGCTTGATGAAGGGATAGGTCCAAGGAATGGCAGCTTTTTCCTTGGCCTTGTCCTTTTGCGACCTAGTGGTTATACAGATGGCATTGATTTCGAAAATGGGAGGCGAAGAAGGGGTCATGTCTTGCTGGTGAGATGTTGACGTGTTTGAAGAGGTTGGATAGGAAGGAGTCAGGGTCTGGTCAAGAGTGTCCTCAAGGAGAAGAGTGTCTTTCTCCATATGGCGGCGAATGATAGCCTTGAGGGCACAGCAAGTCTCGGTGTCGTGTCCTGGTGTACGATGATATAAACAAATTTTCGTATCGTCGAACCAGGAGGGCTTGGACCCGAGAGGTTGGAAAGGTTTGATGGGCGGAAGGGTTATGTCAGAAGTCTGGAGAATTCGGTGCAATATCGATGAGTATGAGCCCAATAGAGGGTCTGTGCTATTTGATATGCGCGAGGTTGGTGACTTTTGCTTAGGCGAGGTTAGAAGAGGTTTTCGTACCACCTTATGGGTTGATGGTGCGGTGACAGATGGAGACGGCTCTTTCTTGATGATTGATACCACCTTTTTAGGAGAGGGACGACTGGAGGTAGGTAGAGGAAGCAAAGGAGGCAACGAGTTTTGGTTGAAGGCCGGAGTGGGAAGGATGCTAGCCAAGGTCGAAGGATGGGGGCCCAAAATGGATGGCAATGGTGACGGAGAAGGAGGCATTCGTTTCTGTGGTCTGTCAGTCTTCTTCACCTTGGTTGGAAGACTACTACTGGTCGAGGTCTGGCCTAGGTCCACCTTCACTTGCAGGTGAGTGAGGGAGGAGATAGGATGAACGCCAAATGACTTGATGGGTTTAGACGAGATAGATGCAGGCTTTGGTTTGGACGGGTTTGGTTGAGGTTTGAGAGTCTGGTCTTTGTCAAGAGTCTGACGAGATTCCGTCTTGGGAGGATTAGCGGCATGTGATGAGAGGGCGCGGGTATGTTGAAGGGCTTTAAGACACTCCCACAACACCTGAGGCGTCACTTTCCTCGAAGGGAGAAGTTTAATCTTCTCCACTAACCAGGAAAATGGCTGAGAGGAAGATGTTGATGGTTGCGAGGTTGAAGATGAGATGGGAGTAGTGGTCTTAGACGCATGGTGTGGTGAAGTCATGACAGATTTAGATGAAGACGAAGGGGAGACAGGTTCTTCCCTGGGTGGAGAAGAAACCGGGGAGTGAGGCTCCTCCAGCGGGTAAGGGGCAGGGATGACGGTGCCCTCCACTTGCGGCTGAGGAGTAGGAAGGGTCGGGTCCTCCATAGGCTGCAGAAAGGAGGATGGCGAGACTGGTGGTGCTGGTAAGGCCGAGGCGTCCTCCAAGATGAGAGAGGTCAATGGAGAACTAGCCGGGGAGAGAGGCTCGTCCACATGTGATGGACTGATTGATGGACTAACCTCAAGAGGCTGATTGGGGACGAAAGGAGAGACCGTATTGACTGTCCGAATATTGTGCTCATGATTGTCATCAATTAAGGTCTGGACATTGTTCTGAGTTGGCGGATGATTGGGGAAAGGTTGTTTGAAGATGTCAATGGCCTGATTAGGGGGTGCATTTGGATTGTCTAAGATGAGATCCCCCTTTTCAAGCATGTCTTGTATTATGTTCTTAAAGGTCTTGCAGTTCTCCGTGTCATGGCCCTTAACACGGTGGAAGCTGCAGAAGTCTTGCTCCCTATACCACGCGGGGATGGCGTGTGAGGGATCGAATTGCGGAGGAGGTCGGGCTTGAGGGAGATTGAGGACCCCCTGTTTAAGAAGCTTTTCCAGCACAGGCGCATATGATTCTCTGAGAGGAGTATATCGTTGCTGCACGTATCTTTGCTGGAATTGCCGAGTAGCACTCTGAGATGTAGAGGGCTCGGGCTGATTGGTCGAAGAAGATGAAGGTCTGACAACCACGGCATTAGCTGAAGCCTTGGATTCAGAATTGGATGATGATGGCTTGGCAGAAGAAGAGTCATTGGTCTTAGAGCTGGGATTCTTACTCCGCAACTTGACCTTGTTCTCCTCGATGGCACGCAACTCAAGTTTGCGGGCCATCGTGAAGGCCTCGTCAAAAGTGTGGAAGGTTTGAACCCTCAGGGTGGAAGAGATGTGTCGGGCACAGGCTTGAGAAAAGAGTTCAATAAGCTCGGCCTGAGGCAAGGAAAAGGAGAGTTGGTTGATAAGGCCCCTCCATCGAGCAACGAAGTCGGCTATGGACTCGTCCTCGAATTGTCGAATAGAATAGAGGTCCGTGATCGAGACCTTCTTGGTTATGTTGATGGAAAAGTGATCGAGGAATAGCTAAGCCAATTGTGTGAATGAGAAGAGAGAATGACTAGGAAGGGAGCTGTACCAATCAAGTGCAGCACCCGAGAGAGACATAGGAAACGTGCGTAAGAGTAACGCATCGTCATGGCCAATGAGGTAGCAGGCGTGTCTGAATGCCCGCAAGTGTTGTTGTGGGTCTTCCTTGTTTTGAAAGCGAGAAAACTTCGAAAGCTCCCACTGGCTAGGATATGGTCTGATTGGGACAGAAGGATGAATGGGCTCGTTACAGATCTGTTCGTATGAAAGAGTGTTGCGTGAGCCGGAAACAGAGGTCTCAAGACTAGTCATCTTGTCCATCAGCATCTTGATGATGTATGCCGACGGATTGACGGGTTGCGCGCCCCCTAAGTTGTAGGGCGCTTGGAAGAGGCTAGAGGAGGCGTGCGACATAGTCGGTTGTAGAATGTATGGATGACTAATCGCAGGGGCAGAAGTGAAGGCTAAAGGTGGTTGGTTAGAAGACATAGCTGGGCCCGTTGTTGCCACGAGAGGTTGGACTGTGGTAACAGGGGCCAAGGGGTAAGAAGCCATCCTGGTGTTGATAGGGGCCAGGGTAGGTGGGATAGAGACGACAAGGTTTTGAAAAGGGTTGGATAGCGGTTGAGCGGGTTGAGGTTGACAAGGGGCCGGAACCCCGGTGGAAGTGGGCCCAATGATAGAGGGAGAGGCCACACCTGGGGGATTGGTCAAAGTCTGGTCAGTGGTCAAAGCGATGGCTTGAGTGTCCGAAGGTTGAACTATGGATGTTGTCGATACAGCTGTAGTTGCGACAAGGGAGGTTGGCATTCTGTAGATCGGATTGCCCAAGGAGTCTCGCGTTCGGCTATGCGCGAGATAGTGTTGCAAAGCCTTGACATTGAGGTCCAAGAATCGCTCGAAGTCTTGGTCCCCTTCTTGGACAATGGGAGTCTGCGGCGGGGTTGGACGGGCAGGAGTTCTTTCGGTCTCTGAGTTGAACTCCATTGTAGGCTTGGTCACGGATGGGGTGGACGGAAGTGGTTGACGGCTGGCGTGGTCGACAAGAGCCTTGGCTTGGCTACGAGTCAAAACCATGCAAGGAAAAGAAGGTTCAGGTCTCAGGAACTGTGTTGCTCAGTTTCAGAAGACCAGGATGGAGTCTTTGATAGAGAAAGGACAGGTTTCAGGTTGCTGGTTTTGGAAAAAAAGGACAGTGACAGAGACCGACGTCGGTTGAAAAACTGATGTCGGTAAGAAATATGGCTGACATCGGTCAGATAACCAATGCCGGTAACAGATGAAGCCGACGTCGGTAGAAGGACCGATGCCGGTGACAGGGGAAGCCGACGTCGGTGGCAGAACCGATGTCGGTGACTGTGTTTTCCAGAGAGCCAAAAGGTTCTTGGAAAAACAAAGAAGAAAGCATCCTCACACACTCAAACAAATAGATGAGAAGAGGAAAATAGAGAAAGACAGACAAGCCTAAGCGATAAATCCTAGGAATTAACCTTAGAAACTTGTGGCTTATGCCTTAGATGAATGTTTAGGGAGATTGGCTGAAAAATGGGTCCTAGAAGAAGGCGGTCTAAAGATGGTTTCAGGTGTTATTTTAGGTGCTCAAAGATCTGTGTTAGGGTCTGGTACGTGGCTTGGTGCTAAGGAGCAAGCTCCCCTCACTTCACGATTCCAGTGGTTAGCTGGTCTCGCTTAGCCAAGATATACCTCGCCTAGAGTTTAGACTCCGCCAGAGAACGGAGTGGGCTTCCCCCTTGGTGATGAAATCCAAGTGGGGTCACCGGGACGGGTAAGGTATCTGCTGGGTGATGAAATCCCAGTCGGGCCTTGTCCCAGGTAAGTTTTATGTGTGTTTTAGTGCATGTGATTCGGTAGTGTAACATCAAGTGTCTACGGTTTATTCAATATACGCCTAAGTTACTAGATGTGGACTAATGCAAGCACAAGCAGAAATGAAAGTGCAATACGTTTTAATGCCCAAGTCAAAATGTGATATTGTTATGAAGACAAGATGGAGAAAGGGATGAGAGTATGATATTTAGACTAGTCTAGAATGCAAGGAAGAAAGGTTCATTTTAGTCCTGCTTATAGTGTCATTTGGAATAGAAGAAAGAGACAAGAAGAAAGGAGCCTAAATGCACCTAAATGAATGAAAAAGAAAAGGAACCCAGGAGGAACCTAGGGTCCCACCGGGCGTGCCAGAGATGTTTCTACCTCAAATTTGCTTTTTAGACTTAAAAGAAAGAAACTAAAAGAAAGTAATGGACAAGGCTTGGGAAGTACCTGGACTAAAGATTGCGCACCGTAAATCCAGACGCTTGTGAGCACTCCTCTTTGGCTGTGGAGGAATGACACCTGCAAGAAAAAAGAAACTTGGACAAGAGAACGTTAGATGGATAGGCAGTGGGTTGCCAAGCAAAAGCTTGTTCCCAGAAGTGTAAGAACTTCCTTAAGGGAGGTCAACCCACTGTTTGATAAAGATAAATGACTAATAAAAAGACAGAATGCCAGAATACAGAAGTGATAAAGAAATTAGAAAGGAAAGAAGAAAACAAAATGATTACCTGAAAGAGCTGTTGGGCTGAAGACAGTCGCCGAGGTCGGAAATGTCGCCGGCGTCGGTTAGCTGATCTGCCGGCGTCGGCTATCCTGCCGACGTCGGTTGGGGAAGTGACCGGCGTCGGTCGGGGTTGTGGCCTGTAGTCGGGTCTGGGTTGCTTTCTGGACTGTGGACGGGTCTGAGACTGAACGGGGACAAGTTTGGATGGATTGGGGAGTGGGCTGGTTCGGGTTAGGTGCCTGATGCAAGGTCTTTTTGGCAGAGGGGTGAGGAAGTTGGAAGAGACACAGAGGACAGGGAAGAGGAGGATTCACAGAGGATGGGGCCTGAGAAGGCTTTGCAGCCTCTCAGGGGGGAAGGACAGAGGGAGCAGGAGACAGCAAATAGGATAGATTACTGGAAACTTAAAACAAATGAAATAAAAAAACCAGACTTGCTTACCTTTAGCTTGCTGAATGAAGAGAAGAGGTGATGTTGTCGAAGCCACAGAAGACTTGTTGAGAAGAGAAATCTGATCCAGAGCCTTTTCACCTGTTGCTGCTGCTGCACGAGGTTAAGATAGAGGAGAGATGAAAGCTAAAGCGCCGAGAGAAGTCTGTTTCGAGCTCAAGAGTCCAGGGGGCTGCAACGGATGCAGGAAGGGATAATGAAGGCTGCCGACGCTGGCAGTTTCGCCGACGTCGGCGGTCGCAGGATGGGCACAGAGGCTAAAAATATCCTCTGCCCATTCTTGCACGCCGCCGGGCGAGGGGTCATGGGAAGAACGGTCACGAGGATGCTAAAATGGGCGAGGGGGGATATAATGGTGAGATTTGGCCTAATAAATGCTAGGGGGAAGGTGGAGGGATTCAAGGGAGGATCCAAGGTGGCAAGGGTAGGGTGGAAAGGGGGCCTTATTTAATTAAAAATAGATGTTTATTTCCAATTAATAAGACTTAGGTGGGTTAGGGACCAAGGAGGACTAGGAGGGAGAAAGGACCAAGGGGGAGAACCAAGGTGCAGACACGTTTGCGGTGTCTACAGAGAGTATTGGATTCCTCATATAAACTTAATAAAAATTATAACAAGGATATGTATTTCCAAGCATATAAGTAAAAACATTTGGACTTATACCAAAAAAGTAAAAAAACTAACAAAACACATGACAAAAATAATACTAAAAGTGGTTACATATGAAGACAACTTTTTACATGAGGTTTCAAATAAGATTAATTCCTTACATTATTATTTTCCATTCTTAAAATTGATAACAATTAATTATCAACACACCTTTCACACCAATATTTATACATAGTCTATCAATTATACTTATGTAACAATTATTATTCATCAATATTATTTCTATGGTGATTGTTTATTCATTGATGTTTTAACTATTGATTTCCTTACTACCTTGATTTTATAAAGTTATCTAACCACTCTTCCACACAAAATTAGCTCTATAATAGAAAATGTTCTATAATAGTGTCCTTTTTGTAAAAATAGTTCCTCAATTTGTAGCATAGTTTCTACAAAAAACCTTCATGAACATGGATTTTGTATCAAACTAAAAAAAATATGAAGTAATATTTTACCATCAAGTAAACCATTTTAAAACACTCATCAACCTTATCCAATCATTCCTAAATTCCATTTAATGCAATGATAAATAGTGTAATATAAAACTAAATTTTATTTTTATAAATTCTAATAAAAGATGTAGTGTTATGCTAGATAATGGTCATTCAAGATACCAAAATGGGATCTATAATAATTAATGATGTATAAACAATGTAATATACAAATAAATTTTATTTTTATAAATTCTAATAAAATATGTAAAGTTATGATAGATAATGGACATTAAATTTACCAAAATGGGATCTATAATAATTAATTATGTGCACAATTGATTGAAATTATAGGCATGATCAACTAGTTTAATAAATACACAAAAAATAATAGAAATTAAATTCCCATTAATATGTTATTACATACATTAAAAATATTACTCAAATTCCCATTTTTAGATTATCATAAATATGAAAATATATTTATTGAATTTCTAATCTTAGTTTATTATGTATACTAATAAATAATACTTAAATTTCCATCCCTAGTACTAAAATTTCCATATTTAGTACTAAAATTCCCATATTTAGTACCAAAATTCCCATCCTTAGTTTATCATATACATGAATAAATAATACTTAAATTGGCATTAGCATCCTTAATTTAATATATGCATGAAAAAATAACACTATCCCACCCTTAGAATATCAAATGAAAATGGAAATTGAAATTATATTCCCATATTTAGTTTATCAGATGCACTACTAAATAACACTTAAATTCCCATCCTTAGCTTATCAAATGAAAAAAATTGAAAATTGAATTCCCATCCTTAGTTTATTATAAGTATGAATAGGTATTACTTAAATTATCATCCTTAATTTATCTAATGCATGAAAAAATGACACCTTCCCATCCTTAGTGTTGTGCCCTAATACACACACACACACACACACAATTTTAAAATTCAAATAGGGACCCACTATTTTTTTAATATCCTTATTCAAGGTCCTATAATCCTTAGACATTCATGATATTGATTTTGATAAGCATAAGTCTAATGTTATCCTCAATGTCTAATTTTATAAAATTTTAAATTATGAAAATCAAACTTGGGTATAAATTTTGATTTATTTTAAACATTGGGCTTTTATAATTATTCTTGAAGAAATTGGCTTTATGATTTATGGACTAATAGAGCTAATGTGTCATGACTTAGTATTTCTATTATTTTGATGTGTTCATAAGACTATTTGAAAATAATTATAAAATGTCCACATCTAGGCCCTACTTTTATTATGTCCCCAAACTCTTTGAGCTCCAAGATCTGGGTAAGTGGTAAGATCACATCAATTAGAGTCCTTCAACCTTCACAAAAAAATATTAAGTGTTCCAAACTATCTAAGATTTTATATCTTGATAAGTGTCACTATCACATTACTCGAAACTCACCATAATATAAATAAAATTTCATACCTTATTTATAGTTGGGCCACCACAAGTCTTCCACGTGGTAACACCACATTCAAATGGGACAAAGTTTATTTTATGAAATTTCTAAGTGTTTTGAGTTAACAAATCCCTAAGAACATGACACATGATGTAATCTCATGAACCTAAAACCATGGAAGGTTAAATCAAATTTCATATTCTGATTGCCCAAAGGCCCCACAATCTAATCATCCCAATATTCAGAGCTCTAAGGGTTTGACAATTTGTATAATTATATTAACCTAAAGATTTAAAGGGGAATATCAAGTTAATGGCCCTAAGGTTCTAAGGTCCTAAGTTTCTAATGACACATAACATTGATATCATGCCACACGTCAACATACAAGTACCCATAGCATTCTTAGAAGATGTACGTAATTCAAAAGTTCAAATAGTTGTGACCCCAAGTCTCTGAGTTATAGAAACTCTAAGAGTGTTCCACATGGCTCAATCACATTAAATTGGATACCCAAAAGATATAAATCAAGATCATAATTTTGAAGACTTGTGTGAATGATAAATAGACAAGTTTCACAATCAAAAGATATGTGGCCAAAATATGAATAAATGAATTTGAAAATTAAGAAATAAATGATAAATGAGGGATTGACACATATCTCAAAGAAGTAACTAAATTATAAAGTTGAAGAAAATTTATCGTATAGAGAGCATAAATCACCAAAGATGACTAACACAATTGAATTTAAATGGGAAAAAAAATCAAAATCCATTATTCACATTTAGGTTACATGGATTATGTATTCAAAGTGAAGGCTTTGGTAATATATGTGAAATCCAAGCAAAGGCAAGTCACTTCACCATTAATATACGAGTTGAACATTGTAATTTCAAGCTCTTAAGTGATGAAAAGACATAATTTTTTAGTGGATTTGCAAAGAGAGTTTAAATAGTTATCAAAGGAATTAAAAATCCACAAATTATTAAAATGGGATCTCCAATACCACCACATGTCTAGGCTCTTATTGCCTGCTCCATTTCTGGAACACTGAATACATAGACATTTTATTTAATAAGGTTACCCTATATTTAAATTTTACTTACCACTCATATCTCTGAAATGCAATGGATTATATAACACCCTACTCCTCATAAAATCCATTATCTCAGGAGGAGAAGCAATACATTTATTACCTACTTCCAAACAAGACCATAGGAATCCATCAAGTGATAGTGAACCCATAGGTAATGCCCTGTATCAATTTGCTTCATGATTTATTTTTCAATGGTACTCTTTTTAGAGATTACCTACATCTTATAAAGGGGAAAAGCATAACTGAATATGTTTCAATAAGGGTATTTGAAAGGTACTTTAATATTATAGGGATTGAGGTTGCCTATAACCAGGTCTCGACCAATGTATGGCTCAAGCATAACACTATAGAAGGGAAATTGAAATAGTGTCTAGTTAATGGTTAGAGTTTAAACCCCAAGGAAGGCATTTCCTCCAAAGACATCATCAAATTCAGGCCTAGTATTAGAAAATCTAGGGCCCTTTTGAATAAACCATATGGTTTTTCTAGCATTACTTATGTATAGGTGGAATGGATTTCATTCTAGACATTTTCTTGACTTTGAACAATATTATTTCCCTAGGAGAAATAATTAGTGTCAGATTGAAGGCACACATGTTCAAACATAAACAAATGCCAATGTATGATTTTTTTATATGATGTCATATTTATTAGATATAGTCTTTGGGATGGTCCACAAGGCTAATGGATAATTATGGCAGTCATTTACTGAATATGTGATAATAGAATCTATGAGAATTGTTCTTTATTGTTTGACTATAGATATAAAAATCAGATTATAGGGATTTGTGAAGAAATTTATCATCAATTTTACCAAGCCACTCATGGCACTCAAATGCCCATAATATCTAAGAATTTTAGATGAAGCATAGCCAAAATGGGGGATTAATGGTATTATCTACACTGTATCATATTCAAAATTGAAGGTCAAAGGCACCCCTTTTATTTTTATCAGACCACATCCTAGATAAGTTTGTAAAATAAGAGGTGGCCCATTAATTATAAAATAGTATAGATGAATAAATTTAACTTAAAAATAATGCCTATTAATATAAACCCCCTCTAAGCATTGTGAATCTATATTTTGTCGTGAGGGCACATTTCAATTAGGTAGAGAAGATTGGCTTCCATTATAATTTAAACATGGTACAATTCATAGAATGGGAGCCCAAAGGAAAAATCAGAAACTATCTCTAACTCCTCAAAGATAAGAAGGGGGTGACCATTACATATGGTCAATAAGATTATGAACATGATGATATCTTTATGAATGTATTGAATGATTTTGAAGTTTGGACCCATACGAGAGACAATCAAATGTCAATGAATTTCACCTAGGCCATTCAATATGACCTAGACATTACCATAGATAAATAAAATGATATGGTAAATTAGGTAGTTTAGACACCTAAAAATGGCCACCAATGGACTTCGATCGAACTTCAGACTGATTCCTACAAACCATTTCAAATTAAGCCTAAGAAATCATTTAACATCCTAAATTTGTTTGTGCATCATTCGTAAAAGTTAAAAATCTCATTCAGACATCCTTAATTGGGGTATCCTACCATATGCAATCATAACCTCTCACGGATTCATCCCTAATCATCCTATAACATCACAAAAGTCAATTTGGCCTATGGACCTATTAAGTGGGGCACATGAACTTAAAACAAATCTTGAAAGAGATAAAAGGCTAATCATAATTAATTAAAAAGCTAAACCAAATTAAATTCCTATTTTAATTATCCATGTGAAATTAATAAATAACTAAAAAAGGAAATTCAAAAATATGAAATATCCTAGCTTTTCATGATTAACTTTGCAAGTTGTCAAGCCTTTGGAAAATATCTCATTTTGGAGACCCATGCCTAGTCATTAAAAATCATTATTAATTGACACCCATTAACTCTACTAGGGTTTATCTTGACTCACTTAGGTTAGATTTGAACCCATTCCAATCCTTAACTCCACCTTGACTCATCTTGGGTTGGAGTTAGATCCATTTTCTATAAATAAAATCCCTTGCCTATTGAAAAAAGATAGCTTGGATATTGTAAAGTTATAATGTAGGTTTTATTGTATTACATTCATGTCAATAATGTTAAGCCATAATAGTGCCAAAGAGAGAGGGAGATACACAAACTCCATTGCCAAAGACACGTTGAGCATAAACCGAGCAAGCCACTCAATAATGCACTTGGAGATCTCAAGGAAGGTAAGAGATTATATGTCTTTTATATTTTAGTTGTGCTTTTAATTTTTTTTATTAACTAAACTCACCCCTAAGATCTAGGCTTATAAGTGTTAGTGTTAGTGTGTTTACTTAGGTTTTCTTACTTGTTTTAACACTTGATCTAACCTCCCTTATTAGAATCCTATGTTTATAAATGCCATGCTTGGTGGGACCTAAAGAATCTCACATACCAAGGATACCAAAGTACATCTCTTAGTTTTTTAAATGAAAGCTTGATCATCTTAAAAATTTGAGTTTTTACTTTATTTTTCCATATTCTATTTTTTAGTGACACTCAATTTTACACAAAGAATCGATGTTGATCCTTCAAAAATTGATGTTGATCCATCCAAGATCAATGCCAATCCCTATGTTTAGAATAAGGAATGGAAAAAATGTGTTTTTTAAGCTTCTCTTGAGCTTTCTAGATTTGTTTTTGTTCTTAAGGGCCTAGAAATCATTTTACTAACCATTTTATTACAGGATCTAGTATTATTTCTAGGATTTATGATCATCTTTATAACCATCCTTTTGTGAGAAAATGTATTCAATTTTCTTTTGTTTCTATAGGAATAAATTAATAGACATCGATTCCTATTGATTGACTCTAATTTATACAGATTGATGTCAATCCCTATATGAATCGATGTCGATCTCTATGTAAAAAAATAGAGAAACATGAGATCTTGCATTTCAAACCTTATTTTATAAATTGAAAATGTGATTCAAAGTAAAAGGAATCCCTCTAAAAATTATAGGTCACACATGGAAAAGGGCCAAATTTTAACATGCTTAAGTCTTTAAATTTTCCATTTGGTGCTTAAAACAAATTTAGATGGTTTATACTTAGTTTGTTTTGTAAAAGTTTTACAATTTTGTAATTAAGGCCAAGGGGCCAAGAAAGTTTCACAAAAATTTCAATTTGGTGCATAAAATAATCATTCACTTAAATTGAAAATTCCTTGAAGTGTTTTGGTTTATGCTAGAGCTTTTATGCTTGTGTGTTTTTCACAAATGAAGGATGCGTGTATGTTCTCCCCCCATCCCCTTTAGGGAACTTGGGTGACCAAAAGCACTTCTTCCTTAAAATTTGTGCCCTTTTCCAAGGCAAAAAAATAATTTTGTTAAGGATCTCCCCAAAACCCATATGGTTTGTGTGATCTACACACAACCTTCAAAGTCTTTTCACTTAGTGATTTATTTTATATAACTTGTCTTGTGAGTAGGAGTTCATAGCCTCCTCGTGAGTTATTTAGGGATGCTTTGACCCAAGAATGAATATCTCAACATTGTTTTAACCCAATTATATGGTAGGTTATATAAATTAGGGCATGTATATTGTGATTACTAGGGGTATTGAATGACTAACCTCTCCAATCATAATGAAAACCTAAGTCAGGTTTGGTTAAATAGGGGATTCCACTAAGAAGTACATGGATGGAATCACTATGAAAAGGAATATACCCTTGCATAGTAAGTTAACTATTATGAACTCAATTGATGTGAGTCATCTCTAGTGTCAATCACACTTGGGTTAAAAAGATGGTCAAAAATTCAAGTTTTAGAACAACCCCACTTGCAACGGACATATTGTTGATGCAGAGTAAGTAGCCCAAAGTTCCATGTCACTATACAATCTCTTAGGAGAAAGTGGGTGTAAAAACCCAACTACTTCATTCTCTTTTATTTTTGTATTAACACTTAAAATCCTCCCAAGATCATATATATAGATATAATTCAGCAATATGATGCAACCTTATCATTTTTAGGGCTTTTTATGTTATACTTAGTTGTGTTTTGTCATTATTCCTTTACTTGCTTGGTCTTTGAGTCTAAAATATGTTTATTTTTGCCACATCAAAATGATTTTTGTGTCCACATCACTTAGTTGTTTGAGGATTTTTTATGTCATCCATTTGATATCACATTTTTTCCTTAGTATTTTATCAAAAAATTTGTGTGTATGTCACTTGATTGAAACTAGTAACGTTATGTTTCCTGAATCATTTCAAGTTTTATAGCTTGGAGTCTTGAAACAAACCATTGATCATACCTTTAGAGAGTGATAACATCATTATGTTGATTGAATAATTTCATAGATTTGTTTTGTCTTGTGTCCAAGTTAATAATTTTGAAACCAATCCATGTGTGCATTTTGGGTCTTTGTCTAGTACCATTATGTCATTCTCCTTTATCTAGATTATTAATCAAAGAAACCTAGTTTTCCTAAGTTGAGTTTTTAAATAACCTTGACAAGTTTAATTCTAAACATTGATTGATTTATGTTTATGCCTTTTGTAATTTGAGCTTAGACACTGATATTTTTCTTTTGGGTTGTGTAACTTAGGTTAATTCTTTACCCAAATTTGACAACTATTGTTTGTCCCTTTATTTGGGAGAAAATAGTCTATTTCTAAGTGCCTTTTGTTTCATGTCTTATGCCAATTTGACCAAGTTCATGTCTAAATTCAAATGCCTAGTCTATGGCAAAGTGTTTCAAATTTGTTAGATTAAATGTATCACCTTGTTTTCTAAGTCTATATTTTGTGCTTATTTTGATAAAAGTCCTAGTGCATGCCTTTGTTTGAGACTATCTTTTGACGTTGTGTTTGGAAAAAAGACATAGAAACCTTTGTTTTCTTAGATTAGACTTGTTTGGAACACTTTGAACCTAGAGTTTAGAATTTTGATTTTAGTTCATCCACTTGACCTTTTTGAGTGAGACATTTAATGTTAGACATTTGATGTTAGATTGTTTTATACCAAGTTTTTTCTTAAACCATTTTTTGAAGATACAGCTCCATCCCTTTGACCAAGTTAGATTAAGTTTGAATATTTTTGTATTTTAGACATTATTTTTCAGAGTTTGTAAAACTCTAAACCCCTTTCTTAATGAAAAATTCACCATTGATTTGAACATGTCTCGCTATACTCATAGTGGCATCATGTGCAATCCAAGGTATAGTAATGTGGTCTCATAAGAAGAATTTTTTCAAGACCCTTATGGAGATGATGTCATTTATGATATGGATCCTTATCCACCTTATAACACTCAGTTAGGGGAATAAATCTAAGATCCATTGGCCCATTATTTGGTCAACACACCTCCATACTAAGAGTAGGACCAAGAGCAAATAGAAAAATACCTAACTAGCGTACCTTTAGTTATAGAACAAGTCCAATAGTAACCATACTAAATTAAAATGTCTTGGCCTATTACCCTTATTTTTTTTATCTTCACTTGCTTTAAAACAAGGATGAAGTCTTAATCAGAGCTGCAAAGTTAGGGGCTAAGTTTTCATTAGACTTTACCCAAGAAAATTTTCCAAGTTTAGTAAGAGGGCCTTACAACATGCCTTATAATTAGAATATTGAACATGCCTCTTCTATCAATCCTAAAGATATAGTGTCAATGATATATCAAGACCCTTTTATGATTATCATAAGAAAAGGCTTCATGGAGGATCATTTCATATAGATTCAGATAGCATACCATACTTATTTGAACTTAACACGTAACATCAACAATGTAACCATGTCAAATGCTCCTCTTATTGAGTTAGCTCCTTTAACAGGAGTTTTAATTTAATTGACTAGCCAAGAAAATTATGGTATATTCACATTCATGTGAAGAACTTTAATTGGATACATGTTCAATGCCCCAATTATAGAAGAAGTGTCTTCTACTTCTATGTAGAATAGTGATCCAAATATAGTGGACAACATGTAAGTAATGTCCAATCCAAACCAAAGTGATGTAAATGCACAAATAACAAGTCCTCAACAAAATTTTCCTTTAGCCAACACCATGAATGGTTTTCAGACACAAGGGGTTAGAACTTATACCTCCTAACTACAAATGACTACCTCTAACCCTCAACCAGATGCTTCTTTAAGCACATAACTACAAGGGTTAAGTAGTCAAGTAATAACTAGTTTCATGCCTCAAAAAAATGTGATAAATATTACTCCATAATAGGTGATTACTAATATTCTACAACAATAGGAATAATCCAACATACCAACATAGCAAAAGCAAAACATATTACCACCTCAATAGGGACAGCCAATTTTCTACCTCACTAGGTAATGATGAACATACCTCTTTAGTTGTAGACCAATATACCAATATAAACATAAAAAATGTCTACTAAATAGTGTACATTTATTTTTCAGTGATAAATGTGAAACCTTCAATATGTGTCTACTTCTGAATAATGATTTGTGTAACCAAGAAGTTCAAATTTTCTACAAGTAATAATTAGGCAACACCTACCTTTTATTCCTAATGTTCTTGAAACTTAGTGATAGGACCTTGGTTCATAAGTTCCCCTTAATCAACAAGGTTTGACTAGTTGGTAGCAAGTCCCTAATCAACCTCAATAGGCACAGTAGTTCACTCCCAACCATATCCCTCCATCTCATCCATAATTTCCACAAAACTAGGCCCATATACCAAATCTTAACTAGAATATCTAACCATAAAGCATGCAATTCCAATAACCACATCCTATATCATGAATGCATATTCTTGGTTAGTTATCTAAAAAAACTAGAATTTCACAGTAAACTATGCCTCTATTATACCTAGTCAAAGTAACCCACTTTTGACTCAGCCTCCACCTCAAACCAATGTTTCATCTAGTTTTTTATCCAAAGAATTAAAACAAATAAAGGATGCAATTACTACCATCCAAGTTGGTAAGTAGAACAAAACATTTAAATTGGATGATGTGTGTTCTTACCCATTCAACATGGAGTATTTACAAATACCATTTCCTCCATGGTATGAACTACCATAATTTGATAAATACAAGGGGAAAGGAGACCCCAAGGTAAAGTCTTTGTTGATTATTAGTCAGTGGCCTATAATGACATATACCTCATATTGTTGTTCCTAAGGAGTCTAGTAGGACAAGATTTGGAATGGTTTCTAAAATTACCAAATAATTCAATTTTTTATTTTGATGATCTTTTAGACAAGTTTGTGTAACACTTCTCCTATAATCTCAAGCATGATATTTCATTGGTATATTTGATGCAATATAGAAGGTTGGATAAATATTTGAAATTTATCTATAGTGATGGGGAGCACTTGTCAATAGATTCACCCATAGTCTAGTAGACAAACAACTAGCCATTATGTTTACTAAGAATTTGCATAGTGAGATATCTTACCATCTAAAATTACAGTGTGCACACACTTTCAAGGAAATTAATAACAAAATTTTGTTGATAAAAAAATCCCTTATCAACAAATGGATTATTAAACTTACCTCATCAAATCATAACCAAACTACAAACTAGGGAAATGGATAAAACCAAAATCAAAACCAAGTCCAAGCACAAGTGTCATTACCAACATAGGCCAACAATTATGAAAAGTCCAAACCATTCAAACATAACAATAATATTGTTAGAAATGGAGTAACTAAGTCACAACATGTCCAAATAGTTTAAACACCATCTACTCAACCTACGCTACATATGCAAATTACTCCTAACCAACAACCTCTTTAGCAAACATAACAAGTATAGTAGCCTAGACCAACATAACAAACACATCAACCATTAACTTTTCAAATCCCTCCTCCAAGGAGAAATGTGCCTACTTTTTGTGTCTTTAGTGATCTTGGATAACCTATTGAATCCATGTTCTATAAGCTCACCATCACTAAGTTGATTAGCTAGATTATTTTGAATCACTATCATCATGGCATTCCTTATCTATATTGGTACAGATAAACTAAATTCTATGAGTATCATTGGGTTAGTGGACATAATTTGTGCCATTATGTGCAAATTAAACATTTGATCGAGAATATGTTGAAAAATGGGGAGATAACATTAGATAATGGAGCTTACACATATAATCAAAACCTCAACATTTATCAAAACCCCATTCCACAACATAATAACCAATAATAAAAGCAACAGTGGCCAACACAACAATAACAATAGTATTAATAGGCAAGACAAAACCAAAAGAACTAATAGCATAACTAATAATATCAACTAAATGAATGGAAACAAGTCTATAACAATTCCAATAACCAAATCACCAACCATGCAATTGCACATGACTACAACAAAGTTGTAGGTCATATTAAGGGAGGTCATATTTCCACTATCTCCATCAATCCTAGACCAAATACCAATCAAATAAAACTATTGCTAAGAAATTCCAATGAACTAACCCATGGTGGTGATCCTTCCTTGACTAGGGACCACTTATAGGCATAGCATAAAATAGGGATTACCACTTTTGGACCACATACTAACAACTCATCCTTGCCTCATGACTACACACAAGTTCATCAATAAATGAGACTTATCCTATCTAGTCCCTCACCACCATCATTTATTAGTAATAATGGTCCTGTATCTAATCTTGATTGTGCAATCACAACTCCAAAGTTGAATATTACCATATTAGGTCCATAACCATCTACCACTTCACCCATCCTACAAACTATTTTGGCTAGGAACAATCCATTTACCACTTTGCAAGAAAAGACGTTTAAAATTATGGAATAATTACATAATACACCCAAATAAATTTCCATTTTAGATTTGTTGCATACATCCACCATCCATAAGAACATCTTGATAGAATTCCTTGGCCAATCCTAAGTTCTTAATGACATATCTTTGAACAAATTCTAAGATTTGGTTGGACATCTAGCCCCCTTCCAATAATAAACCTTCAGCCAAAGCAATATATCATCCTTTATCTCATTGTATAGTAATCCATTATACATCAAAGTTATCATAACAAGGCACAAAGTGAAACATGTCCTCATAGATAATGGATTAGGTCTAAATATTATGTCTGTAAAGCTCATCAAGCTTCTCAAGTACACTACATTTGATCTCCAACTAAAAATGATCACAATCAAAGCCTATGATAATGAAGACTGGGAATCATAAGGCACCATCAGCTTGCTAATTATTGTTGGACTTTTGACCAAGTATAAACTATGTTATGTGTTAGACCTTGACTTTTCATATAATATGCTTCTAGGTAGACCTTGGATATATGAAATTCATGTAATCCCTTCAACATTGAATTATTGTATCAAGTTCTCCTATTCAGGTATGGATGTTATTATCAATGGAGATTTATAGTCATATGAACATTGCAAGCATTTAGAGGCTGAGTACCAAATTTATAACTACCATTTTGGCTTTAATCTAGTTTTTAAGAAGGATAAGGGGAAATAAATACTTGTTGATTCACCAGAGGACAATTTCATTGACCTAGATACCCTTAATTCACTTTTCCACATGTCACCTCTTAAAATATCTAATCATTACACTATCTCAGCTAATGGCCTAGGAGAATATTTGACCCATGATACATTCCATATTGCTAAGCTTCCACATAACCCCATTCCTATGGAAGACATAAAGCCAAACCACCTTATATGAAATGGAAAAGAAAGAACAAAGGTCAACTACATACTCCATCACCTATCATTTTCATATTGATCACTAGCCAATAACAATACCCACTTGAAGGTGATGAATCTTGGTTGTATAATGACAAACTGGTTGACTATTACTTAAATGTAAAGTATCCCATTTCAAAAAAAATCATGGAAAAGCATGCCTATGAAGAAGGAGGACTTGGGCTAAATCAAAAAGGTTCTCTTGAGCCAATTTATACCATTCAATACAAAGCAATATATGGTCTTAGATTGAAACCATCTGGGGGTGACCCCATATACCTTATTCATATTCTAACACCAATGACTAGTGACGATGATATCGATAGTGAAGTAGAGTTTGATCATAACCCTTTAAATGACCTAACCAATACCAATTTTTTTGATACTGATGTCATTTTTACCCTTTGACTAGTTATTTTCCATAAGTCACTTCTTTTATATTATCCTCAACTTATAGATTGTGACTAGTAAGAATCAATAGTGTCGATTGATGGATTTTAGAATGATGAGGCCTTCTATAATTTTCTAAGTCTCAAGGACAATGTGTATGTCAGGCACCTAAAACAACAAACAGCTCTGATACCAACTTGTCAAGATCTTGCTCCTCAATAAGAGCACAATATGATTACCTCTGTATAAGCAACTAAACACGGAATTTAACCAGAATGAATAAGTAACTAGAAATATGAAACAACACAGAATATGAGAGACAATACACAATCTTTTATTAATACTTATCCAAAAGAAAATACAATAAAGAATATGCCACACTTCTTCTTCTCACACCTCTAGAGCTCCCACACTTCTAGGGTTCACCAGTAATTCTCCTCCTACACTTCACTCTCTCAATCACGATCACAACAATCAACTCAAATACAGAGTTGTTGTTCACCTCCACCAGTCAGTAACAACGCTGCCAGTACACCAAGTACATAACCGTACTCCAAGTAGATCTTCCCTTCTCTTGCTGCCACCTGCAAATCAACAGACCTTACTTACTATGTAGATATCTCTACACCCTGAAGAACCCTTGTCCTTGCCTCACCAAGTCCTTATGATACTTCAACCAATACCCCGGTGGATCTTTTACCAGAACTTGCACAACCTGTAACTCTCCCTAATCATACACACTCAGCACCCCTTTGGAACTAGGAGCTACTCTTGCTCTCTCTACAAGCACAATGGCTTTCTATCACACCTTTACAATACAGCCCATGAGTCTATTATATAGATCTCATGCATACAATAATTAGACTTTCTTAATTATAATAATTAGAGTCGCAACTCCAAGACTAAAATAAGTCTTTACATGCAAACTACCTGTCCAAAAATAGACCAGTCTGAAACTCGCATGCAAACTGCATGCACACATAGGTTGCTGACGTTGGCTCCCTCCTAGCCGATGTCGACTGACTTATAACCGATGTCAGTTGATTTTACACTGTAATATGACCAACATCAATTGGCCTGACCGACGTCAGTTCCTCTACAACTCAGCAACCTAGCAAACTCCTCCATGTTTGC
Source organism: Torreya grandis (assembly GCA_037957365.1). Classification (NCBI taxonomy): domain Eukaryota; kingdom Viridiplantae; phylum Streptophyta; class Pinopsida; order Cupressales; family Taxaceae; genus Torreya; species Torreya grandis. The sequence continues at coordinate 5,161,320 of JARHVA010000159.1, read as the reverse complement.
ATCAGTGAAGCTTTTAGCTCCACAACCTAACAATCTCCCACTTGGAGATAAATAGCTACACCTGTACCTGTACCTGTACTTGTACCTTTGTCTAATTCATTTCCTAGCTTGTATCCCTCTTCAAGTTTAATCTTGAAGACCAACCACCACACATCTTGTGATGCTACACCTGTCATCCAAGTAACCTACCACATCCGAACCTACAACTCCATGTAGTGAAGTCCTTAACCCTGCATAACATGAGTCCCTACTGCTGGTCCCTCTCAAATACCTGAGAATCCACCTTCCTCGAATTGGCTCCAAACTCTCTGACAACTCCCACTATTTAGGAAAACTCAAGTCTACACTCAACCTCATGTGATTTTGAACACTGTTCTAAGCTCAGCTTGAACTGTCCAGCCATAGGTGTGCTTACCAATTCTGCATCCTGCATCTTGAACCTCACCAACACCTTCTTCACATCAGCTCCCACTGGAGACAAAATCAACCTATGATCTTCCATGTCTCTTATGCCAAAGAATTTTGCTACTTCTAAATTCTTCATGACATACCTCTGAACTAACTTTACCTTTAGCTTAGAAACTCCCTGCATGTGTAACCCTGCAACAAGCAACCACACCACAGTAACAGGATAATGTTGCAATCATCATCCAACCCAGTAAAGAGAAACACAATGGTTAAACCCCCATTGTCTTGTAGCTTACTCAAGACCATGTACCCTGGCCTTTCATCTCACGTATCCATCCACTCTCTTCTTTAACTTGGGAATCCATCCGTCTTTTAGTGCTTTCATCCTGGCTAAAAACTCTACCAAAACTCTTGCTTGGTTCTCTTCTGAAGAATTCATGCCATGCTCCCACTATTTCTAGATTCTACCTGCATTGCCTCTTCACATCTTCCTGGTTCTTGACCATTAGTGAGAAACAAGTAAGAAGGTGAACAATGAATATGAGGTTCACTTACCTTTTTAGTCCTCCATATGGGCATTTGAGACTCCTTGACAGCTCACTATTTACCCAAAAAATCTATTCCAGTGACTGATCTCGACCATCTCCCAATCTACAACCGATCGACATCAGTTCCCTACGATTGACCTTTACTACCGACATCAATTTCCACTGATCAACGTCAGTGTCATTGTTGCCAACATCGATTATTGTCTAATCGACGTCGGTCTTAACCTACCCGACACCACTGACTCTACTGATCTACACATGACTGACGTCAGTGCTTATCTGTTTGATGTCAGTTTCCCATGACCGATGCCAGTACCTATGTTTTCCTGTGAGTGATGACTTTTTACCGTGAGCTCCCCTTGGATCAAAACCCTATCCAAATTAACATAGCCCTACTCAGAATAATTTAGTCCCCTCAGCTGATCTATGTCTGTCATCTCCTCCATGAACACCAAGGCTTTCCAATTCTTAAGTTTGTCAAAGATATCTATCTTTCACTTAAGAACATGCATTCCCTTCTTACATATGTAACCAAGCCTATAAAGCCACATCTCTGCAACAAAAGGTAAATCAGTAATATAAGTAGATAGATAAAGGATACCTACTTTCTTACCACCATCTAATTCAAGTGCATCTGCTGTGAGAGTTACTGTGCATCTCTCATCACCCAACTTTTCTGAATAAATTAGACTCATCTCCAAGACTGGAACCTGCATGACCTTCTTCAACACCTGTGTGTTACCTGTCTGTAATTTTAGCTTCACTTCCCCTTTGCCAATAATCTAACTAGTCTCACCAACCCCTAAATAAATCTCTCCAAAGTCTCCCTAGACATACTCATGAAAAGATGCTCTATTTCAGGCTGCATGAAAAGAGGCAACAAAATCTATAAACCAAGATTCTACTTTATCCAGAGCAACCTGTGCAACATCACCTGCAACATCTGCTTCTTCCATTCCTTCATGCTGATCTTATACCAACCAACAATCTTTCTTTGCCTGCTCTTTCTTTCCATCAATCAAACCATTTGTGCTATTAAGTTTCTCCATTCGTAGCTTACTTTCTTCTACCATTGCTATACTCCCACTCAAACAGAAACCCCTGTGAGTACCCTGTAATCAACAAACACTAACCAGATTTGAAACAACCTATTAGTAAACCCAACCAAAAGCTCTGATACCACTTATCAGGCACCTAGAACAACAAACAGCTCTGATACCAACTTGTCAAGATCTTGCTCCTCAATAAGAGCACAATATGATTACCTCTATATAAGAAACTAAACACAAAATTTAACCAGAATGAATAAGTAACTAGAAATATGAAACAACACAAAATATGAGAGACAATACACAATCTTGTATTAATACTTATCCAGAAGAAAATACAATAAAGAATATGCCACACTTCTTCTTCTCACACGTCTAGAGCTCCCACACTTCTAGGGTTCACTAGTAATTCCCCTCCTACACTTCACTCTCTCTATCACGATCATAACAATCAACTCAAATACAGAGTTGTTGTTCACCTCCACTAGTCAGTAACAATGTTGTCAGTACACCAAGTACACAATTGTACTCCAAGTAGATCTTCCCTTCTCTTGCTACCACCTACAAATCAACAGACCTTACTTACTATGTAGATATCTCTACACCCTTAAGAACCCTTGTCCTTGCCTCACCAAGTCCTTATGATTCTTCAACCAGTACCCCGATGGATCTTTACCAAAACTTGCACAACTTGCAACTCTCCCTGATCATACACAATCAGCACCCCTTTGGAACTAGGAGGAGCTACTCTTGCTCTCTCTACAAGCACAATGGCTTTCTAGCACACCTGTACAATACAACCCATGAGTCTATTATATAGTCTCATGGGCTGTATTGTAAAACAATAGCACACCTTTATAATAGAGCCCATGAGTCTACACACTTGTCTAAGCATCCAGTCATTTCCCACCTTCTATACCCCTTTTCCTAAACTAAAACCCCTTTTGATAGTTTATATTACTAGGTCAATTGGGTCAATGACTGATCATAACCTACAACTCTCCCTGATCATACACACTCAGCACCCCTTTAGATCTAGGAGGAGCTACTCTTGCTCTCTCTACAAGCACAATGGCTTTCTAGCACACCTTTACAATACAGCCCATGAGTCTATTATATAGACTCATGGGCTATATTGTAAAACAATAGCACACCTTTACAATAGAGCCCATGAGTCTACACACTTGTCTAAGCATCCAGTCATTTCCCACCTTCTATACCCCTTTTCCTAAACTAAAACCCCTTTTGATAGTTTATATTATTAGGTCAACTGGGTCAATCTTATACTCTTATTGGTGAAATTCATTCAGGGTCTAGGTCAACTCTTGGCCTACCTAGCCTGTGACCTTGTGAATTTTTTTTAATATCATTACTAGCTCAGCACCCCTTTGGAACTAGGAGGAGCTACTCTTGCTCTCTCTACAAGCACAATGGCTTTCTAGCACACCTTTACAATACAGCCCATGAGTCTATTATATAGACTCATGGGCTGTATTGTAAAACAATAGCACACCTTTACAATAGAGCCCATGAGTTTACACACTTGTCTAAGCATCCAGTCATTTCCCACCTTCTATACCCCTTTTCTTAAACTAAAACCCCTTTTGATAGTTTATATTATTAGGTCAACTAGGTCAACCTTATACTCTTATTGGTGAAATTCATTCAAGGTCTAGGTCAACTCTTGGCCTACCTAGCCCGTGACCTTGTGAATTTTTTTTAATATCATTACTAGCTCAGCACCCCTTTGGAACTAGGAGGAGCTACTCTTGCTCTCTCTACAAGCACAATGGCTTTCTAGCACACCTTTACAATACAGCCCATGAGTCTATTATATAGACTCATGGGCTATATTTTAAAACAATAGCACACCTTTACAATAGAGCCCATGAGTCTACACACTTGTCTAAGCATCCAGTCATTTCCCACCTTCTATACCCCTTTTCCTAAACTAAAACCCCTTTTGATAGTTTATATTACTAGGTCAACTGGGTCAACCTTATACTCTTATTGGTGAAATTCATTCAGGGTCTAGGTCAACTCTTGGCCTACCTAGCCCGTGACCTTGTGAATTTTTTTTAATATCATTACTAGCTCAGCACCCCTTTGGAACTATGATGAGCTACTCTTGCTCTCTCTACAAGCACAATGGCTTTCTAACACACCTTTACAATACAGCCCATGAAAACCCCTTTTGATAGTTCATATTACTAGGTCAACTGGGTCAACCTTATACTCTTATTGGTGAAATTCATTCAGGGTCTAGGTCAACTCTTGGCCTACCTAGCCCGTGACCTTGTGAATTTTTTTTAATATCATTACTAGCTCAACTGGGTAAACCCTGTTAGTCAAAACTTTCAAAATGTCCTAGGTTTAAATCCACCTATATATAAAATATCATTTCACCATTATTTAGAGAAGAGAAGAATAATTAACAGTTATTTTGCATTTACTTATCCACCATTCTACTTGAAGAGCAAGCTTAGGGTTTTATAATTTCTTTGGACATATAGATCTTGTCTTGTGGAGAAGTCTTTTGTATGCATTGATAGGTTGTATAGCCTAGATATGATTTATCCTTAACATCCTTACATGCCATAACAACCTCTTGCAAATCACCCTGGCCAAGGAAAATATTGATGCTCGATGGGTTCATCTTCAAAGGTAATTTTTCATAACTTTGTTCCTTCTTTGTAAGAGTAGATAGATATTCATTTATACTTATCTTCTATGCATTAGGATTATGTATGTATTGACATGATTATATGTCTTCTATGCATGTTTACTTTTGTTGTTTATTACCCCTACTTTGTGCCACAAGATTTTATGAGCACTAGATTATACTTTTGGAGGTATAAGATGACTGAGAGGTGGGGTGAATCAATCAACCAATTATTTCACTTTTAGATCACTTATCATCCATTCATTGACATTCATCAATCAACACAATAAGCATATACAACTATATTACCATTAAAGCATGAATAAGATAAGCTCAACATAACATTGAATAATAGATAATGCAAGATCATTCACACAACACAAGATCTATGTGGGAACCCTCTTAGGGAATAAAACCCAATTTCAGTCCTATAAACACATGGACTATATGTCCCATAAGATGATCACAAACATGAGATTGATCAAGTCCTTCTGACCATAATTTAGTGAAATACTTATTTCACAAGGATCACCTACCCTTAAGATGATCAAGTCCTTCTGACCACCTTTTAGTCAAGTCCTTCTGAATTGATTTAGTGAAACACCTATTCCACAAGGATTATTTACCCCTATGATGATCAAGTCCTTCTGACCACCTATTGGTCAAGTCTTTCTGACTAGCTTTAGTGAAACACCTATTCCATAAGGAGTACTTGCCCCTACGATGATCAAGTCCTCCTAGCCACCTATCGGTAAAGTCCTTCTAACCAAGATGTTGAGCATACTCCCAAAACCTATGAGATTAGCATCTCCTAATCACCTATTTCCTACCAATATTATAGATATATAATGTATATCAGCCATCTTCACTTCTTCACATAGCCTCATACATCCAAAACCACCTTTTAAATCACTCTAGACCTCTTCACTCATCCTCAATATTCAAACCTGCAATATCACTATCCTTGACATCAAAAATATGACCTATGTCATACACATAGTCATCAACTTGATCTTATCTTCAATCTATCCACTGGGCACCCACCCTTTCTTTCACTCCACAACTCACACAACCACCACTTTTCTCTCTTTCCATAAATCTAGAAATCACCACATTTGATTTTATATTTTATAAATATTTCATGATTATCATCATGTTTAAAAAAATTCTTGTCAACCATAACATATTACTTCACTCTTAAGGAATCTACATGGGTCACCTTGAAGCACAACCTTCTTTTAAATAGGCCTAAGTCACCTTTTAGGTCCTATGAAGAACCATTCACCTTTTTGACACTTCTTTGAGTAAACTAATAACATAACAATACTCTCAAATGCATGGACCCATTCCACATGATCTATTATTCATCCTTAAGTGATAAAACCCATCATAGCAACCTTTTTCTAAAGCTCAATTTGCTCAAACAACATTTTGTGCATGTAGTCACCATGAACGAACACATAGTCACCTTTTAAGCCTTTGTTCATATTGAATATGAATTGGTCAAACCTCTAGAATCCATACAAATCATCCTCATGGAGTATAAAACACTATTTAATATATATCTCATTTCAAAACATCATAATACCATCATGAATAACTCAATTACCCTTATCAGGTTACTTGTAGAGTGTGAATGAACACACAGTCAAAATTGAAGATCAATATCTTTGACTATACTAATAATTAGACCTTCATATTAATATTTATAGATGTGCCTTGAAGTCATCTACAAATTTTATTTTTACACCATGGTCAAATTATATATAGATCAAATGATATGGCTCACAAACTAGGCACTAGTCTTTCCTTTGTTAAATTCAAATATTTGAATTCAAATGGTCATGGTCAAACCTTGTTCACTTAAAATTCATCTCATGCTCTTTACTCATCTCACTCAATTCACACCGTCAATCTTCTTTGGAAATATCTTGAAATTTAACTCATAGTGCACCACTACCCAAACATTAAACTTCAAAAATGTTGACCTCATCTTGTGTAATCTTGTAATATTAACTTAACACATATCATCCATCTCTATAGATTATCCTAGTCCTTACCTTGCAGCACTCACTATTAGATCTTGCTTATAAATCCCAAGATTATGACACTTAGCAATCTCACTTGCCTTTTGATCACTTTACTAATAGTCCCTTGCATTTGTGCCACTTGGCAGATCCACATGCATTATTGACTCTTTGAATTGTCTCACACCATTGATCTTTCTCAGTATGAACCTCCACTCGTCATTGATCTTTTGCTAAACTAATGAGCTTATGACACTTTTCACCTACATGTGAAACCTTTAAAATGTTGACTCTTATACACACCATTTGATCAAGATTGAGAATTAATACACACCATTAGATCTTTGAATTAAATGACCTCAGTCTTCGATGTGGTTAAACTTGATAGTTTTTAACCCATCACAGTTTGCTAGAGCATTTTTGAAGCTTTATAACTTGAGCTAGAAATCACTTCAAGTCTCCAAATTTTCAAGGTAACTTATTGACACTATATAAAACATCTCGATGTAAACCCTTTGACCATTATTGACTTTTTTTGTACCTAAATAAAATGCACAAACATATTGATTTATACATATCTACATGATGTAAGTGACGGTCTAGCTAAGTATGGGAACCTTTGTAATCTGCTTGGAAAGCCAACTTTGAACCCACATATATTTAGTTGTGCTTACTCACATGACCTAAAAATTAGACCACATGATCACATTTCATAGGAAAATCCATACATATATCAAGTTGCTCCTGGAACCTTCACACATGTGAAAAATAACATCATCAATATGCCTACTCATATTTTTCTACCACAGAACCAACTATGTCAAGATGAACATAATGAAGAACTAGATGAAAACCATGTACTTCCATCATCTCTCCAATCAATATTGACATCTGATATGACTCCTTACACATGCTCAATAGCCATAACTTTCAACAACATCCTATCCAAGCATATACTAAAGATTCATGCTTACATACTAGGATACCAAACCTATACCAATACACTATTCACATGTTTGTCTTCTCTCTTTGACCTAAAACCACATCAACATGATAGAAACAATATGATAAGCCTCTGACAATACTTACTTTAACTAATATGCATCTAAATTCTACCTTGCACAACATCAATCTCAAACTCATCATCGACATGAAATCACCACTTTGTCATTACCTTTGACATCAATGCATACATGACATTAATCTTTGACATCAATGACAACACTTGGAAACATAAAGTTTGCTTTACTTGTTATTAGTTTAGTGAATATGAAAACATAGGACTTAGGGTTATTACATGGTTTTTTTTTACTAGAAGATTTAGAAACCTCCCTAGTATTATTGTTGTGTTAAGAGAACCCCTAATTGGGTCTAGCATATCCATATATTGGTCATCTTCCCAATTATATAATGTATCCCCAATCAGAAGTGTAAGTAGGATCTATCTTTTCTAAGTTAGATTTGATTTATCAGTGTGATGCATTTTTGATTGCATACAATCTGGTGAACCTGATGTGAATCTAATCCTTGCAAGTTTTCTTTCATGTTTTTTTCATTTTCTATTATTTTATTTATTATTTTCTATATTTACAATACTAGGTCCACAAGAATAGTACAATTCCTAACTTCTATGTGCAAGTTTAACAAATAGTCACAGTAAAAACAAATATATATTTTTTGTGAAGGTCTTCATGAAATATAGGTTATTGGGTTGAATAGGTTGACATAGCACTCTTATTCACTTCCAAAAAACATACTAGGTCAACTAGGCTAGTATAGTATTCCAAACAACTTCCATAAAACATACTAGGTCGACCAGGCCAGTATAGTCATCTTAAGAGGATTCATTAAATGAGGAATTATAGAACTCCTAACTTCTATGTGCAAGTTTAACAAATAGTCACAGTAAATATATATATATATATATATATATATGTTTTGTGAAGGTCTTCATCAAATATAGGTTATTGGGTCAAATAGGTTGACATAGCACTCTTACTCACTTCCAAAAAACATACTAGGTCAACTAGGCTAGTATAGTATTCCAGACAACTTCCATAAAACATACTAGGTCGACTAGGCCAGTATAGTCATCTTAAGAGGATTCATTAAATGAGGAATTATAGAACTAGGTTAACTAAATCGACACATTTGGAAGAATTTTCAAGTAACATTCAAGGTACTTCAACATAAATTTCATAGTCTTCATCATCCTCCAACCCACCAAGGTTCCTTTCTCTCTCTTTCAATTCAATTTTTCCTTACATTTCTATTTTATAAAGTTTGCAATCTTTAAAATTGCCATCATATAGTAAACTAGGTCGATTTGGTCAACCTAGTTATGTATTATATCTTCTATCTGAAAGACTAGGCTAACTTGTTCAACTTAGTCTTTAAAGACCCTTACTTCTGTAGTATAGTATTGACACTATCGACTCTACTCTATAATGTTTGCATACACTATCATTTGAATTGAATTTGTATTATGTTTATAATTGGAAACTAATAATTATATGCTAGTAATTACTCACTATTTTGTATCCTTAGATTATCTCACATAGTCTAATTATGTGGTTTTTCAATACACCACTTAGTTGCACTATTTTTCTCTTTCTTGCACACACTACCAAGTTGATTAATTTAAAAATGAATTTAAACATTTATTTACCCAAGGCCTCCCTACTTGGATTTCATCACCAAGGGAGAAGCTAACTTGGTTTTTTGTCCAAGTATAAATATGTGGTTAATGATATATATTAGCAAAGAACCTGGCACCCTTATCACTACGAGATTGTGAAGTGAGGGGGAAAGCCCCAATACCAATCCAATACCATTGCTAACATAGATCCCTTTCAACTTAAACATCCTAAAACCATCCATAGATTGATTTTTAGTTTTATACTTTTATCTAACTTCCCCATCATAGGTCAAATAACACTTTATAATAATAACAACATTTAGGATGGCCACTTAGTTACAATTTGCTTTCCAAGTTGACTTCTTATTCTTTGCTCATTATATGTTGTATTAAGAAAACTTGTATTGGCCAGAATTAGTGAAATATTTTATATTTCATGCCTCAATTGGATCATCCTTATTGACCCAATTTATTATGTGTTAGCTTCTATTTCTTGTTCTCAAATTACATTGTAAAATTTTTCCCTATTTTTAGTACACTATCATTCTAATTCAACACAGTCTCTTATAGATTGTTTGTTTCCCTTGCATGTAGTACTGAGTCAACCTAGTCAACCCAATATTCAATTTCGCCTATCAAGATACACTACTACATCAACCTTGTCGACTCTATATCCTTATAAGGTTGTTCTCTATCCTAGTTTAAAGTATTAGGTCAATCCCATTGACTCTATATCCTTATCAACTCAGTTTTTAGACCCTATTTCTATTACTAAGTCAACCCAATTGACTCTATACTTTTATCTCTCCCTTTATATTTCCTTACTTTTGCATCACTTTTGCCTCACCTAATCTCTCTCCTTCATCATGAACTTCATGTTTGAAGACAACACTAAGTTTAATTCAACTGATATGATCAGTCTTACCAAACCTAATAGGTTCTACCATAAGCATCTTGTGGCTCTTATCATGGATGAAAGCAATTTTCATATACCCACTCACACAATAAACTATGGGACACCTCATCATTCCTCTTCACTTTTCAATCCTCTCTTCTCACTTGAAGATGAACCCAAATTAGAGTATACACCTGAAATGCTCTTTTCATCTCTGAGTTTCCTCAACATCAAGGAAAGGATCCTTCTACCATTTACCAAATCATGATAAGTGATCAAGTTGAGGAGCCTCATTTACCTTCTCCCACATTCTCATATAGATTTGGGGATACTAACTTCTTTTCTTCTAAGCCTTTTACCTCTATTTTTACCCCTTCTTACACCATGACTTCTTCTTCTTTGACTTCCTCTACCTCCATGCTTTGTATCTCTACTAACATGGTAGGTTTTACATCTAGTGGGCCTCTTTCAATACCCACTCTTCTTAATTCTTCCACTAGTGCATCATTTTCTACCCATGGTAATGATGTCTCTCTTGCTTCTTTTTCTCATCCCTTTACTATTCCATCTTTACCACACAAGTAAATTATGTCACTAGTGCCTTACTAACAACTCTTCATAAGATCCTATCAACACTCATAGTGGTACCCAAGTCACTACTACCAATTCTAATGCTTCAAACACTAATGCAACAAAAACCCATCAACTCGTATTATAAAATCTTAATCAAATGAATTATTTTCAAGTTAACAATGCAAATCAAATGATTCAGATATAAAATCACCTTATCCATCTTGAAACCCACCCTCAATAGATGCCATGGGACACATATAATCAAAATGTTCCCCCACCTCCTCTTAGGGATTCCTAGGGTAATCTTATATTTGAACCCCCTCTTGATAATAATACAATCAAGCATCTTCAAAATAAGCCTCTTACATCTCAAATTATTGTTAATATTGATATAATATGTATCACCCTTACCATTTATTACAATGGGTCAATTAATCCTACTCTTGATTTAAAAACATTTGGAAATCTATATAAATACTAGGTCAAATAAAATACCATTGCCACTACCAAGATATTATCAAAAACCCTCATGGGTGATTCTTTAGATTGGTATAACCAACTTAAATCTCATTTATTACTAGTTTGGAAGATTTAGTAAATTCTCTAGTCCAAGAGTTCCAAACTAGAGATGTTCCTTAGAATACCTTGGCCCATTTTATAAATTGTAAGAAAATTGAAACCAAAACTACACAAGATTTCCTTATGCATCAATTTGAGCCATTCCAACCTTATACATGTACTCACATGTTACTTAAGAATAAGAATCATCATGCTACCAGTGATGGTGTCATGGACTCTTATGATACCATTCACACTATTCAAGTTGTTGTTCCTAAACAATCTTTGGAACAAGCTTCCCATTCTAACCACTTCACCAATCCTCATTTCTCTTCAACCAATAACATTAATGTTCACAAACCTTTATCCTCATCATAATTAATAAAATGTCTACCAAGGATTCTCTCATGAGAACTTGATCTCACTCATCCTATGAAATCATGGTATGATCCCAATAAATTTTATTGGTTTCACACTAGTTGTGGTCATTCTCATGAGACCTGTAGACAACTTCTTAATTTGGCTATGGATTTCCTTCTTGATCTTAATTTTGACCATGATTATATCATTTGTCAATTCCAACAATCCTATGACAGTGATTTTAAAACCCATGAAACACATACTAAATCTCAAGCTTTGAATCAAGATAATGCTCATTTGGTCATCTATAAAGATCCTCTTCCAAATCACCAAGATACACAAGACAAGCCCACCCCTTCTACCAATAATGTTGATATTCTAATTGACCCAACTCTTGTTGAGAATGTGGTTAACATGACTAATATGTGAAGGTTGGTTGCCTTCATTAAACCTCAACCCATCTACACACTTTCATTGTCATGCACATTTCATGTTATCCAAGATTCTTCTCCAACTCACTTAAATGAGTTGGGGAAAGATGACATTATATATTTTAATGAACCAATTCCATCACCTCCCTTGGATAACACTTCCCATACTATTTATACCATCCCTCCATCTTCTTTACCTATCACCAATGATACTTAAGCTTCTATTACCACTTCTAAAAATTATCAATCCCAACTTGCATCAACTACTCCATCTTCTCAACATAATATACAAACTTGTCATCTTATTAAACCTTCTACCTATTATCAACATAAATTCACATTTACTTTAGCTCCTCAATTTGAGGACCTCATTTAACACTATGTACCTCTTTCCAAAAATATCCTTATGGGTTATGATGAGTGGGATCCTATCATAGAACTCACTAATCTCCCATCCCAAATCCCATTTGTAAAAATTATGATAACATCTCCACATTATCATAACCATATTATGCATATTTTATTTATAATGAACATCCCCCATCCTCCCCTATTAAGATGCAAATCCACGTTATATAGATCTAAAGATATAATTTTACAATAGTACAAAGAGATGTCCATACATGTTGTTGACATAATGGACACTTCTCTTTCCCTCAAATTCCCCATTACTTCCATGATCCCCAATGATATTTAGCTTCGTGTGAATGATCCTCTTCATTTCATTAGTGTTTGAATTGACAATATCCAAGTCAATCATGCCTTGATTGATGAGGGTTCTAGCATTTGTTTTACCTCTCTAAATTTTATGAAAACCCTTAGATATTGTAAATATAATCTTAAGTCCACACACATCACATGTCAAGGCTATGACTGAAGTCAAATTCCTCCTTTAGGTTGTGTGGCTCCCCATTACCATCCCACCTATCACCTTTCACATGAAGGTGATGATATTTAACTTTCCTCTATCTTACAACATTTTTCTTGGTAGGACATGAACTCATTGTATGAGAGTAATTGCCTATTTTTCTTACCAATGCATTAAAGTTACTCATAATAGAGCCATGCATATGATTTAGGATGACACTAACCCTTAGAATTTTGAATAATTCCAAGACTTGGTGTATTCAAGTTTCCTACTATTGAACCCCTGTCAAGCATTCCATTTTATGAGTCTTAATGATTTAACTTTCCAATCAATTCCACTCAAGGTTACAATGGTCATCCTAAATTCATTGGGAATATTTCCCTAACCTCCTAGATTATGATGATGATGAGCTTGATGACATCAATCTTAAGATTAAAATTTATGATCTCTCACCTCATCTCATCTTCCCACTTCTTTTTAACCTCATTCTTGTTAACCACCTTGTGATGGCATCCTCGTTATCTTAACTAAGACTCAACATTTCATTCATCACACCACATAGGATGACAAGGTCATCCCTAACTTCACCATTCATCTACATACACTTGATTACGATGATGGTTATACCTTAGATGATCCATTCTTAAGAGGTCTAGTTTATGCCTGAGATAATGAGATTGTTTTTATATCTTTTAGTATATCTTCTCATGTTCCATCTTATATCATTCTTAATTTTATAATTTTTCCTCCCTATCATAGGGTAAAGAGGTGCAAACACTTCTATTTTTTGAATAACCTCGTATAAGTATGCTTATGGATCATGCTATGAGTGGTCCCTATAGCTTTTATACATACCATGACCCTTATAGCCTACTTATCCCTGAGATGTGTGAAACTATATTTTAGCCATTTTTGGACCCCACCCCTCCCTCAATAGAGCCCAAATTAGATCCCATTCCTACTCATGTTCATGTTGAGTCTCTTCCTACTTATGATCCTATTGGTCTTTTAGTCAAGCCTCATCCAATCTCTCCACTAGCCTTAGCTTCTCTTGGTGATGTTTTCCTCCCTTTATCATAACTGGCTCCCTCATCCACAAAATAGGTTGATCATCCTTATTGTGACATTCATAAAGTTGTCAATCACTAGACTAGAGATTGTTCCCTATACCAAGCTCATTTAGTTTCTGTTACACCTCCTCCTATGATTAAACCTACCAAGACTAATCACAGGCATATATGTTGCTTCCATGGCACATGTAATCATCCATCCATGTGTTGTTGAAATCTATGACAATATATTGACACCTCACATCCCATTAATCCTTAGTCCTTAGATAAGGTTATACCTACCCCAAAAGTATTACCTAAATATCTTCTTAAGTATGGAAAGGCCTATTATCCTTAGCACCAATGTGGCATGCATCACACTAATTATTACCACATCCTTAAATAACATCTCAAGGATCACCTCCTAACCATTCATGCACCTTATACCATTCCTCCCATAGGTCATTCTCATAAGAAATCTCCCCCTTCTTCCCCCATGGTTCCACCTCTTGTGGTTTTATCTCCTCTTATGGTCCCTTCTACACATACTTTTCCTCCACCTATGGATCATCCCTCACCCGTAGATCCTTCTCCACTCATGAGTCCCTCACTTATGGTACCTTCCCCACCAATGACCCCTTTATCTCCTATAAAAACCACTCTAATGAATTCTCCTATGCATTCCTCTCGTGATAGTTTTCCTTAGCACAATCCTTTAAGAATTCATACATTTTATATTGATGAGATTCGACGTGAAGTATTTCCCAACTTTCATTGAAGATTGATAAGACATTAGATAAAGTTTGAGTTCAAATTCATACAGACTTATCAAATTTTATGGATAATGCATGTGGATAAATATATCAGTACTTATGAACACATGCATGGTGTTTTTACTTTTTCATTTGGATTAGATGTATGCCCCATTTTTATCTTTATATGTTTTATATCATTTAAAATTGTGTCAAATTCTTATCTATCTTACATGGTGACTTTGGTTTCACACTTTATATTGATTATGATGTCTTTATGTTCTCTTATGGATTTATTCTTTATCATTACCTTTTTTTTGTGAGTTCATTTCTTATGGATCCCTTGTTCTCTTTTTCATGATTATTTTCTATCTTATCTTTATAAACATGGATAATAGTTATTGTGACATGGTTATACAAACCTTACTCCCTTTAGTCATTCCTTCTTTACCAAGTGATCAGCTAGCAAAAAATTCATCTCATTATACTAACCTTTTACCAGTCAACTTTGCATCTCCTTTTCTTCCCCTTTTTTCCCTTTCACAAACTAAGCATCCACATGGTTGAGACTTGATATAACATGTTGGTTCATAGTTAAGCTTAAGTGTTCTAGTCAGTCTATTGGAGTTGTTGCCAAAATCTAGATAATGTGAATGCAATAGAGACATGATCACACAAGATGAAGCAAGTGCACACCACATAGATGCTAAAGCAATTTGAAATTATACAAGAAGATAAATTGCATAAGACAAAATAGGAGAAATCTCAATATTTGATTAACATGAGATAGCCAAAGTGAAGAATACATATAAGAGAGCACGTAAGTAACTCCTCCACAAAAGGTGGTCAAGGCACCCCAAGAATAGACTGTAACTCCTCCATGAAAGGTGGTGACAAGGCGCTAAGAATAGAGAAGTAACTCCCATCAAGGGAGTTACTTATGACACCTATGACACATCTATGACACACATCTCCACATAAGCTAGCCTATCCCACAAATGTAGGAAAACTCCATGTGTGCACAAGAAATACAATTTCCCTAATTAATAAATAGGGAAAAATAAAAACCTACACTAATAGAACTGTCACCCGAATTATTGCCTAAATTGCTACTAGGATCAAACACTTTTATGTTGTTGATAAGTCCCTGCATAAATCTGGAGATAAGTCCCACTGTATATGATATGTTGGGCCTAGTGTGAGTCAAGCAGATGAGACTACCAACAAGTTGTCAATACTGAGTGGCATCAACCAATGGTGAAGAACATTTAGCCTCAAGCTTGACTCCTGATAGAAAGGGAGTTAGAGATGGCTTACAATCAACCATGTGAAACTGAGCCAATAAGTTAAGAGCATACTTAGGTTGTGCAAGAGAAATCCCTGAATCTGACTGTGAGATCTCGATACCAAGGAAGTAGTGCAACAAACCCAAGTCTATCATGTCAAATTTGTCCTAGAGAGATGCCTTCACCGCTGCAATAGCTGATGAAGAACTCCCAGTGATCAAAAGGTCATCAACATATAAAACCAAAATTAGGAGTGAATCATCCTGCCACAAGAAGTAGACATTGGGGTCAAAATGGCACCTAGGGAAACCCATTATGAGAAGGAAGGAATCCATCTTAGTGTACCATATTCGAGGAGCCTGTTTGAGGCCATAGATAGATTTCTTAAGTTTGCATACTAAGGAAGAATCCTAAACAAATCCTAGCAGCTGCTTCATGTAGATCTCCTCCTCTAGGTCTCCATGAAGAAAGGCACTCTTCACATCCATCTAGTGCACATCCCAACCATGTGTTGTAGCAATAGCCAAGGTGAGTCAGATAGAAGTCATCTTTGCAATGGGTGAAAAGGTCTTTGAGTAGTTAATGCCTACCACCTGTGAGAAACCCTTGGCAACCGATTGTGCCTTATACTTATCAACTGACCCATCTGCTACAAACTTGGTCTGATATATCCACCTACATCAAACCATCTTTCTTCCTTTAGGAAGTGAAGTTAAGTCCCAAGTGTGATTTTTTATTAAGGAAGAATATTCTTCCTCCATAGAATTATCCCAATCAGGTACCCCTGATGCCTATCGAAAAGTGTGTAGATCTAAAACTGAAGCAAAAAAGGCATGTGGATCTCTCTGAAAATCCCCCTTAGTATGTCTATCATCTGTGGGATCTCCTGCCTAAGTTCTTGCACTCTCAAGTGTCTATCTGGCCCAAAGTGGCTTGAAAGTGGGTGAGTCAGGTGCTAACTCCTCATCCTCTAACTGACTAGAGTTGGATGACACTACATCACTGTCCTCACTATCTGAACTCAAAGAAGAAGAAGATGTCTCTGGCTCGAGAACCTGTTGTGGCTAATCTAAATCTGATGAGGAATCATCATGAAGTAGATCCAATGAGGGAGAAGAAGTGTCAAGTGTTGAGTCTCTAAGACTCTCCTGAAAAATGGACACTTCTCTCGATGAACAACTCATGAGTGACTGGATCTAGAAGGTGATACCCCTTAATACCATCCAGATATCCTACAAAGATATAAGGCTTGGACTATCATTCCATAGCTTTATGTTTCTTTTTTGGTATGTGGGCCATGGTTGGGGATCTGAAAATGCTAAGGTGCTCAACATCAAGTTTTCTTTTATGCCAAGCTTTAAAGGGTGTTATCCCTTTCAAGGCTTTGTGAGGAACCTTGTTTTGAATGTAGCAAGCACAATTGATGGCTTTGGCCTAGTACTGTGGTGCTAAGGATTTGGAGTGAATCATACAGGTACCCATCTCTTTCAAGAACCTATTTTTGCATTCTGCAACCCCATTCTATGAAGGACTGTAAGTGACTGTGTCGCTATAAATCAATCCCCTCTGTGGTGAAAAATTGCTCAAACGTGTTACTGACATACTCCCCTCCCTTATCAATTCAAAGAAATTTAATAGATTTCTCACTCTATTTCTCAATAAGAGCCTTGAAGTCTAGAAAATTTTCAAACACTTCAAACTTTTGTTTGAGAAAATATATCCAAGTGTACCTAGAGAAATCATCAATGAAAGTGAGGATGTACTTGGCCCTTGTAAAAGATGGTTTGGGAAAGGGTCCCGATATATCACAGTGGACTAACTCCAAAGGTTGTGAAGCCCTCCAAACTTTGTCTTTGTCAAATTTTGCTTCGGGATGCTTCCCAAGGGAGCACCCCTTGCAAAGTCCTTTTGAGAATTGGATACGAGGCAAGCCAATGACCATGTCATGTTTGCAAATTTGCTCAAGGGAGCGGTAGTTAAGGTGGCCAAACCACTCATGCCATAATTTTCTAACTCCATCTGAATGAGTTAGCAATGCTATTGGAGAAGAATTAGGTGTAAAATGTGAGAAGGTGTATAACCTTGCTTGGTGATCTGCCCTACCCACCGCCATTGTAGTATCACTATGCAATTCCCTGATAGCCACTAAATCTGGTGAAAACTCAACTCTCATGCCCCAACCAATGCGAGTGATTTGGTACACTGATAAGAGATTGGTTGAAAGAGAAGGAACACTTAGAACATTATTGAATGTTCTTCCTTCCATTTCAATTGACCCTCTCCCTACAATGGAAATTGATGTGTCATCACCCAAACTAATTAAAGTCATGCTACAAGGCTCTAAAGATGAAAACTCAACTAGGGAAGAGCCCATGTGGTCAGAAGCACCCGAGTCAATGAGCCATGAAGATGTAGAAGCTATTGTAGCTACAAGGGCCTTGCTCTTTTCTTTCTCCTTACCCTTGCCTTTTGCCTTAGTAAAATCTTGGGTAGATGAATTCTGTTTGATGGACTCAGGAACACCAATGTTGTACTTCTCTAGAAGATGAGTTAGGTGATCTATTTGTTTCTTCATGCATTTGTGTTCATCATGCCCTGTCTTTTTACAATAGGCACACTTAACCTTCTCCTTCTTAGGTTTAGCATTGGAGGAGGAAGACTCAGTGTTTTTTTGGTAGGATTGTTGTTTTCTTTCTTCTTCTCCTGGTCCTTGTTCTTTTTCTTCTTCTCCTTTGTTGAAGTCTTATCCTTACCATTTCTATCTATCAAAGCTTGGGGTTGAGTAGACTTCATTGTGCCCATTTGAATTAGCTTATCTTGCTCCCTAGTCAAGTCAGCAATGAATGAATCCAAAGAAGGCATTTTTCATGTAGTGCCAAGGGCACTTTTTGTGGCATGGAAAGTGGAGACAAAAATTGAATAGCTTGGACCTAACTTTGAGAGAATAGAAAGGATGAGTTGATCATCTTTCTTCTCTATCCTACATTCTTTCAATTTCAATCTAAGAGCCTTACACTTAGTGAAGAAGTCCTGTAGGGTGTCAAAGTTGCTAGGACTTAGACTTATGAGTTCATTTTTGAGCTCATGACCTCTCATCTCATCAAGCTTTCCAAATAAGTTTTCTAAGGGGTCTCATATTTATTTGGGAGTCTTGGAGTTTTCTAAATGGAAGAGAAGTTCTAGAGATACGGACAAGCTCAGTAATCCATAGGCTTCATCACTATGATTGTACCACTTGACCTTTTCAGCATCAGTGCTGGGTTCTATTTCAATACCCATGGTGATCCTATACAACCCTTTGCTTCTAAGAATGATTGAAATTTTAACCTTCCATTCATGATAGTTGAAGGGTGTTAGGGGTTTAAGTTTAAAATAATCTATTTTAAGCTGAATTTAGGTGAAGTTGTGTTGATTACAAGTTGTGAATTTATGCAAAAAGGAAAATGAAAGCAAAGATTTGCAAATTGTGAAAAGCAAACACACCCCCCCCCCAAAATGTTGAGACCCCCCTAAATATGCAAGTGCATGCTCAAAATATGTCGGGCTCATTTGAGAATTTGTCTTAGAGCAATCAGTGCAAGACTTTAAGCAAAAAGGACATCAAACTCAGTCGAAAATGCATCCTAGGAGACCCAAATTTTAGGCACTTTATTAATTAGTGCATTTTTAATAAATAACAAGCCTACACTATGGAGAATTGAAATACAAACACTTTTACAAAAAATGGCACCCAAATTCGAGCTACTGTTTGCAAGATATTAAAATTTCAATTTTCCTGTAACCTAGTGTTTTTACAAAAAATAACACTAAAACATTAAAAAATACCTATTTTGAGAGAGAAAGTGGCCTTCCAACCACTCGTTGGATTTGGCACAGAGTGAAGAATCCAAAGGAGGTATTTTTGATAGGGATTTGGCCTCCTGCCAACTTGGGCCTCACCCTTCATCTTCGACAGGCGAAGATACATGTTTAAATTAAAACCCCCAAATTTTCAAATTGTCTAAAAAATTTAATATTTAGTCAAATTGACTGATTTTTTTTAACAAGTCAATTTTAACTAAAAAATTAAAGTAACAAATAGAATGAAACTATTGGCCAAGTATCTAAGGGCCCACATGGGATGCCAAACAAGGAGAGGGTGCATTTTCAAGAAAAATTGGGTGGGAGAATTCTCTTACAAAAAAAGGCACAGTTCTGATTTTGCTAGGCAAAAAAAATATTGAATCTACAGACCTCTCAATGCATAATAGTAGAGAAGAGAAGAGACAAGTTGAAATTTCAACGCACAGCAGGAAAGAGACAGAATTTTCTCACCAAAATAACAGCGCACTTCTAATTTATTGACAGTAAAAAAATTGTAGGCAGCGTTTGAAGGAGATGGCATAGCCAAAGCAAAGTTAATGCAAGAAAAAAAGACACCAAGCTGCTAGAAAAAGATGCCAGGCTGCTGGAAATAGATACCAAGCTGCTGGAAATGGATGCCAAGCTACTGGAAAAGGACGCCAGGTTACTGGAAATGGACACCAAGTTGCTAATATTTCCACAAATTGCCTTGCTGAAGCCACAATAGATCTATACAAGATGTTTTGGCAAATTTTAACTCAAAAGTAAATTTTTTTAACAAGTTTATGTATGGATTTGCATGAGTTTTCAAGAAACTCTAACAAAACTCTCAAGTGCAACAGAGTTAAACAAAAAAACTACTAAGAAAGCAAAGTAAGAATTTTAAAATAAACTAATAGAATAACCAGACACACGATTATCGGAGTGGCTCTGATACCATATCGGAGTTATTGCCAAAATTTGGATAATGCAAATGCAATGGAGATGTGATCATACGAGATGCAGCAAGTGCACACCACATAGATGCTAAAGCAATTTGAAATTATACAAGAAGATAAATTACACAAGACAAAATAGGAGAAAACTCAATATCTGATTAACATGAGATGGCCAAAGTGAAGAATACATATAGAAGAGCACGTAAGTAACTCCTCCACAAAAGGTGGTCAAGGCACTCCAAGAATAGACTGTAACTCCTCCATGAAAGGTGGTGACAAGGTGCTAAGAATAGAGAAGTAACTCCCATCAAGGGAGTTACTTATGACATTCTTATGACACCTATGACACATCTATGACACACATCTCCACATAAGCTAGCCTATCCCACAAATGTAGGAAAACTCTATGTATGCACAAATATAATTTCCCTAATTAAATAATAGGGAAAAATAAAAACCTACACTAATACAGACTTGTCTTTGGATACTTGGATTCCTTTAGCCAAAGCCTAAATATCATTTGTGTGTATCAATATATATCTCATAGTTGGTCATTCTAAGTCCATGTGGAGGAGAAATCTCAAAACTCATAAAAATATTCAAAATCCAAATCATTTAACAAAAGGCAAAATTCAAAATTTTCAAAAGTCAAATCACACTAAAATACATGATTTTAATCATGTTTCCTTCTTATAATCAAATTATAAACTCCAAATTTGGCCTCAAAATAGATCAAGGTCCATTGGGGTGCAATATGCTAGTAGATTAGAAAAGGATAACAAAAAATATTTTAGTGCTACCTACTTTCTCACATGAGTACCTAATCTTTGTAGTAGACTGATAGCTTTGTAAGGGATCCTGAGGAATGGGGAACATGTTATGGTAAGGTAGGTCCATTTTAATTTTCTTGTTTAAAACTACCTACATGAGTTGATGTTAGCAACATACTTATTTGCCTACATAGCTCTGTGTCTATAGCGAATAGGTATCCTCTGTTTATTAATGGTCACTAGTCATTTACTATCTTTTCATGTTCTTATTATGCCTCATGTCTCCTAAGGTCTTCTCATAAGATGCCTATGTTATGATTTTTACATTCCTTTTTTCACTTCCTACAATCCTAATATTTTCCCTTGAGAAATATTATTTTATTCACTAATCACTCCTCTAGGGATTCCATTTGTGAGTTGTATTGTACGACCATGGATGGGACTTGGCCTTCCTCACAAATTACCAAATTTTCACATTATCATTCTAAACATCCCATTTTACCATATTTTCACATTAATTCCACCTTATTGTTCTTCCTTTTATGAGTTGTAGTGTAAGACCATGGATAGGACCTGGCCTTCCTCACAAAATTTTCCAATATCCAAGTCACAACAAAATTACATGTGTCAAATATGAGATAAGATGTGATTAATTATGAGTTACACATCATGGACATGATTCCCATCTTGATTTAGTATGTTTTATGCTTATTTTATTAATATTTCACTTTTATCTTCTTATTTTTTATTGCAATTAAGAATCTAACCATTTTTATTATTTTTTTCATATTTCCCAACTTGAATTAATGTGATTAATTTAAGACCATTTTTCCAATTTTATTTCTCTTTTATACTTCCCAACATAATTTAGTATGATTGATTGACATAATTGATTTTTTTTACCATTGGTCTTTCACATGTTTTCCATTTTATTACATTATTTTCATACTTCCCAATGTGATTTAGTGTGATTTTACTTATTTTAATTTGGTGCCAAATCTTTTTCATGGTTTAAAACCAAACTTTTTGCCCTCTTGTTTACCATTCTTTGGTTTCTTATACTTAGTCATTTGTTTCTATTACACATTTTCCAATGTGAAATAGTGTGTAGTACATTTATTTTTTATTAATTATACTTCACCAAGTGTTTTTTTCTTGTTTCTTTTTAACCATGCATGTGTTGATCTAGGCAATAATTTAGATGACAATTCAGGGGATGGGTCCACCCCAATTGATGGCAGAACTTCTGGGAGCCATAACTTTTTCATCGTAGCTCCAATTGAATTGCCGTTTAAACCGTTGGAAAGATAATAATTAGGGGAACATTGTGATATGACATTGATATATGATAAATGAATTTTAGCCCCTAAAAACTCAATGGAAGTGCCCCAAATTTCAATTTTAGTAGTGCAATCTAAAAATAGTAAGTTTCTACAAATAGTAATTCCTCAAATTCTATATTGTTGTAAATCATGGAAGTTAAACCACGTAATCTCCCTCAATATTGGTGACCTTACACATCCTCCTTCACACCTTAAAAAAATGTATAAATTAAGATGTAACCTTAAATGGAAATCAGACATCCCTTCTCAGAGATAAGCATATGTTTGGGTCTGCAATTTTGATCAATAAAACATCTATTTTCAGAGATAGCATTATTTGAATTGTTTTGTTCTTATTTTTGAATTATCTTTCAACAAAAGCTTTCAAGTTATAGATCATGTGTACTACATAATATTAGAAAAGAGAACATAACACATATATTTCCTATAACATATACAACAAAAGTAAAATACATGTGATAGAAAGAAATATATCCATTAATCCATAACCACAACCATAATACAAACACATAAGATCAACATCAAATCAATAATATATATATACTATC
Organism: Torreya grandis; assembly: GCA_037957365.1. Classification (NCBI taxonomy): domain Eukaryota; kingdom Viridiplantae; phylum Streptophyta; class Pinopsida; order Cupressales; family Taxaceae; genus Torreya; species Torreya grandis. The sequence goes on along the minus strand of JARHVA010000159.1, from coordinate 5,137,774 downwards.
AATACATATATATATATGTATATATATATATATATATATATATATATATATGTCATGTGTTTTTTGTACAAAGGTACAAAAATACATGACTCTAGCTCTAAGGCTAGGTTGTATTATGTCTATCTCATCACCTAGCCACATTGCCCATAGATGATTTAGACAATCCCCTCTGAATAATATGCTATAAAAAAGATGTTCAAGATCTCAATCCTAATACTTATCATTATAGGTTGGCCACCAAGGCCTGTACCTTCCATAGCTAAATCATGGTAGCCAAATGTGTGGCTTTCTCCTAAGCTAAGGCCTACCATACCTATGCCTCTCCTGCTCCCACCCCTTCTATTGGTTGTATCCCATCTCTAAATGCCTATAATTTCCTTTTGATCTCTCTTACTAGTAAAAACTAGCTCATCTGAACTAGGGTAGATGATACCATAGGATCATCCAATATGATAAGTTCGTATGGTGTCAATGCTTCATCAAGAATATCATGGATTGTTCCCCTTATTATATATCCCCATCGAGTCTCCTCCTCTAAAAGACCTAAAAAATTTAAAAAAAATAAATGTTAGAGCATAGATATATCTCAAAATCTATCTATCTATAATCTATCAAAAAAATATTATACAACTAACATTCTATTTTCAAAACTTAAGCAAATTTTAACCATTTATTATCTGTCCCAATGTCACCAAGCACTATCTCTCCATTTGCTCAACCATCAAGCACAGTTTCTCCATAGACTTATCACTCAATTACCTCTTCCATGGGATGCCTTCCAATCAATGAAAACCCTAGGGTTACCACTCATGCTCATCTCAAGCCTCGCCTTAGTGGTGCCTCTATAGACTAACTCTACCCTAGGCTAATTGATGGGTCATCTTGTATGACCACCCTCTATGTTTTCTCTCATCATTAGTAATTCCATTAATGGTGTGACTGAGGTGGTCTCCATTCATCCTAATATGGTGCTATTTGTGCTACATATGTCACTCCTTTATCCACATCTATCTCTTCTCTAGCTTTTAGCTATAATGTTCAACCTATCCATGGTCTCTCATACCACAATCTAATCTCTGGTCTTGCAACTAGTGGTCCATCTCCTCTTCTCCCCCTCAATTATCTTACATGCCTATCCCAAAATGTGGTTACCACTATAGGATCTATTGGGTGATGGAGTTTGAACTATCTTAGTAAGTGCACCACTAGATACGGCTTTATCCACCAGGGGTAGTGGCTCATGATTTATGCTCATACCAACTATGGTACCACCATCCTCTAACTTGACCAAAATATCACAATGTGTGTATAATACCACCACTAAATCTATACTCACATGATCATTTGTAGAGCTAACACATGGGGTATGACCCATGCCACCTAATCCTATCTCCATTTCCACACCTAAGGCAATCGATCATTGACCATATGGGGAAACCCAACTGGTCAATACATCAAGAACCTCTCATATATCCAAGCTATCATTAATATCATTGGGCCCATGGTCTTCTACCCTTTAGATAACATTTCATACATATCATGAATGAGCTAAACCTAGATGATAGAACCCAAGTCATAGAGTGTCTTTGTTCTAATATTGGCTGACATAAAGCTATCACATATAGTGATACCTTGTCATACAAATTATGACATAGCACCTATGTTAGCACAAGTCCTATCATTTCCTTTGAGATATCCAAGATCTAGGTTATATAAACATAAAATAGACTCACCCCAAGTCCTAGGTAAATCTTATCCAAGCAAGTCACCCATCGAGCTAATGCTCATCTCTCCTCCTATCCATCAAGTATCCCTATAATTATCAATGTCCCCCCTATAAGACGTCCAAATAAAGCATGGACATCCTCCAATGTTATAACCACCTCAATGGTATCCCCGTCCACCACCCACCTAAAGGTATTGGTCAAGCACTTTCAGGCTCCTAGGAATATGACCATGAGATTTATACTTAGTGGAACTCATTGCATCTCCATGATACTTCTTAACCCTATTGTGACTAACCTAGCTTGGTCCTCCTCTATTAACTACTCCAATAGATCTGGTAGCAAAGAAACATCCACTAATCAACAAAATCTATGATTCCCCTACAACCATCAATGAATAAAAGATGTATTAGGCCTCCATGTCACTTATAATCGAATACATTTTTTTAAAATTTTAATACAAATGAGCCTAATTTATCTTAATCTATTCAGTTTTGACCAATTTCACCTATTTTTAGCCTACTTGGCCACTTTATTACTCACTTGGTCAACTTGGGCCTTAAACATACTATTTTGGCCAAATTCTTACATTTTATTACTATTTTGACCACTTAGTCACATACTAAGTTGATCAAATAGTACGAAGTCAACCATGTGGACTTAATCTACTAAGTTAACCCTTTCATTTTCCCCTTAATACTAAGTCAGCACAAGGGTACTAATTCATCACTCCACCTAAATTAACTAATTTGATGCATACCTACTAAGCCAACAGTGTCAAATTAGGATTCTTAACCTACTAGGTCAACTAGGTCATCCTAATTGGTTCAAATTGTTGATTCTTTGACCTGCTTGTAATAAATGCCTTTGAATTTATTTCTCCATTCCCTTTCAAACCTAGTTCCTTGTTTGACCTCTAGTACCCTTAGCAACTTAATTGAATTAATTATGGTTTTAAGAAATGGTTTAATTTACAAATTTTTATAAAACACTTAATTTCAAATAAAATACTTAAAACAAATTTGAAATTCTTAGTTGCCTACCTATGTTTCACCTGTTGTGGCTGCTAGGCATCCTCCTCATATTCACTATAATCTCCTCACCATATTGTCTCTTTCATCTTTTTTTATATCTCTCAAATTTATATTTTTCTCTCAAAATAAGTCAAACAATAGCAAATAACTTTCTTTTCACCCTATTTAAAGTTACTATTCAAAATTCTTTACCTTTCAAATATTTACCACCAAATTCCTTATTTTGATCATATCTTTATTTTTACTCACTCATTTTTCAAACCATAAAATTTTATGGAAGAATGACATCATAAAGAATGTTTTCCACTACTATATGCCTATATTCTAGTTTTTTTTTAATTTTTCACTATGTTTTGCACTAATCTCTATAGGTTTACCTAATGTTCCTCATATTGGATGCCTTCATATCTCTTGAAATATCTTTCTTTATATATATATCACTAAGGTTATTAAAGGTATTATTATCACTTGGATTTTCACCATTTGGTTATATGGCAAAGACTCCTCATCCCAGTGGCATAAGGGAAACACTTCTAGCTTGTGGGTGCTTAAAGATGAGGTGAATCTCTAGATAGGGCTAGCTCTCTTGATGTACCACTTTAGATTGCAACTGCACTTAACTTGGGGGGTGAAAAGGGAGAAGGATAAATTAAATCAAACTAATTTAATGGATTTAATACACCAAATAACATGATGACATCCAACCCTATGCATGTTACACTTAAAATCAAAGGACAAATTGAACGTACACTTCTATAATCTTCATCTTCTCACATCGATGTTACATTATGAGGTTATGGATGAATGTGCAAAATTAGAAGGACTAGACAAGAGTCATGTGAGGTCACTAATTAATATGATAACTCACTAAATCTTATACATTTCCTAGAACACTTCACATGCCTTTCAAGAAGAAGTTTTCCAACAATAAATAGATGATAAAATGAACTAACATGCCAAGAAATCTATGTCTTCACTTATGCAAAATCAAAAATTATAAATGAACACACTAATAATAGTTATGGAAGATTTAAAAATCAATGCTCTTATTGATCAAAATATATAAATTTTGGTAGGGCTTTTCCATACTTAGGTGGAGCATAGAATACAATGGCTAAAATGGCTAGTTCTTATAGAACTTGAGAGAGAGAAGAGAAGAGAGAAGTCCAACGGTCACAAGGAAAATTTTAAAGATAATAAAATCAGTTATTTGTACATGAGAATAGTATGTGGGATGAACCATGAAATTTTATGAGCTACAAGTGTCAATCCAAGTCATAAACTTCATGAAAAGTGGCAAGAAACTCCTCATTCTAGCTCAAAAAAATTGCCTACATGATTAGCTCTATTTGAATGCCCTATAACTGATTGGTACCATTTTTAATGATTGAAATTAATATTAATAACATCATACATACCTCTCCATACATTTATTTTAGGCTTGGTAATTTTGAATCACCTAGAAAGGAGCAATCATCATCTATTATCCAAAACCCTGCTCTTCATGCACCCTACACACTTATCTTCAAAAAAGGCATAAGTTTTCCATGAAAATAAATAAAATGAAGTGAATTAAATATTTAAATACCCTCAATGGCCTTAGAATAATTAAGGTCACCTTAAAATCCATTCACTTGAAGTTTTCACTCTTTTCCCTAACTTGTCTACTAGGCCAGTTTTGACTGGCTAAGTTGAAGCACTTGGTTTTGATACCTATAAGTTTCTCCATGGAATAAAATTTACATATGGAGTTATTATAATTTTTTATCTTCCTCCCAAACTGATTTCACCCCTTAAAATCTCCTATAGCCTACAAAACATAATAAATGGTAAAATGTATCCTATTTCTACTATGTTTGTACAAGTACATACATCTAAAAATCATGTGGAGTAGATTGAGGGAGTTATTTCCAAATTAAAATAGTTTTCATGGTCATAATATTCCATTATATTAGCTTTCCAACTCCACTTTCCCAATCAGGTCTCTGTAAGGGTTTTGGAAGGGTTCTAGATAATTTACCCTATTAAGCTTTGTTCATAAAGGTATCATATCCAAAATTTAAAAAAAAATCACACTAAAGTTATGTTTAAATACCCTTTTAACATCCTTGATATCCTTATATTCCCATGCATAACCTCATGGGAGATGTGAGCATTTGAAGACACCCCATCAAGCTAGTTTTTACCTGTCTTGCATATTTGAAATCACTCTAAGATAGAAGTGTATTTAACACATGTTTCCTTTTACTTTAAAAAATTATATAGGTATAATTTCATCCCATTAACATGTTAAAATCATTTGGATATCCCACCAAGATGTGTAAATAAAGATGGACCCCAAATTGGTTCTAGGTCCCTTAAAGGCCTAACCTACACCTAGCTATCTTTGGTTACTTGGAATGATATTTCATGGTTAGGCTGGTTTAAAATTACTATTAATTCTTAATTTAATATTTTTAAACCAAAACATAACCCCCAAACACTTCACTTATTCCTTTTCTCTCATCCACCAACTCGGCCTAGTGAAAGCTTACCTAGTTAGACTATATACAAGGGGAATTTTGGTCATGGAGAGAGTTTTGAGATTTTTATAGTGTTTCTCAACACCTATTCACATTAAATACACCTAAAAACATATTTTCTAAAGTTATCAAAGCTTTATGTCAAGTATTTTTCTCATTTTGCACTCACTAGCTTACTTTGCCAAAACTTGATTTTCTTAGACTGGCTGACCTTTGAGATATAATAGTGAGGTATATCCCTTATCCATTTGTAAAATTTATTATTTTAGGGGTTTTTTAAATTATTTATGATCATTTTTACCAAATGTTTTTTCTTTATTCCATTTTTTGTGTCTAACTAGATCTAAATGTCTAGAAAATGCTTCAAAAACCTTGTTTTCCTACATTTTCCTTAAACTCACCTAGGATTCACTTTTTCATGATAAAATCAAGATTATATGCTTATTTAAAATGTTTAGTACATCCAATTAATGATAATTAATCTTGGTTCTCACCCTCAAACACTCCCTTTTCTTGGATTCCTCATATTTTCTAATTGATCAAAGAGGTTTCCTAGCCTTTTGTACAGATTGTTACTCTTTAGCCAAGTGGGAAAGGCAATTGATCACTTTATCAAGGCATTGGTATCTTAAAAACACATATTAAAATATCATGAATCCATTTTAAATTATTTTAATCCTTTTTTTCTTCCCTAGACAATCCATGTGTCACTTTACCCTTTCTTGTTAAGCTTACCTCTGTTGATTGTACATCAATGTTTGCCCCTGCCTATAGGTACATATGGGTGTACTTAGGCCTTATGTTAGAATATGTAGGTTATAAATTAATCCCTATGAGTCTTAAAATTCATGATGAGGCTAATATTCTTTTGAATAACCTTAAGACACCATCTATGCATCAACATTTACGTCATTGTCTAGGTTGAGATGCTCTACCCCTGAATTATGCTTATAAGTGTCAATGGATTTATTCATTAGGTCATGATGTTGGTAGACCTTATTTACCCCACTCTAAGGTCATAATATTTATTTTTTATCATGAATTTAGACTTATATTCCTAATAACACCAATTAGACATTAAAAATAAAGTCACTACTGTGTATTGGGATACCTTGCCTATAAAACTTGTCTTAGGTGCTTACAACTATGAATGAGGTGATTTTGATGTAAAAGTACCTTAATAAGTTTTCATTGAGGCTATAAAACATTTAAATCACCTTTAAATTCACTTTATATGATATAAACACCATCAAACACATGCATAAGTCACTTGTTTCCTCACTTTACTTGTCTGACCCTGTAGGTGTCAATCTCCATGCCTGAGAGGTACCTGTAGGTAGTCATGGGGGTGCATAAGACCTAGTTTTTACCCTTTATTGATGAATGCGATCGTGCTTAGGTAATGAAGATTATTTTCACTTTTAACAATCATGTAGCCCTTTCCAATTTTAAAATTAACTCCTTTCAAATTTTGATAGTTTTTAACAATTCAAAACATTATTTTAACATGACATTCTTCCTTCCTAGCACCTAAATCAATCATACCAATAGCAGATAGTGAGTGATCGAGAATGACTGCCACAGTCTCTTCTCCTTAAAAAATGAAGGTTTACAGTTGATGTTCCTGATATTAAAATGTGTTAAATATCATGATACTTCCAAATTATCTCCATGAGCATGCCAAATAGGTTCCACACGTGCTCTTACATGTATACAAGTGAAATTAAGCAAGAAAATGGTTGTGAGCTTGGTTGTGAGTATGTGTATGTATGACTAAAAACCATGAAACATTGCTTGGAGAAAGAGGACTAAAGGTGAATGGGAAGTCAAGAAACATATTTTAAACATAATAATGATCTTAACACAACTTATTGGATCCATGAACCAGCTTGAAACTCTTGAAAATGGTGGAAAATGCTTGTCACTCTAAAAAGAAGCCAGTCTACAAAACTAAGGTTATTATCTCATAAAATCAACTTGAAACTTGAAAATAAGCATGGAAATAATTATAAGAGATACTCAAAATCCTTTGTAACCAATATTAGTAACTTAATTGTATGTAATTTTTCAAACCAAGGCAAAACCCATAGGGTATAGAGATTAATAGGCAGGTTTGAAAGGTCAACTTCATGAGGATGGTTCATAAAACAAAAGACACCATTTTTCAAAATACTTATATGTAAATTAAGGTATCATAGTTCAAACAAACCTCCAAAAATTATTTTCCTTGCAACATCTTGAGTTATCCATACCAAGCAAAAACCTAAAAGTCACTTATGTTTGACAAGAAGGGTGAAAAGAGAGATGAATGGTTTTGAGCAAGAAATAACACTTTAAAATTAAAAAAATAAAGTAATTGAGTATGGGTAAGTTGAATAGGAACTTCCTAACAATTTACCACATGGCACATTTCCCAAAGAGGTCGTATAAGTGCCAAACTCTTTTTATCATTTAAGAAAACTACCTTTTCTTCTGCATAACCTATCATATTTTAGTTTTGTCAGTTACTTAAGACTTATAGAGACACATGGGCCATGAAATCATCATTTGACACGTTCAAATTTCCCAAAAAACTTATATAAAGTATTAAATGCACCTTTTGACCCCTAAAATGACTCAAAAGGACATGTTGGCTAATGAAATTTATGACCAAGGATAATATATCATTGAACAACATTAAATTACCTATTGAACACCTCCTGACAAGATATTACTTCCCTCAAAACATCTATAAAACTAATTATTTACCTAGGGGTTTCCTAATTTGACTTAAAAGTCAAATTTGGTCAATAAGTATGTGTTTTCCAATTCTTTCCTTTCATTTATCATATTTTCTCCTTATTGTATTTTACTTGGCATCAACTTTATGTGTCATCATGTTATATTCTCAAAGCACCATCCCATGTTGTACTTAAGTGACACTTGATGAACTTCGAGTGGGGAATAGGTGTACACATAATATTTTTAAACTTTAATCAATTATTGATGCTCTTTATCTTGTAAGAACTCATCGAGTCTCAATCTTTCTAAGTTCATGCCCTAAGGGGTTACACTAGGAAAGGGGTGGGTAGACTATTGGTGTTTCATAGGATTGTTATCCCTTTCACCACTTATTATCTACACACTTATCTTATGAAAACCATTATCCTAAGCTTATTCTTCTCTCTTTTATACTCCTTTAGTCATTTCCCACCTTCCATCCCCATTTTCCTAACCTAAAACCCCTTTTGATAGTTTATAGTAATAGGTTGATTGGGTCAATTGTACTCTTATTAGTGAAATTCATTTAGGTTCTAGGTCATCTCTTGGCCGATGTAACCCATGACCTAGTGAATTTTTGTCAATATTAGTATTAGGTCAATTGGGTTGACCCTATCAGTTAAAATTTTTGGAAAGGCTTATGGTTAAATCCACCCATATATAAAAGATAATTTTTCCATTATTTAGAGAAGAGAAGAAGAATTAAGATCTATTACACATGTTCTTATCCACCATTCTACTTGAAGAGTAAGCTTAGGGTTTCATACTTTTTTTAGAGATATAGATATTATATTTTGGATATGTATTTTGGATACATTGATAGGGTTTTAGTCTAGATCTAATTTATCTTTATCATCCTTACATACCAAAATAACCTCTTGTAAAATACCTTGGCCAAGGGAGAGATTAAAACTTGATAGGTTCATCTTTAAAGGTAAGTATTCCTAACTTTGTTCCTTATTTATAAGAGTAGAAAGATATGCATTTATACTTATTTTCCATGCATTAGTATTTTGTATACATTGATGTGAGTATATGTCTTATATGTATGTTTACTTTTGTTGTTTATTACCCCCACTTTGTGCTACAAGCTTTGGTGAGCACTAGATTAGAATTTTCTTTACTTGTTATTAGTTTAGTGAATATGAAAACATAACACTTAATTAGGGTTATTCTATTTTTTTTTATTGACTAGAGGCTTTAGATCCCTCCCTAGCCTTATTTTTATGAACTGAGATCCCCTAATTGGGTCTAATGGATCCACATATTGTTCATTTTCTTGATTATCTAATGTATCCCCAATTGAAAGTGTAATTAGGATATATCTTATCCAAGTTAAGATTGATTTATAGATGTGATCCATTTATGATTGTATACATAATGTTTCATTAGGAGACCACAAATAAGGGTTCTCAATCAAACTAGATCATGCAGCCTATTTTCTAGAATGGGTGAACACCCTTAGCCATAAACAAATAAATAGAACATTGAGGTCCAAAAGTGAAACCTCTTTGAGGCAATTTTGGAATAAGGTGATAGTAAAGAGAAAGGACATTATAGTGGTTAAAACTTATTTTAGGCACCATTAGATGGGGGTGTTCAACATTCTTCAAACATAGCTTAGGAAATTACAAACAACAAACTTTCCTATGGGTCCAAGTTTAGTTTTTACTAACATTAATATTTTGATTGAATCATCCAAGAGTTCTCAATAGTATTTGTCACCTAGCCATCATTACCATTAGGGATTCTGATTCATCATTCCTAAGAGAACTTCAAGAGTGAGGCCTAGTAGATGACTCTGACATTATAGGCTAGTTCAAATCTTTGCCGACCATTTTAGAATATAGTTCAACTCTTCTTATGGAGAATACTATAGAAGTTAACATCAAGACTCTAGATGACTTGAAATGGGTCAAATTAGGCACATCCCTCACTAAGGAGAAATTTTAGGTCTTTATATCCCTATTAATGGAATTTATTGATATATTTACTTGGGCCTACTCTGACATGCCAGGTTTAGACCCCAACTTGGTTATACACCACCTTTTGGTACATCTTGATGCCAAGCCTATAAAATAAAAATCACACAAGATGAATCCTGGAATTATTGTATTGGTGAAGAAAGAGTTAGAAAAACACTTGGAAGTAAGATGTATTCGACTAATCAACTACTCAGAGTGGATTTTAAATATTATACTAGTCAGCAAGAAGCTAGAAAGAATTAGAATATGAACTAATTTTAGATAAATAAACAAGGCTTTCCTAAAAGATGAATTTCCTCTACCAAACATCAACATTATAATCGACTCCACATTGGATTATGAAATGCTTTCACTGATGGATGGATTTTTAGGGTATAAGCAGATTTGGATTACATTAGAAGACCAGCATAAAATGGTGTTCACCACTTTATGGGAAACATTATGTTATCAAGTTATGCCATTTGGTCTCAAAAATTTTAGGGACACATACCAAATATCCATGGCCATCATATTTCATGATATGATGCATGGCATTATTAAAGACCATGTCAATAATATATTAGGAAAATCAAAGACTAGGGCCAATCATCTAGAAATACTATGAAAGATATTTGAGAGAATATGTGAATTCAAGGTCAGGTTTAATCCTAAGAAGAGTTTTTTTGGAGTTAATTTAGGCAAATTTATTGGTTTCATTATATCTCATAGAGGCATTGAAGTTTATCCAAGCAAAGTACAAGCCATAATGTAGATGCCACCACTAATCAATTTTAAGCAGTTTTATAGTTTGCAAGGCAAGATCTAGTCTATCAAACACTTTATATCTTGGTTAAAAAATTCCACCCATTTACACATCTATTGAATAAAATTTTCACATTCCATTAGGATGACCAATGCCAGACAACTTTTCAGTAATTGAAGGACTATCTAGCAAATCTACTTGTTTTATTGCATCTAATATGAGGAAAGTAATTCTTAATGTACATGTTAGCTATAGACAAAGCTTTGGGGTAAATTATAGCTAAACATGATTTTAATGTAAAGGAGCATGTTGTGTACTGTCTAATTCATAACTAGTTGTGTATGAACACAATTATATGCCCAATGAAAAAGCCTATTTAGTTATGGTCTTTATAGCTTAGAAGCTACGATATTACATGTTAAACAACAAAATCATGGTCATTTAAAATGTAGATCCACTCAAGTATCTATTGTCCAAAACATCTTTACAAGGATGCATAGCCAAATGGATCATTCTTCTTAGTGAGTTTGAGATATAATACGTCAACTAAAAAACCATCAAGGAGCAAGTTCTTGTAGATCAGCTTGTTGAAGAACCCCTTGTAGATATTGAACCATTAACATTTCAATTTCTAGATGAGTCCATTATGACCATCATTGAAACACCTCTTGAGGAGCAGCACTAGAATCTATATTTTTATGGATCATTCATAGCACATGGATTGGGGGTATGCCTTTTATTCATTACACCACAGGGAGATCTGATCCCTAAATCATTCCAGATTAGTTTTATTTATACCAATAACATCGCTGATTATTAAGAACTTATTGTAGGGATTCAAAAGGTATTAAAATGGAACCATCTCAAGGTTTATGGTGATTCTTAGTTAATCATAAATCAAGTTACAAACCATTTTCAAACCAATGATGACAAGTTGGTACCATACAACGCCATGGTTGACACTCTCAAACTAAATATTACTAATATATAGTTTGAACATATACCAAGGGATAATAAAATAATAGTAGATGCTATGGACATCATTGGATCTTTGATCTATCATATAGATATGTCAAAAGAATACCAATTCTTCATTGAAAATCTACTAGTATCATCTCATGAACCTTCAACCATCACAATGATCTGTGATATTATTGGTCCCAACTCTATCTAGTATTCATAAATTTACACCTATATTCATGAGCAAATAATACCACCTAACCTACCCTACAAATAATCTAAGGCCTTTATACACCATGTTGCACATTATACCTTACTCGAACCAAACCTATACGACCACATTTTTCATGAAATGTTGCTTCATTATTTAACTTCAACAGAATCTACACTAGCATTATGGGAAGTTCATGAAGGAGTATGTTGATACCACAAAAGTGGGGTTTCCTACATATTGGGTAGTATTATTCAAAGATAGATGTAGATGTAGATGTGTATGTGAAAAAGTGTGATAAATGTCAAAGGCATTCCAATCTGATTCATCCCTTAACCAAGACTCTAAAACCAATGCTTACACCATGGCCATTTTCTATTAGGCACTTAATCTCATTAGGAAGATAAACCCCACCTCATTTTTTGGCCATAAACATATCCTTACCACCACTGAATATTTCACTAAGTGGGTGGGAGCTATACCCCTCACTTACATGATTAGAAATAAAATTTCCAAGTTCATGTTTAACCATCTCATTTGAAGCTATGGTATCCCCTCCAATATTCTATCTAATAATGGTGGATAATTCAAAAACAAAGTTGTTGAATATCTATGTCAAGTACAAAATAACTCAATATTTTTCCATGGCATATTACACATAAGGTAATGGCCAGGCAGAAGCATCTAATAAAACCATTGCTAACATCCACAAAAAATATTCTCAATGATGTTGGACATGATTGACACCTCTAAATATTATATTCCCTTTGAGAACACTATACCAATCACCATCTCCCACAAGATCCACTCCATATTCACTTTTTTATGGTATTGAAGCTTTTCTGCCCATTGAGTTTGAGTTACCTTCTTTATGCATCTCTTTGAAGCATGTTTTAGATGATGAAGACTATTGAGTAGCTCGATTGTAAGAGTTGGAGTTACTTGTGTTGGAAAATTTGTTTTTATTGATGTTAAAGCTAATGACAAAGTGGTAATGTCATTGATGTAAAATAAGGATAATCAAGGTAAGTGATGTTGAAAGGATGTGCACTTCATTGAAGGTTTTCATCTAGACCTTGTTCTAAGACCCTAGGTGGCCTAATAAGGCATGTTGATTAGGCTTGGATGCATATGAGCTAAGGTGAGCATTGTTTAAGGTTTGTCATATTGTTCCTAGCATGTTTATGTCATTTCAAGTAAAGAATAGAACACAAAGTATGTGAACAATGGTCTAGTGGTATTCTCATAGACACTATGTCATGGCATAGGTCTGGTAGCCTAGTGTGATGAGCAAGATGAGGATAGGGATTAGAATTTTTGAAACTATGGAGCATGGAACTAAGTTGTATGACATGTTTCTAAGGTGGTGAGAGTATTTGAAGAGTTTTCAAGGTGGTTTCTTGGTCAAGGTATGGTACGCAGTGTTGGAACAAAAATATCTATTGAGAGGGGGGTGAATTAGTAGATTGACTTATTCCTTTTCAAAAAAATTAAATCAAATAAAAATATATTCATAGATCACATACACATAAATAGACACAACACCATAAGTATACATGGAAAACCCAATATGAGAAAAACCATGGTGAGAATAGCTATTAGACTCTACTATTCTAATCTAGCCTCATAGTCAAAACGTCACTGGTTATAATGTTTAAGGGCACCAACCCTAAGGAGGTATTAATCCTTAAATTTAAGAGCACCTACTCTAAAGAAGCACCAACTCATCTTATATGATGGTACCCACTAATCAGATATATATTCAAAATATAGAGCTATAACTCCAAATTATAATATTGATTCATAAATTGATCCAATTCAATTCTCTATTATAAGTTTGGTGTATAACTACTCATACTCTACACATCTATCTTTTTTTTTCTCTTCATTTATGCCACTCGATCTCTATGTCTCTATATTTATCTATTTGACACACTTCATCAATATCTTGCTCTCTACCTATCTCTCTCAATTTGACTCTATTCAGGAGCAACAACAATAGCTCTCTTTACTATATCATATATGGCATATATATAAGCATTAGATCTAGTTTTTTTCATCTTCTCTATGTTCATACTTTTTTATTAACACATCATTCCAATACTAGACTTGTTTCATATTTCTTGAAAATCAAGTTTCCCACATCTTGAACTCATGCTCCACCATCATGATTCTTAGTCTCATTACTATTTTTAGCATATATGGGCTTTGGTTTTGATGCATATGTCATATTACAAAAAATTTATTAATCACCTATTAAGGTGTGGAGCTAAAAGCTTCAACTGTTTGTAGACACAAGGAAGGATGCTGAAGAACCAGAGCCACCGGTGTCAGCAGTATGACCGACGTCGGTCAGATGCAGTGGAGAAGGAGACCGGCGATGGCAGGGAGTCAGCCGACGTCGGCAGCACCAGACTAGCAGGGACCGGCGTCGGTTGCCTGTGTATTTCTAAAACTACTGTTGACGAACAGTCAGTTAAGTGAAGCGAGTGTTTGCATGTCAAATGACTAATTATAGTCACAAACTGTGTGTCTAATTATTGTAACTAGAGTTCTATTTTTTTAAGCATGGGATCTTATTTATAGACCCATAAGGCATGTATTGTAATTATCCAAGTAGGCAAGTAATAGCATTGAAGCTAGCAAGGTCAAGGAGATCAGCTGAAGCATTCAAGGAGGGATAATAACTCAGGCTTTAGAGTTGTTGTGTTGAGCAAGAGAGAGAGGGAAGAAGGTCTTGAGGTATGGCAAGCCTTTGAGGTGGAGGAAGAAGTGGCATCTTCCTTATTGTATTTTCTTCTAGTAATATTTAATACAAGAGTGTGTATTGTCTCTCAAATTCTTTGTTGTCTCATGTTTCTAGTTGCTTTATCATTCTGGTATAATTCTGTGTTTAATTGCTAATACGAGAAGTAATCATATGTGCTCTAATTGGTAGAGCTTTAGATCCCCTGACATCACCACCATCTATTTCATTGTCTATGTTATATTTCACAACTTATCTTCATGTTTCACTACTTGATCATTAGGATGAACATATCTTTAAATATTGACCATAGATCTTTAGTTTTGCACCATGATCTAATGATCCTCATTCAATTTTCTCAACTTTAAAATGTGTCTATTAGATCAAGTTCTGATAGGCTCACATGCTCTTGTAGACACCAACATTGTGTCAACCCCCCCTTGGTCCCCTTATAAACACTTATACACCTTATTAATTTAAAATAAACTACTTATTTTAAATTAATGACCTCACCTAGACACCTCACCTTGGACACCTCACCCTAAGACCATTTCTTAACCTATGAGTCACCCTAAGAGTAAGTCTTCCACATCCTAACTACCCATGACCTATTCTCACCCCCTCTTAACTCCCTAACTAACTTCCATGCCTCATAAACTCGTGTTTTGACCATTCTCTACCAGAAAAAGCACTTGGCGGGTGGAGAAACGGTCAAAGAGCTAAAAATAGCCCTTTTACCCATTCTTTCTCCACTGACGTCGGTCAACGATCGGTCGATGCCCGTGGGATCGCCGATGTCGGTTACATAACCCAAGCTCTAACCTTGAGCTGGCCCCCACCTCTTTGCACATCAACACACACACTCTGAGACCAATCATCAAAATTTGACTATCGCTCCCCTGGCTATCGAAGCTCTGCACAAGTCACTCCAGACATTGGATTGAAACATTGTACGAGGACCTCGACATTAGCCACAATAAGAATAAGCATCCTGACACCTCTGGTTCTTCATATAATAGAGTTAAGTATTCTATTTCTTATTTCAATATTTTAGAATACATTGGTAATTTGTTTCCATTTGATATTTCTAAGAACTGTTAAGAAACCCGACTTCTTCCATGGAGAGGCTGAAAAGCCTTCCTCTTATTCTTACCCTCTTCTCACACCTACCCTCTATTATTACCCTTCCTCAGACCCCATTTACTTTCTTGCAACCCTGTAAAACCCTTTAAATTTCCATAGACTCTTTTGTCGACCACAGACATATTCCAAAACCTGTCCAAGGTCCACTGCCCCTACCGACATCGGCAACAAAACCGACGTTGGCATCATTTACCCAACTGACCTCAGTAGACCTACCGACATTAGCGACTGTGATAGATTGACTATAGAGAATAGGTACGAGTTATCTATTTTTCTCTTTCTTAGTCTTTCATCATTTCTTTTCATATAACACTCTTTTTGTTAAATAGTGGACTGTCAATCCCTTACGAAGCTTTATGCTTCTAGGAACAAGCACCTAGCTTGGCAGTCCACCATATCTTTCTCTAACATTCTCCTTGTTTGAGTTTCTTTCATATTGCAGGTGTTTCTTCCATAGCCAAAGAGGAGCTCCCATAAAGCTTGGATACGGTGCACACTTAATTCAGGTAACGTCAAACCCAAGACCTTTAACCTTAGTTTCTTCTTTCTTCTGAATGTAATTAGCAAAAACTTAGAGAAACATTCTGGCATGCTTGGTGGGACCCTAGAGTTTTCCTTGGGTTCATTCTTCTAAAAAGCAAATTTTCATATAGTTGCATTAGGAAAATATCCTTTTCTTGCATCCTCTCTTTTATCTTTTTGTTTTAAAAAGAAACCATTAGCACAAGTTAAAAAGAACATCTCTCTTTTTCTTCTTGTCACTTCTTTCCTACATCTTAGAGTAGTGAAAAATTTCATACTCTTAACCTCTTCTCCAATTTTTTGCATTTGAACAAACATATTTTGATTTGGGTTAAAAATAATTGCATTTCATTCTTGATTGAATGCATTCTTAGCTCACTTAGTAATTAAAAGCATTATGAATAAATCGTAGTGCACAAATGTTACACAACCAAACCACAATCACATCAAATTAAACACTTAAACATACTTGAGACAAGGCCTGTCTAAGATTTCATTACCTAGCGAATACCTTACCCTTCTCAGTGATCCTACTTAGACTTCACTACCAAGAGGAGGACCCACTCTATTCTCTGGCAGAGTATAAACTATACGCAAAGTATATATTAGTTAAATGGCCTAGCTCGGCTCTGGGTTCGTGAAGTGAAGGGAGCAAACCCCAACAACAAGCCACGTACTAAACCTAACACATATTTTTGAGCACCAAAACACAACCTGAAACTAGCCATAGACTTCCTCTCTAGGACCTGTTCTACAAGCCCAAATCCCAAACACATTCTTCTAAGGCACAAGCCAACATGACTCTAAAATTTATTCCTAGGAATCTAACGTTTTAGAGGTTGCTTGCCTATTCATCTATTCTGCTTATTTTTATCTAATTTTTTGATCTGGTAAGGTCGCATCATTCTGAAGTCTAAAACAACTCAAAATTTCTTCTTTTTCCAAAAACTATCAATTTTTTGTGTTTCTAGAATCACACAAAAATTGACATCAGTTTTTCCATCGACGTCGGTAACTATTCTTCACCAACAGTGGTTATTTGACTGACCTCGGCAACATTTCATAACTGATATCAGTTAAAACAACTGACATCAGTCACTGTCAACAAATTTTCTTTCCAAACAGTAAGCTTAAAACCTAACTTTCTTGCTGTTAAACATAAATTCTAGTTTTTTGAAACTGAAACACATAGTTTTTGGAACCTGAACCCTTTTACCTTTGATGGTTTTGACATGCAGTCAAGCCAAATCTCTTATTGACCACACAAGTCAACAACCACTCCCACCTTCACCCTTCATACCAAGTCATCTCATGGAGTATACTTCAAACACTGAGCGTACTCCTATCCAACCTACCCCCAATCAACCTCCTATTATTCCCAAAGGGGATCAAGACTTTGAGAGATTCCTTGACCATAATGTCAAGGCTCTTCAACATTATCTCATTAAAAGCCAAATGCGAGATTCTTTGGGTAACCCTATCTATGGGATGCCAACTTCCTTGGTTGAAGCGGCAATGATATCAATAGCATCCACTACCCAACCTATGGTCACTCAAGCCATTACCTCAACTAGTAACCCAATCATGGCCAATGTTCAAGATTTGGCCTCCCCTTCTATCCTTTCTAGCCCTACCTCCATCAGGGTTTTCGTACCCCCTCAACCACAAACAATTCAACCAAGTTCGACACCTTTCCAGAACTTGATTGTCTCTATCCCACCCACTCTTGCACCCATAAACATGAGAGTGGCTACTCATCCTTTAACTAGTCTCACCACCATTCAACCACCCTTGGTGGCATCTAGTCAAGTTGTGCCCTCTAACTTTACGACATAAGCCCCCCTTGGCTTCGACATTAGTCCCTATGACAAACTACCAATATGTTGCACCTACACAAATGTAACCAAGTACGTCATACACCCCTTCCAATGCCTTCCAAGTACCCTATAACTTAGGGGGTGCCCCTCATGCCAATCCATCTGCCGATCTAATTAAGATGCTGATGGATAAGATGTCCAACTTTGAGACATCTATTTTAGGTTCAAAGAATGTTCTTTCATACGAACAAATCTGCAATGAACCCATTCACCCTTCAGTCCCCATTCAACCATACCCTAGCCAGTGGGAACTCCCAAAATTTACTCACTTTTAGAGTAAAGAGGACCCACAACAACATTTATGAGCATTTAGACACGCTTGCTATGTCATAGCCCATGATGATGTGTTATTACTTCGCACATTCCCTATGTCACTTTCTAGCGCCACCCTTGATTGGTATAGCTCCATTACCAGTCATTCTCTCTTCACCTTCACTCAACTCGCTCAGCTATTCCTTGACCATTTTTCAATCAACATCACTAAGAAGGTCTCTATCACAGACCTTTATTCTATTAGACAATTTGATGATGAGTCAATAGCAAACTTCATCGCCTATTGGAGAGGTTTGATCAACCAACTCTCCTTTTCACTACCTCAACCTGAGCTCACTGAGCTCTTTTCAAGAGCATGTGCCAAGCACATCTCATCCACTTTATGGGTTCAAACTTTTTGCACATTTCACAAAGCTTTCACTATGGCCCAAAAGCTTGAACTCCGCGTGGTCGAAGAGGATAGAGTTAAATTGCGTAGTAAAAATACCAATGCAAAATAAAATTACCCTTCTTCCAAATATTTTTCTTCCCACTCCAAGTCTAAGGGATCAGCAAATGTTGTGGTCCTTAGGTCATCATCTTCTACCACAACCAACCAATCTAAGCCTTCCACTTCATAAAACATCACAAAACAATTCCAACAACGGTATGTATAGCGTCAATACACTCCAATAGGAGAATCATACGCTTCCGTATTGGATAAACTAGTAAAGCAGGGAGTCCTCAACCTCCCTCAAATTTGACCACCACCCCAATTTGATCCCTCATAAGCCATCCCTGCATGGTATAGAGAAAATGACTTTTGTAATTATCATCACATCAAGGGTCATGACACGGACAATTGTAAAACTCTCAAAAATATTATTCAAGACATGTTAGAAAAGGGGGACCTTGTTTTGGATAACCCTAATTCGTTGGCTAACCAAAACATAGATATTTTTAGGCAACCATTCCCTAACCATCCCTCAAGTTAGAATAATGTTTAGACCATGACCGATGACCTTCAAGAGCACAATATACGCATGGTCGACATGGTTTCTCCTTTCATTCCTAACCAACCTCTCCCACAGTCTGAAGAGGTTAGTCATCCCATTCCTCCACCACAGGTAGAAGAGCCTATTTTACCCACATCACCCCCACGACATCAAACCCATTCTTCTACCTCATGAGGAATCCGTATTACCTCGTGAGGAACCCATATTACCTATTACTCTTGCCCCTACCTTCCCTCTTCTTCTACCATTGGAAGAAGTTACCATTCATACCTCATGCCCTCATGTAGAAGAGGCCATCATCCCTCTACTTCACCCTTTATAGGAGCCTTCCTCTCATATTTTTCCTCCACTGATGGAGGATAGTCCTCCATCCACCCCCCTTTCACATGTAAGAGAGTCTATTTTGACCTCTCCCATATTGGAGGATGCTTTGATGGCACCAATGCCGGTGTCTCGACCCTCATCCTTCTTATTACCAATGGGGGATCATACTTTCCATGCTCCTAAACCACATGTGGAAGGCATCATCATTCCTATGCTCTATCCTCTCAAAGAGCCAAATTCTCCAATCCCTTCTCCACCGAGAGAAGAACTCGCCACCTCACCCACCTCAACTGAGGAAGATCCGGTGATGGTTCTCTCTCACTTTTGGCCCGAAAATGTTGCATCCAACATGTTTTCACTCTCGCAACCACCCAAATCCTCCAAAATACTGACTATAAAACCTCACACGATGTAATCTAAACCCTTCTTTCAATTGGCAAAAAACTTAGGATTTCT